>CM030363.1:77058729-77658729 GCA_017893485.1 Hemerocallis citrina | reverse complement strand
AAAGTGCTAAGGAACATGATTATTCCTATGGTCAAGGTTCTTTGGAAGAATCAATGTGTGGAGGAAGCCACTTAGGAGCCGGAAAGCCGGATGAAGCTTTCTTTTCCCGAGTTATTTTGAGTGTTTTTTTGGTTTTCTGTTCTTCTTACTTAGTACAGTTCTGAGGAAAGAACTGTTCTAAGGAGGGAGTATTGTAATATCCCAAGCAGTTATTAATAAATATTATTTTATTGTTTTATTTTAATTTTTCAGAATTGAAATATTTTTTGTGGATATTACTTGGTTTAATTAATAATCATCATCTGTATACATACCAGTCTATATGGATATGCGTTATATCATTTTGGGGCTAAAATCTTCCGAGCCGATAATAAAAAATTATTTTTTGTTATTATTGTCAGAATTAAATTATTTTTATACAGATTGTACGGTTTAACAAATAAAAATTATCGGTAGACATATATGTATATACGTATGCGTATTGTATCGATTTCGTACATTTATACAAATCATGTAGTATATGTTTTGGACAAAAATATCTTACTTTTGTCGTGATTAATCAAAAATGGATGGCTAGGATTTATTATGAGGGATAAACATAATGATTAGGATTAATGGAAATACAAATGAATTTTAAGTGGTGTAATTCTTCTAGAACTCTCCTCCACCTCAACCCTCCACCTCACCCTCCACCTCATTAGCATTTGGCCTACAAACAAAGATCCCAAGGGCTTTTTTGCAAAAACCCTAGTTACATTTTACCCTCTGACCCTCTCGATCCTCCTATAACCCCCCCCCCCCTCCCCCTCCCTTGCCTCATTTTCCAAGAGAAAAAAATTGAGAGCAAAAGAAAGAGAAAAAGAAATCCTAACTAGGGAGTTTTCCATTTGTAGGTTTCTATAGGAGCTAGGAAGAAGGAGAAGGAAGCATAAGACTAGTTCTTCCAACCTGGAAAGCAAAGGTGGGGGTTTCTCTACTTCTTATTTTTTTATATATTGATTTTCGTTATCTTTTTATTTTTGTGGTATGTTGTATGTTGTATGTTCTAAAACAACATGGACTAAATCATGAGCATATAAATGGTAGTATGAATCAAAAAAATGATCACATGAAAAGTTGAATGGTAGAATTCAAACAAAATAACATACAGGTTGAGTCTTTAAACCTTGTCATGGTTATTGTTGTTATTGTGGTTATTTTGCAAAAAAAAAAACTAACAACTTGGACTAAGATCTTGTGCATATAATTGATTATGAATCAAAAGTGATCACATGAAAGAAAGGGAATGGTAGAACTTACTAAAACACATAAAGATTGAGTCTTTAGCTTTATTTTGGTCACTCTTGTTATTGTTGTTATTTTGCTAACAAAAAATATAATAACTTAGACTATTTTATGTGCATGTGAGAATAGAGGAATTAAGAACATCTACATACTTGATTAAAGTGAAAAACTTAAGTAGAACACTAAAAGAGTAGTTCTAGTTGTATGTGTAACTTCTAGTTTTAAAAAGAGTAAACTTTGTTTATGTATAACTTATAATTAATAAAGGTAATCTTTTCATACTTGTAGAACTTTAGTTCTAAAAAAAAAGTGGGTTTTGTTGTATGAAGAACTTCTAGCTCACAAAAGAAGTGATCTTTACATGTGTAGAACTTCTAGTTCTTAAAAAGTTAGATTTTTGTAATATATAGAGATTTGTAGTTCTTAAAGGTATATTTTTGTAATATATAGGAATTTTTATTTCTTAAAAAAGTAGATTTGTAATATGTAGAGACTGTAGTTTATAAAAAGTAGAGTTGTAATTTGTAGTTTGTAAAAAGAAGAGTATGTAATTTATAATTCATAAAAACTAGAGCTTGTAATTTATGGATCACAAAAAAGTAGAGTATGTAATTTGAAATTTATAAAAAATAGAATTTGTAATTTTGTAGTTCATAAAAACAGAGTTTTTAATTTATGGTTCACAAAAAGTAGAGTTTGTAATTTATAATTCATAAAAAGTAGAGTTTGTAATTTATAGTTCACAAAAAGTAGTTTTTGTAATATGTAGAAATTCCTAAAAGAGTAGTCTTTTGTAATATGTAGATAAAGTCTTTAGTAATCTTTTTAAAGTTTACTTTCGTGCTTGTGAAGAATTAATTTTTTTAATTATGGTTCATCAAAGATCAAGTTGCAATAGCATGCTCTATTTTGCTTCTAGGTTGATAAAAAGAACCCATGAATTTAGATTGCATGCTATTCAAGTTAAACTTCTAAAAAGAACCCATGAATTTAGCTTGCATGCTATTCTAGTTAAACTTCTAAAAAAAACCCATGAAATTAGCTTGCATGCTATTCTAGTTAAATATTAAAGAACCCATGTTGCATGATCATTCTAAGTTAAAACATTTAAAAGGAACCCATGAACTCTTGAGTTGTATGTTGTAGTGGTTCTAGTTCAGTTTCTAAAAGAACCCATAAATTTAGTTCCATGATTGTTCTAGTTCAATTTTTATGAAGAACCCATGAATTTAGTTCCATGATTGTTTGAGTTCAATTTTCTAAAGAACCCATGAATTTAGTTCCATGATTGTTCTAGTTCAATTTTCTAAAGAACCCATGAATTTCGTCCCATGATTGTTCTAGTTCAATTTTATGAAGAACCCATGAAATTAGTTTCTATGGTTGTTCTAGCTTAAATTTGAGAAAGAAGCCATGAGCCTAGTTGCATGTGTTCTAGCTTAAATTGAGAAAGAACCCATGATTCTAGTTGCATGTTGTTCTAGTTTAAATTTGAGAAAGAACCCACGGTCTATGAGTTATTGGTGCCACAAGGTAGGCTTCGTGCTATCCTGTGCTGCGGATACCCTGTGTTCGTCTGGCTTTTAACTGAAGTCTGGTACACCGGATAGTAGTGGAAAACATGGATACCATGAGCGTACTGCATTGGTGGGGCTTGACCACGTCTGCAACATCATCAGTCATGTTGTATCTGTCGAGAACAGGTTATGTACAAAAGTAGAAATCATAACGCGGGTTCAAATCCCTAAATATGGAGAACGGTATGATATGGACGTATGGAGTAATGGGATGCATACGATTCCAGATTCTCGCTTGCATTAGAATAAGTACAACCTATCCTAAGTTGACATTGCATTAGATTCTAAGCCATATCACCCACGAACACTTAAACTACATCAGCACATTCTACCATGCTTAAAATACGTTTGTTTAAAATTGAGATTCACTGCTAGTCATCAGCCTTTAAGCGTCAGTATATGTACTAACGTCCCCACTCAAATAGGTTGTGGATGCAGGATCTCCAATCCAGGAGAAATCTAGTCAAGGCATAACTTCCATGCAAGGAGCCCAATGTTTATTTGTTTCTCTCATGTATACTCTGATGTAATCTATTGAAACAATGGAAACACTCGGCTTGTAATATTTGTATTAAGTAAAAAGTTTTAAATCTTCCTGTTTTTCTGTATATTGTGGTTAATTGAATGTAAAGGTCCAGGCTCGTGTCTCGAATTCTCCATATAGAAAGTTCGGGGCGTTACAGGCTGTGATTTGATCAAAAGAAAAGGCACGTGCGCTACACCGAGCTTTGAAAAAACACATGTACTACACGTGCTACGCCGAGCAAACGTGCCCCCAAACTGAAAATGGCAAAAAAATTACTCCTCCCGATCTGTGCCCGACCCTGATCAATGGCTGAGATTCGATAAAAAAAAGAGACAACGGTCAACCATTGATGGCCTCGTGTCGACGGGCCGAACGTTCGCATTGACCGTTCGGCCAGCACTGAGCAACAGCGGAACCGAACGAAAAGGGAGAGAAAAGTATGCCTCTCGATCCGTGCTTGATCATGATCACCGGTCGAGATTAAATCAAGGTAATTTCTTTTATTTAATTCCTTTATTTCATTATTAAAATGAATTTTATTCAAAAATTTTGGAAAATATTTAAAAATTCTAAAAATTAATTAAAAATTTTGAAAATAATTATTAATTAAATAAAATATTTTTAAATTCTGAAAAAAATAATTGTTAATTTCGAATAATTAATTAAAAATTTTGAAAATTAATTATTAAAATTCGGAAATTGAATAAAACATTCAAAAAATGATTAAAAATTGGAAAAATCACTTAAATTCCAAAAAGTTCTAAACATAATTATGGGTATTTTAAAAGCTCAAAATAACATCGTTATACCTCGAGCAAGATCCAAACTTTCCCGAGAACTCTGATAAGTTTTGTAAACCAATAAAACGGACGAACTACTCCTCAAAGGCTGTAAAACTCAGTCTTCGGGAGTGTAAGGCTTGTGATATAGGAAAAAATTGAACTAAATCTAGACCATTCAAATTGGGCACGAATGTTAAAGCTCTCAGGGGTAAAATGGTAATTTCACAAATAAATGGGTCCGAGAATGAAAATTGGGCATCGTTCATGCCCAATAACCAAAAAATAGATCTTTCTTATTGGGTTGTCATAACAGCCCCATGCAAATGAGTCCATATCATTTAAAAATAATTTAAACTCATGATTATCTATAAGAGACTGTCCAAAAACCATATCTCTTATTTAAGGGAGAGTTTAAAACTCGAATCCCCTCAACTACTTTTATCTCTTCATAAAGAAGAGATAACTGATTGATTTCAAAAACACCGGGAAGTGGAGATAAATTATTATCTTGAAACTGACCCCAAGGCGACTATAAATACCCCTATAACTCAACTAGAATAAGGTAATCAATATTTTACCTCTAAAAACTCTCTTTCTATTCTTAAGTTCTGACTTGAGCGTCGGAGGGTCTGTCACAGGGGTCAACCCCGGTGTTTCAGACTTTTACAGGTCAATCAGAGCGATCATCACCATCAAGATCAGATCTAACGGTGTAAATGGGTAAGATTCAACACTCATCAACAAATAGAAACAGTCAGTATCAGCGAGAGTCAAAAATGTCAGCTTTTTATTATTATTAAAAAAACTCATATCATCTATTTGCTCCCACACAGAAATTAGCAGCAACACAGGTGGAATTTGAAGATGAGTGATACAGGTATGGGAGCTAGGATGTGCAAAATGGAACAAAGGCCTAAGCTTCAAGTAAAGCAGCCAAGACATTTCGAAGATTTTTGTAGGACTCCGCAAAATAGTATATATCTATTTTGTATTTTAATCCTTGCACGATTAAGAGTTGCAAGTATTAATGGAATTTTCTCAATTTTAATTAAGTATGTATTGAAACATATTATTATTCGATATGTTTTAAACTCAACGAATGTGCAATTGTAGAACCAGAGTTGGGATATACTTGTCTCAATTATAATTGAAGGTGAAATGTATAATTAATTGAATATTATTTGTATAATAATATATGAATATGATTGCTTTTGTTTATAAAATTTTGTCTTAAAATTTATCTTTGTGTGTGCTACAATTTGTTTGTATAAATTTTTTTTTATTGTGCACCAACTTGAGTGTATGTTTGAGTCAACCAAACTCAACATGGTTGGACATTTAGGCTACAATTTGTTTGTATAAATTTTTTTTTATTGTGCACCAACTTGAGTGTATGTTTGAGTCAACCAAACTCAACATGGTTGGACATTTGGGCTCTAGCCATGAACAATTTGATTCTATGAACCTAACATGTCATGTGCACATTATATATATATACACTACACAGTAACTATGTACACATATATAAATATAATATTGCAAAATCATGGGCTTGGAGGGAAGAGAACTAGGGTTTTGATTTTTGAATGGTTATCATGATGAGTGTGAGAGTTTCCAAGAGCATCTTGTAGAACCCTAAGCATCTTTGTTCACTCTCACACTCAACCCTCTCCATCATGAAGCCTCTTCTATTTAATCCCCTTCTTTTGCACTAGCTCATTTTTTCTCATTCTCCTACACTTAAATATTTTTCGTACACCTCAACCCACTTCAACTACTTCATTTCTACCATATGCTACTCATTTGAGAAGGAGTACGAGTCAAGGAGAAGGAGATACAAGGGCTAGGAGCAAGAAGGGCAAGATCAAGGAGTAAGGAGGAGAAGAGCAAACAAGGTGGAACTTGAAGGTGTTCTTGTCTACAATTTTAAGATGGGTGTTTCTAAACCTCTATAGTGTTTAATTTTGTGTGGTGAAATTATGATGTAGTCTTGAAAGCATGAAAAGTCATGAAATTTGTAGTTAAGTGGTAGAAATTCGTTGCATGCTAGTTTATTAGTGGAAGACTAGATAAAAACTCAGAAGAGGTAAATAAAAAAGTGTACTAGATCTGGATGCTATAACTAAAAAATTACTTTGAGTTTGAAGTTAAAATTTGAAACGTAGACTCTTATGCAGGTTATACACCTTTCTTCCAAATTTCATAACTGTTGGAATTTGTTTGCTATTTTAATTAAATGCGAACTTGAACTTTGACTGTATAGAAAACAGACTTAGCTTATGTTCTGACTATAATTTTCCAAAGCTCATAACTCTGTAATACTTGAATCTATTGTTGAAATTTTAGTATGTGTCTTTAATATGTGTCTAATGCTTGAACATAAAATTTTATAATGTTTGGACGTCATTTTCTATTTTTAGAAAATCCAAAACCACTGGCTATTCTGGAAAAGAAAAGACAGAGTGAAGATGATCTGTTCTGTTTTTAGCTAATCTTAAAGAAATCATAACTTTGAAAAAAACTTGTGTTGCCGCTAAATTTGGTGTGGGGGCAAACAGATAGTATTTGTGGATTCTTGGAAAACCTGAATAGCAAACCTGAACCTGTTCTGCCGAAGTTCGATCACTGACTCCCGCCGTTCACCTGCAAAAAGTGCGAGACACCGGGGTTGATTCCGGTGACGCACCCTCCGAAGCTCAAGTCAGTAATCAGGAAGATTATGAAAGAGCGTAAATTGGCAAAAGATTGATTACCTCTTAATGGAGATGGATGGGGGGTATTTATAGCCGCCTTTAGGACTGAATTAGGCATGTAATCCCTGTGTTTAGATAAGGAATGTAATCCCTAATTCCCAGTGAAAGGATAGATATGAATCAGGGCCAATGATTAGGATTAATCAGAAACCCTAATTCTATCCTGGTGGACCAGGTTTGCTGCGGGTTGAAACCCGCACCCAGTTGAGGTGGATCCGTTTGCGAGCTAATGGATCTTTGAGGAGGAGAACCAGTACCCGCTTCAGACCCATTGGTAGGTGAAATTACCATTTTACCCCTAGGCTTTAAGATTCGTTCCTGATTTGGACAGTTCTGATTTAACCCCATTTTTAGCCATATCACGAGCCCCCCACTCCCGAAGACTGAGCATGATCAGCTTTTGAGGAGTAGTTTTACTGTCTTAATGGCTGGCGGAGTTGTATCGGAGTCCAAAGGGACGGTTTCAAATCTTTGCAGGAGGCAGTATGGTGATTTTCTAAGTTAGTTGCGTGCTCTGAGTTGTTCTTGAGCTCTTCTGGACATTTGGTGATTTTTATCTATTTTTTTGGAATATTTACTTAATTTTGCGAAGTGTCGATTGGTCGTTCGGGGGTCTTAACAAATGGTCCTAGGCAATAATTATTTACTCGGGGGCTCAAAAATATTTTCCCGACTTTATAATTATTTTCCAAGATTTTTAATTATTTTTTCGCAATTTTTAAGTAAATAAAACGATTTTAATAAATAAAATACCAAATTATGGCGTGGCGCGATCTGGACTGTTGATCCTGTGCCGGCGTGAATTTCTGAAAGATCGGATGGACAGGGTCGCTCGGCAGCAATTTCTTCGCTTTTGTGGGTCAGATGGGCACTTGCGCGAGTGGCACGGTTTTTCCCTCGCGCGAGTGGCTCGGATCGCTAGTCGTTCGGCTCGGAATTCCGAGCGACGTGGAGCGATCTGCACCGGCGGATCTCAGCGCGGATCTCAAGGCGGGCACAGTTCCCAAGAAAACACTATCTTGTTGTTTAGTGGATGTGGCGTAATCTGGACCGTCCATCATCTCAGGCATGATTTTCGCAATGATCCAACGGTTGGAGATGCTCGGCGGCATTTTTCTTCTCTTTCGAGGGTCGGATTGGCACTTGCTCGGAATCCGAGCGAAATGGCTCGGTTTTTCCGTTGTGCGAGTGGCTCGGATAGCTAGTCGCTCGGCTCGGAGTTCCAAGCGACGTGGAGCGATCTGGACCATCGGATCTTGGCGCGAATCTCGAGGCAAGCACAGTTCCCAAGAAAATACTATCTTGTCGTGTAGTGGTGCTGGCATGATCTGGGCCGTCCGATTGAAATCTTACACGAATTTTGAGGAGAAAGTCGTTTTTCTCCAATTCGTGGCTCGGATTGGCACTTGCTCGGAATCCGAACGAAGTGGCTCGGATCACTAGTTGCTCGGCTCGGAATTCCGAGCTATCCTCTTTGTTGTGGAGGCCGGATTGCCTGTTGCTCGGATTTTGGTTCCGAGGGACGTGGGGCGATCCTAGCCGTTGGATGATGGCACAGATCTCGATGCTGGCTCAGTCCCCAAGAAAACACTATCTTGTCGTTTAGTGGTGCTGGCATGATCTGCGCCGTCTGATCGAAATCTTACGTGAATTTTGAGGGGAAAGTTGTTTTCTCCAATTCGTAGCTCGGATTGGCACTTGCTCGGAATCCGAGCGAAGTGGCTCGGGTCACTAGTTGCTCGGCTCAGAATTCCGAGCTATCCTCTTTGTTGTGGAGGTCGGATCGCCTGTCGCTCTGATTTTGGTTCCGAGGGACGTGGGGCGATCCTAGCCGTTGGATGATGGCACAGATCTCGATGCTGGCTCAGTCCCCAAGAAAACACTATCTTGTTGTTTAGTGGCGCTGGCATGATCTAAGCCGTCTGATCGAAATCTTACGCGAATTTTGAGAGGAAAGTCGTTTTTCTCCAATTCGTAGCTCGGATTGGCACTTGCTCGGAATCCGAGCGAAATGGCTCGGGTCACTAGTTGCTCGGCTCGGAATTCCGAGCTATCCTCTTTGTTATGGAGGTCGGATCGCCTGTCGCTCGGATTTTGGTTCCGAGGGACGTGGGGCGATCCTAGACGTTGGATGATGGCACAGATCTCGATGCTGGCTCAGTCCCCAAGAAAACACTATCTTGTCATTTAGTGGCGCTGGCATGATCTGAGCCGTCTGATCGAAATCTTACGCAAATTTTGAGGGGAAAGTCATTTTTTTCCATCCGAGCATTCTGTCGAGCGTTGGCGGTGTGCGGAGCTACTCCGGAGATCTGTTGGAGAAGGTGACGCAGGGCACCGCCAAGTCGATCGAGGAGAACGAGCCGAGGGAAACTTCTGAGGTGGATCAGATCTCTTCGGTCCTGACCGAGGCGGATTTGCATCGTATCCGGAGCGGGTTCCGAATCCCCGCAGAGTACGTGCTCCTTCTCCCCAGCCCTGGCTTCCGAGCGTGCACATCGTCCTCGGCCAATACGTGCATTTTTCCTGCCGATTCATTGAATGCCGGACTTCGGCTGCCGCTGCACCCTTTTGTAATCGAGGTGCTGCAGTGGTACGGCTTGAGTCCAGCTCAGCTAATGCCGAACACCTGGCGGCACGTTATGGCGTTTGTTCTTCAATGCCAAGAGGTTGGCGCTCTGCCCAATATGTTCATCCTTCGGAGTCTCTACCGTCCTTGCCAACCAAACAAAAATGAGCAGAGGTACTACCTCTCGCCGAGGAAGGGTGTGAAGCTGATCGAGAACCAGGACTCGATCAAGCATTGGAAAGAAAAGTACTTCATCGTCCGTGCTCCCGAGCCATGGGTGATCCCGATGGTGTGGTCGAGGGACGGCCTTCCGAAGCGGGCAAAGAAAGAGCCCGTGCTCAGCAACGAGGAAGTGGAAATCGTGGAGAAGTTGCTCGGGCTTCCGACCCTCAGTTGGAAAGACATCACCGAGGAGGCATTATTCCGAGGGGGTCTCAGTCCGATCGACCCTAGTATGCTTCTCCTATTCTTGTTTTGTCTTTGAGGTTTGGAAAATTTTTCTGACTTTTTTCACTCGGTTTGTGCAGAATCTCCCGGCATTGACTACAATGGTCTGATGGCTAAGGCCCGAGCGGCTAAGGAGCAGGAGGTGAGGAAGAGAAAGAGGACCGTATCCGGGCCCCAAGGTGGCCGAGCGCCCAAGATCCCCTCGGTCTCTCCGACCCTCGAGCGGCAGGTTGTCAAGGCTCCTCTGGTTGAGCCCGATCAAGGCCTCGTGGTGCCGTCCGCCCCACCTACTTCAGATGTGCCCACCCCAACGGCGCGAACAGATGCCCCAGGGTCTTCCGGCGGAGCGTTCAACATTAGCGCGGCGCTAGCTCTCGATGTTCTGCCCCTCACTGCCGAGGCGGAGGCAATCCTGACCGAGGAGCACAAGCACATCTTCGTCCCTGACTGGCGGGTGATGAAGGTCGACGGGTTCTTAGGGGACGGTAACATCTGCATGTAAGTGGTGAAGCACCTGCCGACCCCAAAAGACCGAGCGGCGCTCAAGGCTGGCGAAGTTGGTGACGTTGCGATGCAAATTGCTCGGAACACCATGTCGGTAAGTAGTAGGGGACTTTCTTCAAAATTTTTCCAAGTTTTTGTGCTCGTGCTTGACTGCTTCTTGTATGCCTTGTAGACCCTCTGCCACTTCAATTATTTGCTCAAGGAGTTCGCGAGCAAGGAAAAGGAGATGACCATTCTGAACGACCGGGAACGGTCGGAGCGATCTAAGGCGGTGAAGCAGCTGGAGGTCGAACAGTTGCATTCCTGCTTCGCTCGAGGCCGAAGTCGCCGACCTAAAGGCTCAGCTCGCCGAGGCGCTGAGGAGCTCGGTCGCTGAGGACTCCAAGGTTGAGACCCTAGAAAAGGAGACGGCTCGACTCGAAGGGGAGTTGTCTAAGGCCCTGAAGGCGTCAGAGGAGGCCCTGAGCGATCACGCGTCGAAGGTGGCGGCCGCAGAGAAGGCAGTTCGGGACGAGGCTGAGGCTTACATGTTGACCAACATGGAGGAAGCGTATGGCTGAGCACTGAAGCATATCGTCGCTCGGAACCCCAGATTCGACGTCTCGTCCTACTACTTCTACGACTCCGTAGAGGGTGAGGAAGAGCTGCCCTTGGCCGAGCTCGCTCTGAGGCCGGAGGGCGAAGACTCCGAAGGCGAGGGGGGTGCCGAGGGTGCGATTGTTGCTGTGCCGAATGATGATAAGGTCGACCCCTGACTTTGTCGCCTCTTCTCATTTTCTTGTTCTCTTTTTTTCTTTTGTAATGCCTAATTGCGGACTGGCCACCGCTTTTTGTACCTCTTGGACTTTTAATGAAATGGTTTCTTTTTGGCTGAATATTACAAAGTTTCGCAAAGTTGTTCAACTCTTTTTGCTCGGATTGCGACTTTAAGTATTGAAGACTTCTTTTGATATTCCTCAACTTTTCAGGTCGAGTTGGGCCCGATCACTGAGGTCTCCTATCTTCGTACTGAGCTGAAGAAAACAAAGCGGGCTCTGTCTCGCAGTCGGGATAAAGCATTTTACGACTTCTTGAAATTGGAGGACATCAAAGCAACTGCGAGAGGGTATTTTCGCGAGTTGACGGAACTGCAGAAGCAACCTCGAGTGACTCGTCTTGAAGGTGAGATAGAGTTGCTCCGTAAGGAGCTCTTCGATGTCGACCAAAAGAATAGTGAACTATTGGCAGAGGTTCGTCATTTGGAGGTAACGGTGAAAGAACATTCGGCGGAGGAAGAGGAGTTAGCTTCGAGGGTGGGGAAGTTGATGTCCGAGCGCGATGAGTTGACGGCCAGAATTGACAAACTAAGGAGGATCACCATCGACAGGGGTATCGAAGTGACTCATTTCCGTCGTATTGTGGCCAACAGTACTAACGTTTCAGGCTCGTCTAAACTTCCTCGTCTCAAAGGGCGGAGAGCGATATTCTGAGAGATAGGATCGTCGAGCTAGAGGAGGAGATTGCATCGCTGAAACCTCAACCTGTAAGGATCAATGTTCGCAGTACGTTGTGTACTCGCGAAGAGAGAGAAAGAGGTATCTCGTTCTCCGAAACTTGCGACTTGTTCGCCTGCCGTTAGGCGGAGCCCAGTGACGCTCAGAGTGGTGTAGCTGTTTCGTCTAGTGGCGCCTCGGTTGGGGCCACAGCTAGAATTAGCGGCGAAGGGGGTTCTCGCTTCGCTGGTTTAGCGTCGAGCTCAGAGGTAAGGCGACGCCGGCCTCGTGTGTCTCTGAACCGAAGCGTTCCCCAAGTTGTATTATGCTCTTCAAGTTATTGTAAAAATTCTGTTGTAGTGTCAGTCCTGTTTGGGCTCTTAATAAAAAGTTAAGTATAACTCCGCCAACTTTTGACCATTACTCAAAATCAGAAGCAAATCTTCCTTCTTATGGGTGAACCACTTTGGCTCGCTTAATAGCGAGCGTGAGAAGTGGAGTCGAACCAAGTGTTGGACTCCGAACTCGTCGTTGGAGTTGGTTCAACGGTTGTGGGAGCAATTCCGAATGGCGAACCACTCCTAGCCCGCTTAAGAGCGAGCTTGCGGAGTAGAATCGAGCCAAGTGTTGGACTCCGAACTCGTCGTTAGAGTTTATTCAACGGTTGTGGGAGCAATTCCGAATGGCGAACCCCTTCTAGCCTGCTTAAGAGCGAGCTTGCGAAGAGGAGTCGAGCCAAGTGCCGGACTCCGAACTCGTCGTTAGAGTTTGTTCAACGGTTGTGGGAGCAATTCCGAATGGCGAACCCCTTCTAGCCCACTTAAGAGCGAGCTTGCGAAGAGGAGTCGAGCCAAGTGTTGGACTCCGAACTTGTCGTTAGAGTTTGTTCAACGGTTGTGGGAGCAATTCCGAATGGCGAACCCCTTCTAGCCCGCTTAAGAGCGAGCTTGCGAAGAGGAGTCGAGCCAAGTGTTGGACTCCGAACTCGTCGTTAGAGTTTATTCAACGATTGTGGGAGCAATTCCGAATGGCGAACCACTCCTAACCCGCTTAAGAGAGAGCTTGCGGAGCAGAATCGAACCAAGTGTTGAACTCCGAACTCGTCGTTATGGTGAAGAGTAAAGGCAGAGAAGTACAAGCAATTTTAAGTAAAATATGAAAAACCTTTCTTTATTGATAGCTAATAGTTGGCTGCTTCTAAGTTGCGAGCCATTATTACATGAGAGAAATAAACAAAAAAAAATACAAGTAAAAGGAGAGGAACGGTTCGACATCTCAGAATACTTAGAGAGGCGTTAATGCTCTCTCTTGGTATTTCAAAAGATGGTCGGCATTCCAAGTCCTGGAGATCTCTCTGCCTTCGAGGTCTTCTAGACGATATGTCCCGGACCGAACTACTTTGGAGATCTTGTAGGGTCCCTCCCAATTTGGAGCTAGTTTACTCTTCTGACCAGGAAAAGAGATTGCTAACTTTCTGAGGACCAAGTCCCCTTCTTTGAGGTCGGTAGGACAGACTCTCTTATTGTACGCCAACTCGATCCTCCTCCGATAACCCTGTTGGTGGATTGACGCTCTTTCCCGTAGCTCGTATACCAAGTCTATGTTTGCCCGAAGTTCTCTGGCATTCTGTTTTTCTTCGTAGGCAAGAAGGTGAGGAGAAGGTATGCCGACTTCCAGTGGGATCACAGCCTCGGAGCCAAAGGTGAGGTTGAATGGCGACTCTCCTGTGGGGGTCCGTTTCGTGGTGCGGTAGTTCCACAGCACGTTAGGGAGCTGATTTTAGAGCACTTATTCAGCCTTTTCTTAATACCGAAGAGGATCTGTCAGTTAGCATTCTCCACTTGACCATTCGACTGTGGATGGGAGATGGAGGAGAAACGTTGTTGGATGGCGAGGTCTTCACATAGAGCTCGAAAGGTAGCCCCGGTAAACTGGGTTCCGTTGTCTGTTATGAGGACTCGAGGGACACCGAATCGGCAGATAACGTTCTTCCAGAAGAACTGAAGTACTTTGTTCTCAGCGATTGTGGCCAAGGGCTCGGCCTCTATCCACTTCGAGAAGTAGTCGATTGCCACGACTAAGAATTTGAGTTGGCCGAGAGCTGGTGGGAATGGCCCAAGTAAATCCATCCCCCACATTGCGAAAGGGATAGGACTTGATAGGGAGGTGAGTGGAGCTCTTGGAAGGCGACGGACGTTGGAGTACTTCTGACAAGAGCTGCATTGCCGAACGTGTAGTTCGGCGTCTTTTAGGAGAATGGGCCAGAAATATCCATAATTCAACACTTTCCGGGCTAGGGATCTGGACCCTGAATATGCCCCACCGATGCTTTCGTGGAGTTCTTGTAGGGCGTATTTGGCTTGTTCCGGGGAGAGGCATCTCAAATAAGGCCTGCCGTCTACTTGTGTGAAGGAGTGCTTGTATAGGATGCCCTCGATAAGTGTGTATCGCTCTGCTTGGGTTCTCACTCGGCGAGCTTCTTTAGGATCTTCGGGGAGGAGCCCATCCCTTAGAAATTCTACCAGGGGCTTCATCCAGTTATCTTGAAGCAGGACAGGTAGCGACTCCAATGAGTCAGAAGTTTCATCTTCTATACTTGGCTTCAGGAGCACCTCAATCAAGACGGTCTGCTCGAGACTTTGGAGGGGGGAGGAGACTAGCTTGGAGAGGGCATCGGCTTGGGAATTCTCCTCTCGGGGGATTCGCTGGATGAGAGCTTCTTCAAATAGGGCCATGAGATTCCTAACCTTGGCTAGGTACTTAGCCATTCGGTCATCTCGTGCCTCGTACTCGCCTAGGACCTAATTTACGACCAGCTGAGAGTCGCTAAAGATCCGGAGGCGCTGCGCCCCTGCATTGTGAGCCATTCTGAGGCTGGCTATGAGTGCCTCATATTCTTCTTCGTTGTTAGAGGCCTTGAAGTTGATCCGGAGGGAGTATTGGAGGATGAAATCATCTGGGCCGGCCACAATGACCCCGACTCCGTTTTTCTCTTTACAAGAGGATCCATCTACATAAACCGACCAGACAGGCGGTCCCTTCATTGCTTGGCTGACCTCGGGGATGGTACTTTCAACTATGAATTCAGCTAAGGCCTGAGCCTTGATCGCGGTCCGAGGCTGATACGTTATGTCATGCTGGCTCAGCTCAATAGACCACTTCATAAGGCGACCGAAGGTCTCTGGTTTGTAGAGAACTTGCTTCAGCGGTTGGTCAGTAAGAATGACCACCGAATGGGATTGGAAATATGGGCGAAGCTTTCTTGCGGCCATGAATAAGGCGTATGCCATCTTCTCTATCCTCGGGTAGCGGAGCTCGGCATCCCGAAGTACCTTGCTCACGTAATAAATGGGATTTTGAGTAATATCTTCTTCCCTCACGAAGACGGTGCTGAGAGTCTGCTCGGAGGCTACTAAGTAGAGGTAGAGGGTTTCCCTGGGAACAGGTTTGCTGAGGAGAGGAGGATTGACTAGGTAAGCCTTCAGCTGATCGAATGAGTCTTGTTGCTGCTGACCCCACTCGAAACCTTTAGCCCCCCTGAGAGCCTTGAAGAAGGGAAGACACTTCTCCCCTGACTTGGAAAGGAAGAGCCCTACGACTGCCAGGCGACCAGTTAGCCTCTGAACCTCTTTAACATTCTTCGGGGGAGCAATGTCTAATATGGCTTTAATCTTCTCGGGGTTGGCCTCGATTCCCCTTTGGCTGACCATGAAGCCTAGGAATTTCCCCGACAAGACTCCGAACGCACATTTGTTCGGATTGAGCCTCATATCGTGTTTCCTGAGTACGTCGAACGCCTCTTGCAGATCGGCCACATGATTGGCCCCATGGATGGTCTTCACAAGCATATCGTCAACATATACCTCCATATTTCGGCCGATCTATACCTGAAAAACCTTGTTGACGAGGCATTGATAAGTGGCACTTGCATTCTTCAAACCCGAAGGGCATTACCCTGTAGCAGTAGAGGCCCTGATCGGTCACAAAGGAGGTCTTTGGGATATCCGGGGAAACATACGAATCTGATTGTAGCCTGAGAAGGCATCCATGAAGCTGAGGAGTTCATGGCCCGAAGTGGCGCCAATCAAAGTATCGATACTTGGAAGAGGGAATGGATCTTTGGGGCATGCTTTGTTCAGGTCAGTAAAGTCGATACAAATCCTCCAGGCCCCATTGGACTTCTTCACCATCACTACATTCGAGAGCGATTCGGGATAATTGACCTCTTGTATGAAACAGGCCTTCAAGAGCTTGTCCACCTACTCTTTTATAGCTTGCTGGCGCTCGGGAGCGAACTTGCACCTCTTCTGTTGGACTGGCTTGGACCCCGGAGCGACGCTGAGGTGGTGGACTAAAAGCTCTTCGGAATTCCGGGCATGTCTGCGGCCGACCAAGCAAAGAGGTCGCGATTCCTACGGATGCACTGGACTATGTCGGAGCATAGGGCAGATGGGAGGGTCTTGCTAACAAAGAACTTTCAGCTCGGATCCTGCTCAGAGAAGAGCACTTCCTCCACCTCATCCACCGGCTCAGACATCGGTCGGACAACATCTTGGGGGATTTCAAGAGTTTCGAGGGAGAGGACTCGATCCATAGTAGAGGTCATGTAGCATTTGCGGGCCGTTTCCTGATTGCCTTTTACTTCCCCTACTCCTTCCCGGGTGGGGAATTTCATCTTGAGGTGATAGGCGGAAGGGACGGCTTCGAGGGTAGCTAAGCCGGGCCGACCCAAAATGACATTGTAGGCTGCAGGGACATCCATGACCATAAAGTCCATCGACTCCGTTCGGGTAGTAGGATTTTTGCCAATGGTTACGTCGAGGGTGATAACCCCTTCAATAGTAACTGGCACTCCCGTGAACCCATGGAGTGTGTAGCCGGCGGGCTTAAGTCTGTCCCGGGATAGTTTGAGGCCTTTGAAAGCGGCGAGAAAGAGGATGTTAACGGAGCTGCCATTGTCCACTAGGATCCTTTCCACTTTAAAGTTCGCCATCAGGAGGTTGATGACGAGTGCGTCACAACGAGGGGTACGGACACCCTCAAGGTCTTCATCTGAGAATGTGACGGGCACTCCGAGGCCTTTAGGAGGAGGTGTGGCGCGGACCGAATTAACTTCCCTAATAAATGCCTTTCGAGAGGAGTTGGAGGAGCCCCCATTGGGCCCCCATGAATGAGGTGCAGGACACGCTCTTCTTTGAATTCGGGCGTTTCATCGTGTTCAGGATGCTTGTTAGCCCCCCGAGGCGGGGGAGGAAGATCGGCTCGGTCCTTTCTCACGAACTTGGTCAGCTGCCCTCTCTGGATGAGGGCTTCTATCTCGTTTTTCAGGACCTGACAATCATTAGTATCGTGGCCATGGTCCCGGTGATAGCGGCACCACTTCTCTTTATCCCTCTTCTAGCCAGGAGTGTTCATTTTTGGCGCAGGGGGCAGCACCCCTTCCTTCTCAACTTCCATGAGAATTGTGAAAATGTTGGAGTTAAGAGGAGTGAACTTTTCGAATCTGGGGGAACGTCGGCGCTGTCCGCCATTGTCCTTCTGGAGCTTCTTGGCTCCTTCTTCTTCTGTTCCCTTTCTCTTGGACCCAGAGGAAGGCCCCTCAAAGTTGGGGTTGTACTCAGTTTCCTCGGCCCGAATATACTTTTCGCTTCGGAGGAGGAGGTCAGAGAAGTTCTGCGGGGGCTTCTTGGCGAGGGAGGAGCAGAGGCTGGAGTTGAGGACATTGGATTGGAATGCTGCTGCAGCGACTGACTGGTCGAGGGATGCTATGGACCTGGCTTCCGCTGTGAACCTTTTCAATAGTCTCTCAGCTTCTCACTCTTCTTCTGGTTGAGGTAGAGTAGCGAAATGTTCGTCTTCTCAGTTCGGCGGCTACTCACGAAGTGGGTGACGAAGAGGGTCTCAAATTGCTCGAAGGAGAATATTGAGGATTGGGCAAGACGAGAGTACCATTCTCGAGCCCGACCCTTGAGAGTAGCGGGGAAGGTCTTGCACAGCAGAGCATCGGAAACTTGATGGATGAGCATGAGGGTCTTAAAGCTTTCGATGTGATCGACGGGGTCAGACTCTCCGGAGTAAGTCTCGAATTGAGGAGGTTTAAAACCAATTGGTACGGGTGCCTCCATTATGGTTCGGGAAAAAGGAGGTCGACTCAGGCGAAGGGTCCTTCCTCTAAGCTCTTCTTCTCTGTCTAACTGACCCAAATGCCTCTCCATTTCGTGGAGACGGCGGTAGACAGCGTCATCTCTTCGACGGTAATCAACCGAGCCTCTAGACTCGTCTTCGTACGAGGGAGAGCGGGGGCTACGACGACGGTAGCTCCTGGAGCGGCGAGGACTAGGAATGTGCTGGGGGTTGCTAGGAGCTGGGGGAGGAGGTAAGGATCTTCGGCGAGGACTTCGGACCGGAGGAGGAGTTGGAATCCTTGGAGCATTGGTGTTGTTGGGTCGGAGATTGAGAGCTTGTAGGATGGTTGCTTGGAATTGCTGGAACTCGGCACGAGTGATGGGTGCTTCATCATTCCTTGGATGCTGCCGACCGGCTGGGGAATGGAGATTTCTCCCGTGATGCTCGGGGGACTCTCTTCGCCCTCTTCGGGTGGGGGACATTCTGTAGTCTCGGCGGTGAGGAGATCTCTCATCTGGACGTTGTTGGAGGGAGGCTCCCTCTCGGGCCCTCCTCTCATCCAGACGGCGATGAAGATCCTCATCCTTCTGTCGATTGAGGATGGTATTGCGAAGGTCGGAAGCTCGGGGATTGCGGGAGGCCATAGAATCCGTAGAGGCATTGTGTACTGAGACGTTGTCCTGATGGAGAGGTTGCTTCTGCAGGTTGGGACGCGAGACCCCTGCACCGGCATTTTGAGGACTGGGGGGACCCTCAGGAGGTTGTTGATTCTTAAGAGGAGGCTGGTCCTGTTGGAGAGGGTCCTCTGCTTGAGGAGGAAGTTGCCCCTGCTGCTGAGCGGGTTGGATGGGGACTTCCTGTTGCTGATCGACGGGGTTGGGTCCACGGTTGGACCCTCTGCATCTTACTTTCCTAGGAGGCATGGCTGGAGAAGATCTGACCAACGAGAAGAGGGGAGGCTGCTATTCGTTTGGTTCCCACAGACGGCGCCAATCTGTTGCCGCTAAATCTGGTGTGGAGGCAAACCGATAGTATTTGTGGATTCTTGGAAAACCTGAATAGCAAACCTGAACCTGTTCCGCCGGAGTTCGATCACTGACTCCTGCCGTTCACCTGCAAAAAGTGCGAGACACCGGGGTTGATCCCGGTGACGCACCCTCCGACGCTCAAGTCAGTAATCAGGAAGATTATGAAAGAGCGTAAATTGACAAAAGATTGATTACCTCTTAATGGAGATGGATGGGGGGTATTTATAGCCGCCTTTGGGACCGAATTAGGCATGTAATCCCTGTGTTTAGATAAGGAATGTAATCCCTAATTCCCAGTGAAAGGATAGATATGAATCAGGGCCGTTGATTAGGATTAATCAGAAACCCTAATTCTATCCTGGTGGACCAGGTTTGCTGCGGGTTGAAACCCGCACCCAGTTGAGGTGGATCCATTCGCAGGCTAATGGATCTTTGAGGAGGATAACCAGTACCCGCTTCAGACCCATTGGTAGGTGAAATTACCATTTTACCCCTAGGCTTTAAGATTCGTTCCTGATTTGGACGGTTTTGATTTAACCCCATTTTTAGCCATATCAACTTGATAGAATCACTTAAAATTTAAATATGTATTGTTACCAAGTATTTAGAACTTATGTTTCAAATTTCATGAAGTTCAGATATCATTTACTATTTTAAAAGTATTTTTTATGTTAGCACTGGTTAGTAGTTGCTCTGTTCTGGAAATTATTGCATGCATGTTAAAGAATGACATATTTGACCACTTTAACGACGTAATATGAAGAAGCATGTAACTAGGAAATTGTATTAGACAAATAGATCTTTCTGTAATGTCTAAGAACTCATGATTTTTTTTAGTACATGAATTGTAAAGAATTTTGCAAGTGACAACAGAAACACACAGATTCTTAAAACTCACAGTTTTGCACTATACCTATGAGATTGAATTTTAACTTGTAGAATTTGAGTTTTAAGTTGCTGTTGTGGGTTATAAACCATGTTGTTGATGTGGGAATGAGTTAAGACTTAAATTATCTAAAGAGTCATGTTATGAGTAGCTCTTGTGTCTTTGTAGATCTACAATATGGACATGGTTGTTCACTGTTTTGAAGTAGAAATTGTGATGGGTGTTTATGTATTTTTGTTGATCACTTTGTGATGAGATTCATGCCCAATTTGTGCTTGTGCTTACTGTCTACCTTGAGTAGAAGCATGGGGAACACCCGATCGCGTTTCTTTGAAGAAATGGGACCAGGAACGACCCCGTTTTGGCATGTGCCAATTTTATTCTTGCTGTTTGGAAATGTGATTTTCCATTTTTAGAGCTTTTTAGCACTCTTTTAGGTTATTCATGGTGTAGGATTCATTCCTAGGATAGTGTACCCATGCTGGGTTACATTGGTTGAGTATTGAGACTCTAGGATTAAGTCATGTTGGTATTTCTAGACGCATAGAATAGGAACCCGTGTCGCATCAAAAGCGTTGGAGGAGACGACTCATGCTGTAGCGCCCCAAATTTCTAATAAATAAAATTAGAAATAAGTGGCATAATTTTCAGAATCAGCTACAATTGTAATCATAAACACAGCATCCAGATACAGGAAAAATTTAAGGTTTTTATTACATCATCTCTTTTTCTTTTTTTTTTCTTTTACAACAACAGTGGAATTTAACACTTTAATTACAACTTCAATTAAAACATGATATATTTTCATCTTTCAATATTTATATTCCAAACTTTACTTGAACGAATGCTATCCATAACTAATCCTACAAAAAATCTGAATGAAAAGTGGGCACGTCAGTTAAATGCAACTGCCGTCAACTATAGTAATAGTAACATTCACAAGTCTCACAATCCCAAACTTGCCACATAACATGAAATGAAATAACGGTAAAAGATTCAATAAACAACAAGTGAAACTATACTAAGTGTGTAAAAAAGAAACAAAAGAGAAATGCAATAAAACAATATTCAAGAAAACACAATGCACACGATGATTTCTAATGCATACTTGTCGGATTCTATGCATCACATTCTACATAGGTCCGGTGCAAATCCCTTATCGTTCTTCATTTTATAAGGTTCAATCCCTCGTTATCTAACTAACCTACTACAGTGAATAATTTAAGATTTAGATTATTCTGTGAGTATCTAGCTCATACCCCGATAATTTCGGTGGTCAATCTCTATCCACAGATAATTCCGGAGACTATTTCACTCACACCTGGGAATCTTCGAGAGTTCCCCACACTGCAAGTTATGGCACCTTATCACACGAATATCCCCTGAGCGTCTCCTCGATCCCGATAGTTCCGGAGATCAATTCCACACCTCAGGTAATTCCGGAGACTATTTCACTCACACCTCGATAATTTCGAGGATTATCTCAAACCACAGATCATATGAGGCCCCTTACCCATGTTTACTCTTATTTCATCACAACTCCAATTAGTGTATGTCCTTATGTTTATTATTGTTAATTAGAATCACAAACTTCCTAGAGGTGGTGTACCCTAGCGGACTTAACTTTTACAAAATCAACAACAAAAGCCCTACTGGCTAAAATTTAACAAAATCTCATTTGCCGGCATGCTAGGCTCCCACTCAACCTCTAGAGTTTTATAACTCAATATATCATCAACAATCTTTCGAGGGTCTAAATCATAACCCCCAAGCCTCAAATCACAACCCAACTTGGTTTAATAATACAAACTTCTCTTCATTAATCACATTCCTTTTAATCAACTAATACTGCCATTGGGAACTCATTTATATATATGGAAGCACATTCAATCTATGAAAATATAGGGTCTGTTTGGCTTGGTGTTTTTTTTTCTTTTTCCAAAACCCCAAAACTTGTTTGGTTAGGGTGTTTTGTGAAAACAGTTTTCACAAAACTCCACTTCAACAATTTTCTGTTTTTTCACATCCTCTCTCTAATTATATTTATATATTATTATTATTATTATTATTATTATTACATATACATTTATAATATATTATTGTTACATATATTATTATTATTATTATTATTATTATTATTATTATTATTATTATTATTATTATTATTATTATTATTATTTTATATATATATATATATATATATATATATATATATATATATATATATATATATATATATATATATATTATAATATTATTATTTCATATATACTATTTTATATACACTATTATAATATTCTATTATTATTGTAATATATATTATTATTATTATATATTAATATTATATATTATTATATATATTATTATAATTATTATATGTAATTATATGTATGTATATAATTAAATATGTTTATTATAATAAATTATTTTATATTGTTATATAATATACAATTATTATAATATATTATTATTTGTATATACGAATATTATTATTATATTATTATTATATATATTATTATTATATACATTATTATTTTATTTATACTATTTTATATATACTATTATTATATTATATTATTATTATATATATTATTATTTTATATATACTATTTTATATATACTATTATTATATTATATAATTATTATATATATTATTGTTATTATATATTAATATTATATATTATTATATATATTAATATATCATGTATTACTATTATATATTATTATATATATTATTATATAATATACTATTATTATAATATATTGTTATATATATATTTATAATATATAATTGTTACATATATTATTATTATTATTATTATTATTATTATTATTATTATTATTATTATTATATATATATATATATATTATTATTATTATTATTATTATTATTATTATTATATATATATATATATATATATATGTATGTATGTATGTATGTATGTATAGTATTATTATTATTATTATTATTATTATTATTTCATGTATACTATTTTATATATACTATTATAATAATCTATTATTATAATATTTATTATTATTATTATATATTTATATTTTATATTATTATATATATTATTATATAATTTATTATTATTGTAAAAAACTTTTTAATATATAATTATAATAGATTTTTATTACATATATATTATTATAATTATTATATATTATTATATATATGTATATTATTAAATAAGTTTATTATAATGAAATGTTATATATTATTATATATCAGTATGTATGTATATGTATACGACATGTATGTATCAGAGTATATATACTATATACAGTATATACATACAACCAAACCTATACATACATTATACTATCATTTTCTTTTTTTGATGTATCGGATAGAGCCAAACGGCTCCAGCCATCAAAAATATATTAATGAATAATAAATCTTTAATTTACAAGCAATTAATCAAATGCTTTACAAGAAGTAAAACTAAGAAAAGGGAAGAATAAATACAAACCAAGATGCGCTAATTACAACAGCGAACTATATCCTAAAAATTAGAGTCGAAAATGCAGGAAATGAGCCATCCCGTTGGAGAAACAGGCCGCAAGTGCACCTCCTCCAGAGACCAGAAGCAGAAAGAAGGCGGAAAGGCGAGCAAACCTATGCGCAGACCACCAAACACCCGAACGACCATCGAGTCATCCATTGAGCCAACTCGAAAGAAACCTCAGAGGGAAAGCTGGGGGTAATCCAGCCCAAATAGCGTTGCTTCGACGAGCCAACCAGAGAACCCCATGAAACAACGTCTAACAATCACATCAGAACAAAAGAGAAGAGTATCTGTTCCGGCTAAGCTGATGTGAAGCTTAGCAACAGAACCCAGAGGAGCCAACTCAAGGGAAACATCCAAATGAACAACTCACTTAGCAAACTCCAGATATTCATTTAGCAAACATGCAAATGAACAATTATACTATCATTTTCAAAAAACTATTTTCTTAAAAATTATAACCAAACAGCTTTCACACTCTCATTTTCAGAAAACTGTTTTCCAAACAACATACCAAACGCAACCATAGATTTTTACCAAATCTAAACATTATACAATTTTTTCATTCAAAACAGTGCACTCAAAAGTCAATATTAAATTCTGGAAAATTTCGTTTAAATCTAGCACATATCAAGGAACCCACCACAAAAATATGAACTCAAATAAATTAATTTAAAGGGTTCATATTCAACAAATTCTGAAAATTAACCGTAATTTTAAAAATCTGAAACTACGACTGTACAGTGATAGAAATTGCATAATTTACAATCTATAAGTGGGATTGAGGATTCGTCAGATGTTTTAGAAACTAGACACAGCATGCTACAATTTCTATTTAATTATTTTTAGATAATATCATAAGTAACTGTGTCGAAATCTCATTCCAATATGGAGCCGACAACAATCCAGGGCGTATAACAACTTCGAAATTTCATCCAAACTTGATCAACCCACTCATATATATTTAAACCCATATATAGATGCTTCTATATGTATACTTGAGTCCCCCAAATATAGCACATGGATCCACGCTAAAAGACAAAAACACCAAAAAATGGGATTGAACAACATTCAACAGCAGCAGCCAAGTTGAACATTAACCCTCAGTCACTGTTCAGCTGTGAACAGTAACCCTCAGTACTATTCACCCGGGACTCCAACAACCCTAACCTAGGGTTTAGACCTCCAAACCCTAGCCCCCAATGTATTTGAATGTATTTTCATGATTATTTTGATCCATACTGTGCATAAAATTCAAACTTTCAACCCAACATAAATTCACCAAAAACACAGCGAATAATTTATCAAAATTTCACATTTTCTACAATTCAAACATGTTCTTTAGTCACACATATAGATCCATACATTTGCATTCATTTATAGATTTAAACAATAGGATTTTAGATCTAGCAAGCATAGAAAGAACTCTAAAACAGATGAATAATTATCTTTGACCAACATGAATGTTTATATTTTAAGCCAACTCCAATTATCTACAAAGGTTCATGAAATTTAAGTTTTCACAATTAAATAAGATCTTTCATGTACCAAATGTTCATCATACATTATGAGATCAAATAGGGGTGTCATGTCATCAAAATTAGATTTTTATCTCATTAAAATCAATCTTTATTTAATAGTTCATCTACCCAATCAATTCATCACAACCAATATCATCATGCCAATCGAATCACCATTCACTAATTCCAAACCCTAGCATGACTACTATTGTTCAATAATAAAAGAAACATATCAAGAGAGTAGGAAGATTGCCCACATCAAAGAAGATATAACGAAGGAGATAATAATAATAATAATAATAATAAGAAAGCTCCTCCTCCTTGCGAAAATCCAAGATCCAAGCCACAAAGAACTCCAAGAATAATAGAAAAATAAACCTTTTGCTTGTGTACAGGGGTAGGACGGCTGTAGTAGCAATAGATATAGGCCGGGGTATGGAGTTTTAGGGTTTTACAAGAGTTTACAAAAATACTCCTCAAGAAAATATTTATTTACATATATGGATCTTTCCAATTATAAGTTAATCAAATCAAATCGATTACACCAACATGTGCAGCCCAGAGTTTGAAATTTTAAATTTTTACCCCCAAGTGGCAATATTCTGTAACACCCTGGCCCCAACTCAGACAATTTATTTATTTATTAGTACAACTGTCCACTACAGACTGCCTCTCAAAAGGTAGTTAACCGATTTGGTGACTCTTGGTCATAGGCAATTATATTTATTATTAAATTAATCACAAATTCTTCTGATGTGGTATCAAATAATTCCTCACCCAGTTTTTTCTTCGTGCGTGCTGATGTCAGCCAGGCCCCCCCTCAGACGGGCCCCACCACTGCCAGCTAGCACACAGCACCACAGGGAATTCCCCCTCCTTCCTGGGCCCCACTCCACGTCACCCACATGCAGTAGCCAAAGCCTCATCTCATCTCATTAAATCCCATTATTACAATCTTGCCATTCAAGATTATTACCATTATGCCATTATATATATATATATATATATATATATATATATATATATATATATATATATATATATATATATATATATATACTAGTATTATACCTCCACGGGGTGTTATATGTTCGCCGACGTGCTCGCCGTTCATGGAAGGATTCCATCATCTGTTTGATACTACAACTTTTCGAGCACCGTGGAGCGTGAAGGTTAGCGGGAGCTACGTGTTTGGTCCGGCCAAGGTTGCGATCGAAGTCCAAGCGTAGATGGCAGTTGCGGCGATCGACGTCGTCGGTTCGTCATTGGTTCGGTCCAAGTGTGGGCCGAGGCGGGACAACCCTTGGGCCAGATATGAGGATTAGATTGAGTCATATTGTGGGATGGGTTAGGTTCTGATAATGAAAAAGGTAATTTAACTAGTCTACATGTAAAACATAACTAGTTATTCATAATAAACATAAGTTGTTTACTAAGTTAGGACATGAAAGTTGGTAGATCTCCTAACTAGAAGAGTATTGGTTAATATAAATTAAACCTAGACTCGTCTGATAATTCATAATGAGATAAAAAAAAAAATGAGTAGAGATTGATTAGATTCTTGGGATTTAGATAGTCAGATGATCAGGTAAAAGGGTAGTAATCACATAATTAACCTCATTCTTAATCTTGGTCCGAGAGTAGGTTAGCACTAGTACTTTCGGTTGTGGTGTTGTAGGATTAACTTGAGTCATTGTTGAATATAAGGATAGGCACTAGCGGGTGTTGTGTTCACCTGTCAAGGGGACGCATGGCATCTTCATGCCTGGCTGAATCCTAGGTTCGTTTAATGCGGCAAGGGACTTAGAGACTGCTCTGTGAGTGAACTCTGTGGGGGCTCTATTGCCTTCAGTGTGAGTGCCTTATGACCGTAACAACCTTTGAGGAGGTTTGGAGTAGTGGCATTGTCTCGACTGCAAGTTCTAGTCTAGTGTAAGGACGAGGGTAACGGAGTTGGGGAAACCCTATATCCGTCAGGTCCTATGTTGATCTATGCAGGCAAGGAACTTAGAGACTGCTCTGTGAGTGAACCATGTGGGGGCTCTAAAATAATTTTCTCGATGAGGAGCCCTAGTGTCCATATATCAGCTTTTGTTGAGGTTCAGGAAGGGGGAATTACCACAATCAACTATGGGTTCAGCCGCGACAGAGTAAGCCTGTGACCGCAACCCGTGGCGAAATTACAGCAACCCAATATGGGTTACAGCTGCGACGGAGTAAGCCTGCGACTGCAACCCCAGGCATTGTGGGTAAAACATGAGGTAATGGACACCACTACTGACAGCAGCGATGGGAGTGAACCGGACGACTGCAGTCGTATCATCACTAGAGTATCAGAGACAGGAGATAGTACAATAGTTGGATGCACAGTGGGGGATCGAACTCCATCAACCGAAGAACGTTGTTTGGTTGGGGAATGTGTAGTATGGGATGCATATCTCTCCAATCAACCGTGCATTAGCTTTAGCAGCTTGTGTGCATAGTGTGTGTATTTGATCTAGGCCATGGCGTACACCGATACTTTTTTAACATCACTTTCTCTTTTGCATCAAAATCTGGTTTTTGAGGTTTTGAATCGCTGTATTATGGCATAGCGATGATCGGTGTATTATAGCATTACGTCAGTTGTATTCAACTGAAGTACCCACAGTTTGGTGAGTTTGCAGGACTACCTGGTCATGTGGAGCGCGGGGGAAAACTGAAGACGTGGGAAGCATCCAAGTGAAAGTTTTATGTCCAATTTTGTTGTATATTCATGATGTACTAATTTATTGTAATCATTGTAATCATTGGAGTGATAACATTTTGATGTAATAAAAGTTTTTAATTTCCTGTGATTTTTTTGTGTTGTGACTCATAAGAAGGAAGATTCTAGAGTGTGTCACGAGTTCCTATGTTAGGAATTCGCGACGCTACAATTTTATTAGAGTAAGGAGTGCTTGTTTTTCAAAAGGGATATACAGCGGGAATGGGTTGTTACTATAGTTGTTACTGGAGTAACTGAATAAGTTGGAGTGGCAGGTGTGTGTAATAATAGGGCAATGAATACAGTTTCTTGAATTCTCCCTTATCTCTTGTCTTCTTCTTGATCTCGTCTTCCTCAAATCTCTGAAACCCTAGAAATTCCTTAAAATCCAAGATCCGTAAACTGAGTTCATATTCATAAGAATAACTCCAGCTATTCTTACTCCAACATGCTGATTGCACAAATAGTCTTAACAATTTGTGCTTTCACCGATTGGATTCAGCTAATTTGGTTCTTCTTCCTTAGTTTGAAGTTTCATCAATGGTGGATGGGAGACGATCACTTGATGGGGTAAAGGAGGTTATTCGATTCCATGGCGACCAATTACAGACGCTTACCACTGATCTTGAGACGTTGAAATCGTTAATGGTGGATATGGGTTGTCAGTTTCAAGGCATCGAAGAACGGCTTGATCAGGTCCTGCATAGATCTTCTACACCAGAGAATCCACCTTCCGAGATTCTGCTCACTTTAAGACCTCCTACCTCAGTGCATAATCATGATAGTCATTTCGAAAACCTTATGTTGGATTTTCCTAGATTCGATGGCACCAATCTAATGGGATGGCTCTTCAAAGCTAATAAATTTTTTGCATATCATCGAACACCTCTGGAGCATAAATTGAATGTAGTATCGTTTTACATGGATGGCAAAGCACTGGAGTGGTTCCAGTATAAATTCAATTATGGTGCATTTGTAAGTTGGGAGGTGTTTGTGAAGGAGTTGGATACTAGATTTTGTGTGTCACCTTATGTTGATTACAAAGGGCAATTGTTCAAGCTTACTCAAACTTCTTCATTAGCAGAGTATCAAGATCATTGGCATTTTGATTAACAAGACTAAAGAGCTATCAGATGAACATATTCTGAGTAATTTTTGTTTCTGGTTTGAAACCTGAGATTAGAAGTGAAATTTTAGCTTACAAACCTGTGTTGCTCACTGATGCTATTGACCTTGCACGACTACAGGAGGAGAAAATTTTGGAGTCTAGGACTCATTGGAATAAGGGTAATTCTTCTAGACTGCCTTGGCAGCCCCCACCTAGTAAGCTTCCACCACTATTACCCACACCCACTACAAAGTCATCACCTTCAGTTACCTTATAGGTACCTGTAAAGATAATTCCTCCCAATGAATGGGCTATGGGAAAGGAGATGGGTCTATGCTTTAATTGTGATGAGAAATATGTTCCTGGCCGTAGGATTAAGAAGCAATTTTTGATGTTATTATTAGATGAGGATTAGCAGCAAGATAGTGTCGATGCCTGACTATATTCCTAACCAGTTTGCACAAGTAGACACTGGTAGTGGTGATAGCCCTATACCTGAAATCTCTTATCAAGCATTATCAAGGCAGTAGTCTTTGAGGACTCTGCATATTAAAGGAAGTATTAAGGGGCAGCCTGTGCAAGTTTTTATTGATTCAGGGAGTACTCATAATTTCATTCAAGAGAGAGTGGTGAAGTTCTTGAACATGCCAGTACGACCCTGCCATGAATTCAAGGAAGTGGTGGGCAGTGGGCAAACATTAATCTGTGAAGGGGAGTGTGTACCGGTGCCACTTAAGCTGCAGGATTATTCATTTTCTATTGACTTCTAAAATTTTCCTCTTCATGGTTCAGATGTAGTACTAGGCATTCAATGGTTTCGTTTGTTAAAAGAAGAAACAAAGCATGGAGGTCGAAACGTCGAAGTCAGAAACAGAGAGCAGCAGCCAGCAGCATAGGGTCTATAAGTTGATTGCGCCCCTTGACCTCACATTCGACTACCCCTTTGACTACCCACTCTCTGTAATGGAATTGGTGTATTGTGGTCGACCACATCGCTGTGTAATCAACCGTCGCAGGCAGCTATATTGTTTTGGGCTTTTATTTTGGAGATAATTTCGGCTCAATCTTCAATTCCAAGTTAGATCGTGGACGACTGAGATATCAAAACTAACCTAGCGTTCTCTTTATTCTTCTTCTATATATTGTTTGGTCTCCAATATGAGAGATCAAGTACTTTATTGACTATTTCTCCATTGCAAATAGAGGCTTGAGAGATAGTTCTTGGTGTGTGAATTCAATTCCTTGTATTGAGTGAATCATTAACTCCTTGTGATCTCTTCTAGTTGAATATTATATCTTCTTATATTTTCCTCCGGATTAAGCGAAAGCTAACTGGGAAAAATCCTCATTGTGTTTGTGTTGGATTGGTGAATCTATTTTGTTTGGTTATTCAATTAATTCATCTCTTATACCTCGACATCCCTATTGATCTAATTAGTGCCCCTGCACCACTGGTGTGTTTGTCGACATTCCTTAACAAAGTGGTATCAGAGCTTCTGGTTGCCGAGTCCCTCGTGAAGATGTCAGGTCATAGTCTTTTAAAGATCAAGCAATTCGATGGAAAGATCACTCTTTGGAAGATAGACATGTATGATGTTTTAGTTCAAGAACGTTTGTAGTTAGCCATCAAGAAGAATGAAAAGTCATCTGATATGAAGGAGGATGTTTGGGATGATATTTGTGAAAGAGTCGTAAGTCTAATCCAATTATCATTGGCAGAAGAGGTCAAGTGCAATTTTCTTGAAGAAACTCAAGCAGAGAGTTTGTGGAAAAAACTCATAGCTGGCAACTCTGGTTCATCGTTATTAGATCGGATGCATTGGAAGAAGAAGTTATTCTGTTTGTCAATAAAAGAAGGTATCGATCGTCAAGATCTCACTACAGAGCTCAACAAGGTGCTATCGGAACTCAAGGCGATAAACGCATATGTGAGTGAAGATGATAAAGCTTTCAATTTGATATATACACTCCCGGATTCGTACGAGCATTTGATCACTATCATGCTACACAGGTAATTCTACTAAGGAGAGTATTACAGTAGATGGTGTAATCAAAGCAATGATGGAAAATCAACTTAGGAAGGAGACTCTGAAATCATCGTATACTCCTATAAGTTGTCTAGTGGTGGAAGGTTCTTGTAATATCCCGGTATGATATTATATTATTATTATTTTATTTTTAAAATTAAAATATTTCTTATGGAAATTAATTAGTTTTAACTAATAAAAGTTATTTATATATATATACTAGTATGTATATATATATGTATCGTATCGATTTTGTGCACTTGTACAAAATCATGTAATATGCAATTTTTTAGAAAATATATGGAATATTCCGGTCTGATATTAAAAATTATTATTTTTATTATTATTTCAGAATTAAAATGTTTTTGGTAAAGATTTTTTAGTTTAACTAATAAAAATTATCCGTATATATATTAGTATGTACGTATATGGATTGTATCGATTTCGTATGTTTGTACAAAATCATATAGTATGTGATTTTGGGAAAATAATTCTTATTTTGATTATGATGGATCAAACTGGAGGGCTAGGATTGGATAAGGGTGTAGATTGCAATATATTGATTTGCAAACAAAACATTTAATTGTTGAGCCACAAAAAGAGAGACACTTGGCTCTCTCTCCACCACAAGCTCTCTCTCCCTCTCTCCCTCTCCTATAACTTGGCCAGCCAAGTCTTCAAGGCAAAAGCAAAAAAAACCCTCACCTCAATTTCTTCTCACTCCCTCTCATCTTTTCATATTTCTTCTTCTTCTCTTTTGCTTTATTGTTGAGTAAAAAAATAATTGGAAGAGAAAGAAAGAGAGAAAAGAAAAAGATCAGATAAAATGAAAAGCATGTGTTAGGTTGTTCATGAGTTTTCCTGAAGAGGAGCAAGAAGAAGGAAGGAGAAAGGAAGCAAGCAAGTTCTTCCAACTGACTTTTGGGTGGGAGTTCCTCGACTATTTAATTGTTGTTATTATGTTAATAACTCAATAACTTGGACTAGAAGTATTTTGCATACAAGATTGAAGTGAAAGAACTTAACAAAAACGATAAAAATCCAATTTTTAAGTTGAATGTTGATAGATTGATGGTTAGAAATGCATAACTTGATATCTATAAAGAATTTGAGAAAGTTTTCAACTAGAGAATTGTAGTAGAAATTTATAGCTTTCTAAAAATGTGTAATTTTTTTGGATTCCGATAAGTATAGCATCTTTTATGAAGTTCACAATATTCCAGTAGTAACTTCCTTTTGGGCTGGGTTTCTATTTAGGGTGTTCAGAGTTTTTCTATCTTTTTTTGGCTGAATTTGAGAAAGATGTCAACTAGGGAATTGTAGCAGTGGTTCCAACCTTTCTAAAAAGTCTTTTTTTTCCCGATAAGTGTAGCATTTGTTATAGATTTTACAAGATCGACAGTAGCTTTCCTTAAAACTGCTCTGTTTTAAATGAAAAGCTGGACTTCAAACTAGCATAACGTTTTGTACACTTAGAACTGGGTAAAGTTGTCAACTAGGGAATTGTAGTAGAGGTTCCCATCTTTCTAAAAATTCTTATTTTGTTGGATTCAAATAAGTGTAGCATTTTTTTACAGATTTTACAAGATCAATGGTAGCTTTCCTTAAAATTGCTCTGTTTTAAATGAAAAGGTGGAACTTTTTATACACTTAGAACTGGATAAAGTTATCAACTAGGAAATTGTAGTAGAGGTACCCACCTTTCTAAAAAGTATTATTTTTTTAGATTCCCTTAAGCGTAACAAGAGTTATGAATTTTACAAGTTTTAGCAGTAGCTTTCTGTTGGCTGAGTTCACTATTTGAGAGTTTGGAGTTTTTCTAGCCTTTTTTTGGCTGAATCTGAGAATGTTGTCAACTAGAGAGTTGTAGTAGATATTTTCAACTTTCTAAAAAGTCTTATTTTGTTGGATTCTAATAAGCATAGAAAGAGTTATGAATTTTACAAGTTTCAGCAGTAGATACCTGTTGGCTGAGTTCGCTGTTTGAGAGTTTGGAGTTTTTCTAGCATTTTGTTGGATGAATCTGAGGAGGTTGTCAACTAGAGAATTATAGTAGATGTTCTCACCTTTATAAAAAGTCTTATTTTGTTGGATTCTGATAAGAGTAGCAAGAGTTATGAATTTTACAAGCTTAACCGTAGTCTGCCTTTTTGGCTGAGTTCACTGTTGAAATGTTAGGGGATTTTCTAACCTCTTGTTGACTGAATTTAAGGAAGTCGTCAACTAAAAAATTATAGTAGAGTTTTCTGCCTTCCCATAGAGTCTAATTTTGTCAGATTTTGGTTAGCGTAGAATTTGTTCTGAATTTTACGAGATTTTAGCAGCGGCTTAACTTTGATCTAATTTGCTGTTTGAAGTGTTCAAGTTATTTTTCCCTATTAGAGCACTCATTTTGGATCTAGATGTATTCCTATGTGCTTACGATTCATGTTTCATGTTGGGAAATGTCTTGTGCTAATTATTAGCATTGTTTTCTCTAATACGTAGCTTGATTAGCTCGTACATAGTTGTTTGGTTCATACGTAGTTCATTTAGCTCATATGTAATTTATTTGGCTTGTATGTAGCTTCTTAGCTCGTAAGTGGCTTTTTGGGCTTGTCTAGGGTAATATTGTTACCCTAGTGGTCATCAACCATCAAGACATGTATTTATTTTATTCCTCGAGTACTGTAGACGAGTCACTCCTCGTGCGCCGTCAAATCTTAACCAAGGAAGGTAGATCGCGGGCTGGGAGCGCAGACGAAATTCCAGTTTAGGGTAGTAGCAAGCAAGTTTGAATTGCCGGGGTCTTGGATTGATAGGCTGTGAGCAGGATCCATTGTGATTTCAGGAAGTCTAGATTGAATGCCTAGCAAAGTTATCTTGCGAAGTATAGATTGAGACCTAGCATGTTGTGTTAACAGTGTTGTCATCTCTCAGATTGTTTAGGGTTAGGAACATTGTTAGGGTAGTAACATGTAACTATTGTTACTTAACCATTTTATCTATTATTTCGCCGAAGGGAAGAGTTGGTATCAGGGGTGATATTTATGATCCGACTTTTCCTATAGGCCGGCACTAGGTGGTGTTATTGGTTGTACCCTTCCTGTCAAAGGGATACGCTCTATGTTTTCTCACGTGTTGGGAGCACGGGATCCATATCTCGGCTGTTAATTTTTGAAGTACTCGTATGAATTTTTGGTTTGTTTGAGGTCTGGTACGCCGGGCAATGGTGGCAAACAAGGACACGACCATATGAATGCAGTAGTGGGACTAGGCTGTTTAAACTGCAACCTCACAGGTTATTGTTTATGAGTGGAGTAAAACCACAGATCTTGGTAGAGCCGTGATTACCGGCCTGATCGGGAATGGAGAGAGACCACAGATCCTAGCGAAGGTGGAGAAAGACCACAGATCTGAGCGAACATGGTGATCACTGTCGTTTAGAGTGGATAAAAACCACCATACCGTCTACATTGTAAAATAGTAATCTTTAGGAACAGATTGAGTATAAGAGTAGAATTCAGGGCGCAGGTTCAAATCCCTAAATATGAAGAAACGGCTTGATATGGGCATATGCAATTATGGGGTGCATACTGTCCAGTCTCGCTTGCATTAGAATAAGTGCATCTTTGCATTAATTGACCTTGCAATAGAGTCTAAGTCATAGCATACACTGACACATCAACTTATATATACACATTTCTTTTTTCATCAATCCGTTATTTTAAAGTTGAGACTCTGCTGCTTGTAATCAGCATTTTGCTTCAGTATATGTTCTGGCGTCCCCACTCAATTAGGTATGGTATTGCAGTACCAGTGTTCAAGATTGAGGAGGACTCCAGGCAAGTGAAGCGTGAAGTACAATGTTATTTATTATTTCAATTGTAATTTATTAAATGTTGAGAAACAATGTTGTGAAATCTAGCTATCTAAATAAATAAATAAACTAGACACAAATTAAAACCTCGCAAGTGTATGAATTGTTTATAGAAGCGTAGTGACAAGCAAGGGTCGATCCCACAGAGATGGTAGTAATTAACTTACTAACCAATAAAACAGAAATAAGAATCTTGAAGTGTTGTTCTAAAAGAAATGACAAAATTTAAACTAGATCAAGTAGTTCTGAATCACAAATATTTGTTAAGTAGTTGGGCTTTGATTTCCACCTATAGTCAATAATGCTAAGTCACCTTCTACACTACTCTAATTACTCATGTTCGTTCCTTTAAGGGCATGGTATCTACTCCTTAAAGTTAATGTTTCCCTAAGCCAAGAATTAGGCATGGTATCTACTCTAATTCGTTTCTTTCCTTAAGTATTTAGCATGGTATCTACTAAGTTGCACTTAAAGAAAACATAGGAACAATGGAAACGAACAAACACTCGAAGTTCTAGAAATTGGTATCAGATCTGGATCCTTCAGGTTGATTAAACCAAGAACCCCTAAAGATTCCTGTGTTACAAACTATGAGCACGAGATACGGGTGGTCTCTATGCTCATATAACAGATTCAGATTTATAATACGCAAACTTGATAAACTCAGGTTCTGCATGGCAGTCGACTTGCTGTCACTCTCAGTCGACTGCTCTTAGAACTTCTGAAAAAGTTTGATTATTATAAATCTATACCAATTCAATCAAGTTTAATCAATAAGTAATGGAGTAGCATTCAGAAGAACATAGCATTACATGACTACGGTTTCAATCTACCCAACTATGAAATTAGTTCCACATAATAAGACTTTTATTGACTAACAGTTTCGAATACATGATTAAAACAAAAACTAGAAAGAGAAGAAATAAACTGATGATGTTCGGCCAGATAAGTCGACTGGCTGTCACTCAGTCGACTGGCTCGTTCCCTTCTGTGTACTTGATCTCCTCCTTTCTTCGATGCTGATAGAATAATGCCTCTTGGTTGATGATTGATGATTCCTAGATTAAGTGATACTCTCAACTCCTTATTCCAGCCTTTTTATAATTTCTTTTGCCCACATCTGCATATTGCAATCCTATCTTTTTACACATCAAATATAGATTTGAATCAATCTTCTCACTTGCCAATCCTGGTTCTCTTACTTGATTAATGAAGAGTTGTTATTCGCAGACGTCCTGGGTTTGGATAACTTAAACTTGCTTCGGATTTGGATGAGGATGAATCTTCAACTGTTCTTATCTTCTAACTCTGCTGAATGCCAGTCAACTTGTTTGGGAGTAAGTCGACTGTGTCGAGACATCTGGAGATTCGTAATTCATCAGTCAAGTCGACTGTCTTTGGAGTAAGTCGACTGTACCGAGCAGCTTCAACCTCTCTGTCCAGTCGTCTGTTCGAAGAACCAGTCGACTTATGCTCTGCAGTTTTTGTGTATCATCCTCAAAATCCCGAATCTGCTTCGTTTTGCTGTTTTAGGCTATTTCCTATGGAAAAGAGAAATTAAGACTAAAATACCACCTATAGAGCATTTAAATGTCCAATTGCAGTCAGATTATTGCTCCTAAATGTGAATATTATTGGGTTCATCAAATACCCCCAAACTTAGCTTTTGCTTGTCCTCAAGCAAAATTAAACTACAAGCATCTCTTGAACATCTTGAACCTTCCAACTTTTACCTCAGAGAACTTGCTACATTAGGTTTCAAGGTTATAACAAACATTAAGATAGGTCTAAACAAGTTTTAATTCAAATGTTACTCACTTATTCACAAGAACACTTAACTTGAATATTATATAATAGTGTGGCCAATGCCTCTGCAACATAATCATGATTAAGGCTAGCAAGCTCAACTATATTTCAACTCCAAATTCTCACCATGGCATACACTCACAAAGAAAATATAGCTCTCATTGACATGGGACATTCAAGTTAGATCTTGTGACAATTTATCATTACTTGGATGAAACCATATGCTTGATCTTGCTACTACATCTTCACATCATTGATTTGCACACTACTTGGATCAAAAGGTCTTTTATAGGTTGTAATGGGGCCTTGGGTAAGGGTTTAATCAAGGAAAGGGAAAAGGAATACAAAATTCTAAAGAGTTAGTAGAGCAACTTGCGTTGTTCTAAAAGAATTTTTTTTTTCCACATAATATTTAAGGCCATATATCACAGGCCAACACCTTTTCCCCCAGCAATTTACACCTTTTCATATTTTCTTATGACAAATCCTCCAACTCTTCTTTATATTTTCATCCCCTTCATCTTGACATACCACATCTCTTTTACAATTCTTGCTCTACTAACTCAATAGATATAGGTAAGGTGACCTATTCATCTAGTCTTTGGTTAAGGATGATGTGTCTTACAAAAAGAAAGCTTTTATAGGCTTCAAAGGGGTAACTAGTGGATAATTGATGTTGGGTAGGCTATTTGTCTTTGGTGATAGAATCTTAGGTGCCTTAATCATTTCCAAGTTTTTATGCAAAAACCAAAAATAAGTTTCGAAAAGTAGCAAAAACAAGTTCTAGATCATCTCAAGAATGCAGTCAACTGAGATCTTCAAGTGTGTGACTCTCTCAAAAGAAATAAATTAGGCTCAAAAACTCACAATTTGTGTAGTTAAGTTTACTCACAGTTGAACTTGCTATTCTCTTTCACAATTCGTTAAATTGACATAGCCACATGAATGAAAGTTTCAAGTATGATCCCTATGATAAGTTATTAACATTTTTAAAGATAAAGACCACACTTAATACTCGTTCTCCACTCTCTACCTATAGTAACTGAGCTCATTTTTCATCATTGTTGTTAGAAAAGACTCCACATCAAGAGACTCCAAATGTAAATAACTACCCCCAAACTTAGATGGAACATTGTCCTCAATGTTTGAAATAAAAATTTAAAATAGGCATATGTTACCATCTAATTTGAAGGAAAGAAACTGAAAATAAAAGATGAAATAAAGAAATAAAAAGAAATAAAGAGAAAGTGTAAATACTCCCCTGAAAATTGGGTTGCCTCCCAATAAGCGCTGTGTTTCCTGTCTTCAGCTAGACTTGATGAGTTCATGCAATATATTGAATGGTTTGAAGATTCACATCTTCCTCTTGCGACTCAAAACTCATCTCAATATAAGGTTTCGCCCTATGCCCGTTCACCTTGAATGTTTGATTTTTCTCTTTGCTATGAACCTCCAATGCTCCATGTGGGAAGACTTTGGTAACAATGTACGGGCCATACCATCGTGACATAAGCTTTCCTCGAAAAAGTCTTAATCTTGAGTTGTATATCAATACCTTATGTCCTTCGTAAAACTCCTTCCTTGCTAGCTGTTTATCATGGTATATCTTGGTCCTTTCTTTGTACAACTTTGCATTTTCATATGCGTCGTGCCTCAATTCTTCAAGCTCGTTCAGTTGCAATCTTCTTTTGTCACCTGCTTGTTTCATATCAAAATTGAACCTTTTAATGGCCCAATGAGCTTTGTGTTCCAACTCCACTAGCAGATGACAGGCTTTTCCAAAAACTAGACGGTATGGTGACATGCCGATGGGTGTCTTGTATGCGGTTCTGTAGGCCCATAATGCATCATTCAAACGTAGCGACCAGTCCCTTCTCCTTGTATTCACTGTCTTTTCCAAAATACTCTTGATCTCTCTGTTGCTAATCTCCACTTGCCCACTGGTTTGAGGATGATATGGAGTGCCCACTCTATGTGTAATCCCATATTTCTTCATCAAATAAGCAAATGGAAAATTACTGAAGTGGCTCCCTCCATCACTAATTATTGCTCGTGGTGTAGCGAACCTGGTGAAGATGTTTTCCTGTAAAAACTTGACAACAACCTTGTGATCATTAGTTTTTGAGGGGACAGCCTCGACCCATTTAGACACATAATCCACACCCACAAGAATATATAAATAACCAAATGAGTTAGGAAAGGGACCCATGAAGTCGATTCCCCAAACATCAAAAAGCTCTATTACTTGGATATTTTGCAGTGGCATTTGATTTCTAGAAGAGATGTTGCCTGTCCTTTGGCATTTATCACAAGTCCTGCAAAAAGAAAAAGCATCTTTGAATACATTAGGCCAATAAAAACCAGATTGTAATACCTTAAGTGCTGTTCTTTTTGGTCCAAAGTGTCCTCCACATGCATATTGGTGGCAATGTTGTAGAATACTCATTTGCTCTTCTTCTGCCACACATATTCTTACAATTTGATCAGGGCAGAATTTGAACAAATAAGGTTCGTCCCAATAATAGTGCTTGCACATGGCCACCAGTCTCTTTCTTTCTTGACTTGTCATACCTGAAGGGAAAATATGAGCAGTGAGATAATTTACAATATCTGCAAACCATGGAAGTTGTATATTTATTTCAAATAAATTTTCATCTGGGAAATTTTCATTCAGTGGGGGCACAATTCTTTCTTCATCATGCAGTAATCTGGACAAGTGATCTGCCACAACATTGTCACTTCCTTTCTTGTCTCTAATCTCAAGGTCGAATTCTTGAAGCAACAGCACCCATCTGATCAACCTAGGCTTAGAATCCTTCTTAGCAAACAAATATCTCAAAGCAGCATGGTCAGTGAAAACAATGACTTTAGATCCAATCAAATATGATCTAAACTTCTCTACAGCAAAAATGACAGCTAACATTTCTTTTTCAGTAGTGGAATAATTAAGCTGTGCATCATTTAAAGTTCGGGAAGCATAGTAAATAGCATGGGGTACCTTATTTATTCTCTAATCCAAAATAGCTCCCAAAGCATAATCACTTGCATCACACATAAGCTCGAAAGGATGGTTCCAATCTGGTGCCATGATGATAGGTGCAGAAATGAGAAGATTTTTCAATGTAATGAAAGCATTTATGCACTCTTCTGTCCATGCAAACTCAACATCCTTAGCTAACAATTCACAAAGGGGTCTGGAGATTTTGGAGAAATCTTTTATAAATCTTCTATAGAACCCTGCATGTCCAAGAAAACTCCTTACACCCTTGACTGTAGTCGGAGGGGGTAGCTTTGATATGATGTCAATTTTTGCCTTGTCTACCTCTATTCCCCTTTTTGACACCACATGTCCCAAGACAATACCTTGTTGTACCATAAAATGGCACTTTTCCCAATTCAGCACTAAATTGCATTCTTCACATTTCTTAAGTACAAGCTGCAAATGGTTAAGGCATTCATCAAAACAAGACCCAAAAACACTGAAATCATCCATAAATACCTCGATGAACCTTTCCACCATGTCTGAAAATATACTCATCATGCATCTCTGAAATGTAGCTGGTGCGTTGCACAATCCAAAGGGCATCCTCCTGTATGCAAAAGTACCAAAAGGACATGTAAAAGTGGTTTTTTCTTGATCTTCTGGTGCAATAGCAATTTGATTATAGCCACTATAACCATCTAAAAAACAATAATGACTATATCCTGCTAATCTTTCTAACATTTGATCAATAAAAGGAAGAGGGAAGTGATCTTTCCTGGTTTCGTTATTCAGCTTCCTGTAGTCAATGCATACCCTCCATCCCGTGGTCATTCTTGTAGGGATAAACTCATTCTCTTCATTCTTCACCACTGTGACTCCACTTTTCTTAGGCACTACATGTATAGGACTCACCCATTTGCTATCTGAGATAGGGTAGATGATGGCAACATCTAGTAGCTTCAAGACCTCTGTTCGTACCACTTCCTTCATGTGTGGATTAAGCCTTCTTTGTGCTTCCCTTGTAGGTTTTGCATTGTCTTCAAGAAGTATTTTATGCATGCACTTGGATGGACTTATTCCCTTGATGTCTGCAATGGTACATCCTATTGCACCCTTGTGTTCTCGCAGTACCCTCAGCAGCTTATCTTCTTCTTGTGCACTCAAGTTTGCAGCAACTATCACAGGTAGCGTCTGGTTCTCACCCAAATATGCAGCAACTATCACAGGTAGCGTCTGGTTCTCACCCAAATATGCATGCTTCAAGTGTTCAAGCCGCGGCTTAAGCTCCACGTCTGGTGTCCTGGTAACAGAGGAAACAAAAGTGTTATCAGACACAAGATTTTTAAATGCAGGTGCAAGCTTACCTGAATATGATTTTGGAGTTTCAAGGTAAAGCACGGTCTCTGCAATCCTCCAGTCATCGTATTCCTGTTTAACATGAGACAATATTAGAGATTGTGTAATTGTGGCTTGTAGTGGTTCAACACTATGTACCTGAAATGTTTGATCGACAATCTCCTGTACCACATCAATATTATAACATTCATGATCATCATGTGGTAATTTTAGTGCATCAAACATTTTAAATTCAACCTTTTCTCCATTTATTTTCATACTTATAGTACCCTTTTTAACACAAATTTTTATATCAGCTGTACTCATAAAGGGCCTACCTAGAATGATCGGTAAAGAAGATGGCATTGAAGAGTCCTCCATATCCTACACAACAAAATCTGCAGGCAAAATGAAGTCGTTTACCTGAACTAGGACATCTTCCAAAATACCTCTAGGTCTCCTGATACTGCGATCAGCCAACTGCAAAGTGATGGATGTTGGTTTGAGTTCCCCCAATCCTAGCTTTTCGTAAAAAGAGTATGGAAGAAGATTGATGCTTGCCCCCAAGTCTAGCTGTGCCTTTTCAAAGAAGTGCTCACCAACCCTGCAAGGAATGGTAAAACTAGCTGGGTCCTTCAATTTAGGAGGTAATTTCCTTAACAATACGGTGCTCACTTCCTCTGTCAAAGTCACATCCGCCCTAACCTGAAATGTTCTTTTGTTAGTACAGCATTCTTTCAAAAATTTGGCGTAAGAAGGAATTTGTTTAATAGCATCAAGTAGGGGGATATTAATTTCTACCTTTCTGAGAGTTTCAAAGATATCAAATAAATGTTGTTCTTTCTTTTGCTTGACTAACCTTTGAGGGAATGGTGGTAATACCCCCCTTTCTTTTTCACTTACCTTGTTAGACCCCAAAGCTTTTAATGGTTGTATATCTAATTCGTCCGCGTGTGTTCCAACCTTGCTGTCAATTGTCTTACCATTTCTCAGGGTTATTACTTATTTGATTTGTTCTTGGCCTCTAGGGTTTGGTATAGTTTGTGATGGGAGTTCTCCTGCCTTTCTTTCACTCAACTCCTTCGCGATTTGACCGATTTGGGTTTCCAATTTCTGAATTTCCTGCCCTTGTTGGTTGCTTGTTTGATATTGTTGTTGGAGCAATTGAAGAACGGTGGATTCAAAATCCAACTTCTTCTGTTCTTGACTTGGCCGATCATACCCACTTCTCATCTGGAAGTTCCGTGCATGTCCTTGTGAAGATTGAGTGCCTTGATTGTTGCTCCATGAGAAATTTGGATGGTTCCTCCACCCTGGGTTGTATGTGTTCGAGAAGGGGTTGTTCTTTGGTGGAAACACTCCTTGTCCCACATAGTTTGCATGCTCCTGATCTGTGAAAGAAGACATGGGACACGTATCAGTCGTATGATCAAAATGAGAACAAATTGCACAAATTTCTTTTGTTTGATTTTTTACACCGCCCATTGTCGTCATTGCATTAACAAGCATATCAATTTTTTTGTTCATGTTTACTATTTCTAATTGTATGTTATTGTAAACTCCCTGTTTCTTAGAAATGCCTCTTCCCCTTGTTGAGAATTGCTGTGAGTTCTCGCTGAGTTCTTCAAATAATTCGATGGCCTCCTCACCACTTTTCCTCATCAATATTTCGTTGCAAGCTGAATCCACAATTGCCTTGTTAGTATCATTTAAACCCTCAAAAAATGCTTGTACCTGATCATCTTTAGGCATGTTGTGCGTAGGACACTTAAGAAGCTTGTTCTTGAAATCCTTCCATGCTTCGAAGAATAAATCTCCATCTTTTTGTTGGAAGAGTTGAATCTCCCTTTTTAGTTGCTTGGTTTTCTGGGCTAGAAAGAATTCTTTCAAGAATTTTGTTGCCAATTGCTCCCATGATTGAATTGATCCTGGTTCCAAAGAATTATACCACAATTTAGCATTAAGTTTTAAAGAGAATGGAAACAAGATTAACCTGATTTGTTCAGGGGTAAGCCCTTGGACGCTTTGTGTTCTGCAAAGATCAAAGAAATCTTGCAGATGGAGGTGAGGCTCCTCGTCTGGTTTGCCACTAAAGTGGGGAACCATGCTAAGTAATTGGGGAGATAGATGCATATTCCCTGTGACATTACGTTGATAAGCAATGCAGGAAGGTTGCTCAATATTCTTAGGCATGAATTTATCCTGCATTGGTACTCGATTTGGTACTTCCTCAGCCATTGTTGCTCGTGAATTGGGTCTCTGTGCAGTCGACTGGTTCCTTGCAACAGTCGACTGGTTTGTTGCAGACAGTCGACCTAATCTATGTAGAGTGCGTTCTGTTTCCGCGTCAATAGGTAGTAGCTCTAGACGAAGTGATCGTCTCCCGTGCATTCACCCAAACCCTGTAACCTAAAAGAAAAATATTTATTAATAAAAGAAAAGAAAAATGAAAAAGATTTTACTGATTTGTAAGTTAAAATACTAAACAATCCCCGACAGCGGCGCCAAAAACTTGTTGTGAAATCTAGCTATCTAAATAAATAAATAAACTAGACACAAATTAAAACCTTGCAAGTGTACAAATCGTTTATAGAAGCGTAGTGACAAGAAAGAGTCGATCCCACAGAGATTGTAGTAATTAACTTACTAACCAATAAAACAGAAATAAGAATCTTGAAGTGTTGTTCTAAAAGAAATGACAAAATTTAAACTAGATCAAGTAGTTCTGAATCACAAATATCTGTTAAGTAGTTGGGCTTTGATTTCCACCTATAGTCAATAATGCTAAGTCACCTTCTACACTACTCTAATTACTCATGTTCGTTCCTTTAAGGGCATGGTATCTACTCCTTAAAGTTAATGTTTCCCTAAGCCAAGAATTAGGCATGGTATCTACTCTAATTCGTTTCTTTCCTTAAGTATTTAGCATGGTATCTACTAAGTTGCACTTAAAGAAAACATAGGAACAATGGAAACGAACAAACACTCGAAGTTCTAGAAATTGGTATCAGATCTAGATCCTTCAAGTTGATTAAACCAAGAACCCCTAAAGATTCCTCTGTTACAAACTATGAGTACGAGATACGGGTCGTCTCTATGCTCATATAACAGATTCAGATTTATAATACGCAAACTTGATAAACTCAGGTTCTGCATGGCAGTCGACTTGCTGTCACTCTCAGTCGACTGCTCTTAGAACTTCTGAACAAGTTTGATTATTATAAATCTATACCAATTCAATCAAGTTTAATCAATAAGTAATAGAGTAGCATTCAGAAGAATATAGCATTACATGACTACGGTTTCAATCTACCCAACTATGAAATTAGTTCCACATAATAAGACTTTTATTGACTAACAGTTTTGAATACATGATTAAAACAAAAATTAGAAAGAGAAGAAATAAACTGATGATGTTCGGCCAGATAAGTCGACTGGCTGTCACTCAGTCGACTGGCTCGTTCCCTTCTGTGTACTTGATCTCCTCCTTTCTTCGATGCTGATAGAATAATGCCTCTTGGTTGATGATTGATGATTCCTATATTAAGTGATACTCTCAACTCCTTATTCCAGCCTTTTTATAATTTCTTTTGCCCACATCTGCATATTGCAATCCTATCTTTTTACACATCAAATATAGATTTGAATCAATCTTCTCACTCGCCAATCCTGGCTCTCTTACTTGATTAATGAAGAGTTATTATTCGCAGACATCCTGGGTTTGGATAACATAAACTTGCTTCGGATTTGGATGAGGATGAATCTTCAACTGTTCTTATCTTCTAACTCTGCTGAATATCAGTCGACTTGTTTGGGAGTAAGTCGACTGTGTCAAGACATCTGGAGATTCGTAATTCATCAGTCAAGTCGACTGTCTTTGGAGTAAGTCGACTGTATAGAGCAGCTTCAACCTCTCTGTCCAGTCGCCTGTTCGAAGAACCAGTCGACTTATGCTCTGCAATTTCTGTGTATCATCCTCAAAATCTTGAATCTGCTTCGTTTTGCTGTTTTAGGCTGTTTCCTATGGAAAAGAGAAATTAAGAGTAAAATACCACATATAGAGCATTTAAATATCCAATTGCAGTAAGATTATTGCTCCTAAATGTGAACATTATTGGGTTCATCAAGCATCAAAGTGAAGTACCAAGTATTATTTATTATTCATTGTACTCTGAGGTAAATTTATTGAAAGTTTGTAACACTTGGGCTTGTAAGACGTTATTGTAACAATGATGTAATGTATTGAAGTTTTATAACATTCAGACTTATAATAAATTGGTGTTGAAATAAAAGTTTTAAATTTTCCTGTTTTTCTTTGTATTATGGCTAATTGAAGGAAAAGATTCCGGCTCGTGTCACGAATTATCCATATAGGGAATTCGGGGCATTACAGTTCATCAACTTGGAATTCAAAGTGCTATGCAAAAAGGATCGATTCGTTGTCGATATTACAAGAGGTGATGGCATATCAAGAAAGACTGTTGAAAATTGCAGAATCAGAATAGCGCCAAGGATGGAAATACTACCACAAATGTGGTTTACCCTTCTGAATCAGGTGATTTATAACTTATTGTTTCAAACTCTTTAGGAGTGAATTCTAGTTGGTTTCTTGACTCAGGGAGTTCTACTCATATTTTATCCAAGAGGGAGTTATTTTCTACTTATTAGTCTACTGCAGGGCGTTGTATGAGAACGGAAAATGGAAAGATTTATGAAGTAGTAGGTGACGGGACAGTTGATTTAAAGATGTCATGTCTAAACTTGTTCGCTCTAAGGGAAGTCTTACATATTCCTCTACTGAAATGAAATCTGATTTCCTTAGAAACTCTTGAAGCACGGGGTTGTAGGTACACAGCTCGAGATGGAGTTTTGTCTGTTTTTCATGATCATCGTAAGGTGATTAGAGGTATGGGGGTCATTGGGCCAAGCCAACGTAATTTCTACAAGCTTTAGTGAATCTGAAATACTTAAGCAAGTGTTGTTTCTTTTCCTGATACCTGCAAGTTCACCTAGTCTACTACAACTAGCATCATCTATTCGAGGCCACGATGTTTGAATATCGTCGAGTGGTGGAGAGTTCCTCGGGGTGGGTGGATTTCATGCAGAGGTTGGCAAATTCGCGTTAACGCCTACAGAGGTGTGCCCTTGTGAGGGTATGCTGACCAGTGAGATTGGGTCAAAAATTTGTTCAACTAGCTGAATAAATTATCGTTACAAGTATGTTCACGAGTGGAGTTTAGTAGAGTTCTGAGATGAAAACATAATGTTGATAGCACTCATATGAAATCCAAGGTGCAGGCTGTAACATCCTGAATTTTCATTTATAATTAAATATAAGTTCTATTTTCACGTGTCTTGCACGTGCAAATTAATGTACATTTACCCTTACAAATTATTTATTTTTGTGTCTGTTGCCGCTAAATCTGGTGTGGGGGCAAACATATAGTATTTGTGGATTCTTAGCAAAACTGAATAGCAAACCTGTTACCTGTTCTGCCGGAGTTTGACGCTGACTCCTGCCGTACACCTGCAAAAAGTGCGAGACACCGGGGTTGTTCCCGGCGACGCACCCTCCGACGCTCAAGTCAGTAATCAGGAATGATTATGAGAGAGCGTAAAAACTGGGAAAAGATTGATTACCTCTTAATGGAGATGGATGGGTGGTATTTATAGGCGCTGCTGGGATTAGATTAGGAATGTAATCCCCCTGTGGTTAGATAAGGAATGTAATCCTTAATCTCCAGTGAAGGGATAGATATGAATCAGGACCGTTGATTAGGATTTAATCAGAAACCCTAATTCTATCCCTTCTGGACCGGGTTTGCTGCGGGTTGAAATCCGCACCCAGTTGAGGTGGATCCGTTTGCGGGTTAGTGGATTTTCGATGAGGAGAACCAGTACTCGCTTCAGACCCATTGGTAGGTGAAATTACCGTTTTACCCCTGGGCTTCAAGATTCGTGTCCGATTTGGACGGTTCCGATTTAACCCCATTTTTAGCCATATCACGAGCCCCCCACTCCCGAAGACTGAGTTTGATCAGCCTTTGAGGAGTAGTTTTACTGTTTTAATGGCTAACGGAGTTGTATCGGAGTCCAAATAGAAGGTTCTTGAATCTTGAAGGAGGTAGTATGGCAATTTTTTCAAGTTGGTTGAACTCTGAGTCGCTCTTGAGATCTGATGGCCATGTGGTGTTCTCGCAGGAATATTCTCTTAAATTTGCGAAGTGTCAATTCGTCGTTCGGGGGTTTTAAAAGTTTGTTCTTAGCAACAATTATTTGTTTGGGGATCAGGAAATGTTTCCCCAACTTTATAATTATTTTCCAGGAGTTCTTCCTTAATTTCCTGAATTTTTAATTGTTTTTTCGCAACTTTTTGGCAAATGGCTCGGCTGTTTTCCTTCGTTGGGCGGCCTACATACTTGTATCACATCACCGACCCCTTCGTGCGCTCGCTGTCGAAGAGGCCGAAGTCCGTAGGTGGTTCGGCACCCTCTATCGAAGAGTTGAGGCACCTCGGCTAGGTCGCGAGTGCAGAGACGGAGTTCGGCGGGGTCCGAGGTAGCTTTTTCCATGTAACAGGGTCGGTGTCAAGAGCGCTCGGCAGCTGGTGCCGAACCCCGATTTTTCCCTGTAACAGGATCGGTGTCAAGAGCGCTCGGCAGCGAGTACCGAACCCCAATTTTTCAATGTAACAGGATCGGTGTCAAGAGAGCTCGGCAGCTGGTGCCGAGGTCCAACTTTTCCTGTAACAAGGTCGGTGTCAAGAGCGCTCGGCAGCTCGTGCCGAACCCCAATTTTTCCCTGTAACATGGTCGGTGCCAAGAACGCTCGGCAGCTGGTGCTGAACCCCAATTTTTCCCTGTAATAAGGTCGGTGTCAAGAGCGCTCGGCAGCTGGTGCCGAGGTCCAACTTTCCCTGTAACAGGGTCGGTGTCAAGAGCGCTCGGCAGCTGGTGCCGAACCCCAATTTTTTCCTGTAACAGGGTCGGTGTCAAGAGCGCTCGGCAGCTGATGCCGAGGTCCAACTTTCCCTGTAACAGGGTCGGTGTCAAGAGCGCTCGGCAGCTGGTGCCGAACCCCAATATTTCCCTGTAACAGGGTCGGTGTCAAGAGCGCTCGGCAGCTGGTGCCGAACCCCAATTTTTCCCTGTAACAGGGTCGGTGTCAAGAGCGCTCGGCAGCTGATGCCGAGGTCCAACTTTCCCTGTAACAGGGTCGGTGTCAAGAGCGCTCGGCAGCTGGTACCGAACCCCAATATTTCCCTATAACAGGGTCGGTGTCAAGAGCACTCGGCAGCTGGTGCCGAGGTCCAACTTTCCATGTAACATGGCCGGTGCCAAGAACGCTCGGCAGTTGGTGCCGAGGTCCAACTTTTCCACATAACATGGTCGGTGTTAAGAACACTCGGCAGCTGGTGCCGAGGTCCAACATTTCCACGTAACATGGTCGGTGTCAAGAACGCTCGGTAGCTGGTGCCGAGGTCCAAGACTTGTCGTTTTTGGCGGAGGACACCCTGCGGAGTTGGTGGCTTCTGCGCCCCTAGCAGATGTGGCAGCCATTAAATGTGATGGCTTGTGAACTCCTGACAGCTCTGACAGATGAGACGTTCATTTAATGCAGTGACCTCTGAGCTTCTGTCAGATGGGACAGCAATTAATGCGATGTACGACTTGGCGTGGCGAACAAGGCGACGGTTTGGGTCGCTTTTGTTGTTTTGCATGAGCGGGCCGGCAGTATTGGCCCATTAACCTCTTTTTCCGCGCCTCTCTCTATAAAACCTCACCCCCCTCTCTCATTTTTCACTTCTCCTCTCGATTACTCAGGCGGTCATTTGTGCTAGGCGAGTGCTTCTGGTGATCTCTGTTCGTTTTCCGGTGAAGTTTCCAACAGCAAATCTTTTAAGGTAATTTATACTTAGCTTCTTTCGAAGTATAAATATGTCTCTTCCCTCCATCTCCGACTCGTCTTCTTGGTCCGATCCCTCCCTTGAAGTCGTCGAAGACCACACTCCGAGTCGGCCAGATAAGGGCAAGAAGGTGTTCGGCAAAGATTCGATCGTGGAGGAGCCGAAGCGTATGGGGGAGTTCGGCAGATTGCCGGGGCAACTGATGGGACTTCACAGGGTTTGAGAGCTTCCGAAGGAGCATGCCGAGCGAATTGTTCATGGGAGGGGGGACTTTTGAGGAGAACGCGGCGAGGGAGACGACCGAGGCGGATGAGACAGTGTCGATCCTCCGCAAAGAAGACCTGGGAGTGATCCGGGACTGTTTCCACATCCCGGAGGAGTACGAGCTTATGCTGCCGGGTCCCGGGGTTAGGGCTAATTCGCTGCTGCCAGTGACCATGTGTTGCTGGCCGGTCGATGCCTTTATCGCCGGGGCTCGGCTATCTCTCCATCCGTTCGCAATCCTCGTTCTGAGGTGGTTTAGGGTCAGCCCCATCCAACTTATGCCGAACGCATGGAGAGTCATAAATGGCTTCGTACTTTACTGCCAGGCTGTTGGGATCGAGTCGGAGCTGAATGTACTTCCGACGATCTACCGGCTTCACCAAGGGAACCGGTCGGAGTTCCGGTACTATTTGGCTCCGAGGCATGGTCATAGGCTCGTTATATGCCCCGACTCCATCAAGCACTGGCATGAGAAGTTCTTGATAGTGCGGAGTGCGGAGGCCTGGCCTATCCCTTCCGGTTGGGTAGAAGGGGTGCCGAAGAGGTTGAAGGTGCTGCCCAAGCTTCGCCCTGAAGAAGAAGAAGCAGTTCGGACACTTCTCGATCGGCCGAAGTATGATTGGAAGGAGCTGACCGAGGACGTCTTGTTCAGGGGAGGGCTCTGCCGCGTACATCCCAGTACGTGGCTTCTTTTACGCTTTCGTACTTTGTTTTTCGTACTTTATTTTTCTTGATTTGAATTGCGCTAAAAAACTTTGTCTTTAATGCAGAGGCTATGGACTACGATGTAGTGTTGGCTTTGAGGGTCGGGCTCGCCAGCAAGGCGCCGAAGAAGCGCAAGAGGGTGGCCACCAAGTTGCCGACCTCTAAGTCTCCGAGGGTCACGGAGGTAGTTGAGGAGGTGGAGACCCTTGGAAGCCCGGCCGCTGCCGGTGGAGGTGCCTCGGCGTCAACCACGGCCGGCGAGTTCCCTATCGCCACAGCCCTCGGGCTGGCGACGCCCCCGCTGACGGTGGTGGCCGAGGAGCTCCTGACCGAGGAGCACAAAAGGATTCATGTTCCGGACTGGCAGGTTCGGAAACATGATGGCTTCCTCGGCAATTCCTTGGCGAGTATGTAGGCGGTCAAGCATCTGGCGATGCCGAAGGATCGCGCCACCATGGAGGCCGGGCAAGAAGGGGATGACGTCATCGAGATTTCTCGCTTGGCGGTCTCGGTAAGTGTTGAACTTTTGTTGTCATTGATTCCCTTCAGATCTGATTTCTCTAACTCTTTTAATTCTTCTTTTTCCTTGATGCAGATCATCGTCCATTTTGGTAACCTCACGGAGAGGTTGACGGCACTGGAGAAGGAGCTGAAACAGGAATCCGACCAAGCTTGGAAGGAGAAGGCTCGGATGGGGAACGAGCTCGACAAGCTTAGGGTCGAGTTCGAAGGGCGGTCGACCAGGGTCGAGCACCTCGAGGCCCAGGCTGCGAAGCTGGAGGGCGACCTTTTCGCCAGAAGGAGGAGGCGGCCAAGCAATTGGCCGAAGCGGTAGAGGCCAAGGCTGCCGCGGTGAAGGAGGCGGAGGATGCGACCATGGTGAAGGCGCAGGGTTTCCTTGCCCAGAACATTGCCAAAGCCTACGCCGAGGCCCTCGCCCGGGTGTCGAAGGAGTACCCCGAGGTGGACGTTTCGGGATGGAGATTGTTCCCGGGCCACGTCGAAGGCTTTGACCCCGAGTCGGAGGGAGAAGAAGAAGAAGAAGGGGAGGACGAGGTCGAGGTCGTTGCCGAGGTAGTGGGGTTAGTGGTGACCCGGCTAGCAGCTGTGAACCCTTTGGGGACATCGACCCCTACCCACGCTCGCCGCCCCGGGAAAGAGGTCGCGACCTGACCTTGCTTGTTTCTTCTTTTCTTCTTTTATTTTTCAATTGTAATGCCTAATCGCGGACTGGCCACCACTGTTTGCAATGAATGAAAAACATCTTTTTGGGTTTGACTCTGTGTCTTTCTATCTTTTCTAACCAATTCTTGAAAGTTCGTTTGAAAATTCTTGAAGTGTAGGACTTCGGCAATGTGTTTGAAATTTTGTTGTTTGTCTCGACTTCTTTTCAGCTTGCGGTGGTGACTCAAGCAGTCAAGCCCACTGGCTCGGGGGACAGCGCTCGTCCCGAGGTCGGCTTAGGGGCGATGTGGTTGTGCTTGGCGAGGTGCCGAGAGCGGCTCTACAAAGTCGAGCTGGGATTGCGCAGAGCCATAAGCGAGCGGAACCACCTTCAACTCATCCTAGGTCGGCGAGACATCGAGATCCGGCGTCTGGAGAGCAGGATCGCCGAGATGACCCCTTAGGAGAGGACGAAGGTTCGTCGACCGCCTTTAGCTATGGCCTTCGGATCAAGTGCATTCGACACACTTTGTCAAAAATAACAGCGGAGAGGGACGACCTACTTTCTGAGATCCGTCACCTGAAGCTGTAGAGACGGAGCTTCGAACAGAGGGAGAGGGATTGACGGCCGACGTGGCCAAACTGTGGACCAAACGGGACGAACTGACGGCCGAGGTCGACGCGCTGAAGAGAGCCACGGTAGACAAGAGTATCGAAGTCACTCATCTTCGCCATCTTATCGCCAGTCGCTCTGGCGTCCTGAGCTTCGTGATACCTCCTCGCTTCGAGGTCGATGTAAAAGATGACTCTCTGAGGGAGCGGATCTCAGAGCTGGAGGCGGAGGTGGCTCGCCTTAAACCGCATTCGGGACCGATCAATGTGAGGAGCACTTCGTGTACTCGCGCGGAGGGCGAGCGGGACATCACGTTTTATGAGCTCGCGACCCGTCCGCCTATCGGCCATCCTAGTCCAGGGGATGCGCAAAGTGCGATGGCCATTTCATCGAGCGGAGCATCCGTTGGTGCGGCTGCTAGGAGCAGCGCCGAGGACACGTCTCAATTTGCTGGTTTGGGGTCGAGCTCCGGAGGTAAACGTCACCGCCCTCGAGTGTCCTTGAAGCGGAACATCCCCACGCTACGGAGGCGTTGAAGATCTTGTTTGTATTTAGCCTAAGTGCGACAAGTCGGCATTGTAACTTTTGCTCTTTAACGCCTTGTAATCTTGTTGTATGGAAGAGCCGCCTTGTACTGCGTCCCAATTCTTAATAATATTTCTTTCTTAGACTTGCATGTTCTTTGTAGCTCTCTGTAGTAGTTTTGTTTGTGACTGTGTTCATCGTGCCGAGGTCCCTGAGCTGACCTTTTGCTCGTTTGGGGATCGGCGACATGAGTGTTCGGCCAGTGGTGCCGAGCTGTGCTTCGGTCACTTAATCTCGCGACCTTGCGAGATGAGTCGAGCCTCGCTTAACAGTGAGCTCGCGGAGCGTGGTCGAGCCAAGTGATGAGTCGAGCCTCGCTTAACAGTGAGCTCGCGGAGCGCGGTCGAGCCAAGTGTTGAACTCCGAACTATCGTTAGAGTAGTTCGACGGTTGTGGGAGCAATTCCGAACGGCGAACTACTTCCAGCTCGCTTAGGGGCGAACTTTTGAAGTAGAGTCGAGCCAAGTGTTGGACTCCGAACCATCGTTAGAGTTGTTCAATGGTTGTGGGAGCAATTCCGAATGGCGAACTACTTCTAGCTCGCTTAGGAGCGAACTTGCAAAGTAGAATCGAGCCAAGAGTTGGACTCCGAATCATCGTTAGATTTGTTCAACAGTTGTGGGAGCAATTCTGAATGGCGAACTACTTCTAGCTCGCTTAGGAGCAAACTTGCGAAGTAGAATCGAGCTAAGTGTTGGACTCCGAACCATCGTTAGATTTGTTCAACGGTTGTGGGAGCAATTCCGAATGGTGAACTACTTCTAGTTCGCTTAGGAGCAAACTTGCGAAGTAGAATCGAGCCAAGTGTTGGACTCCGAACCATCGTTAGAGTTGTTCAACGGTTGTGGGAGCAATTCCGAATGGCGAACTACTTCTAGCTCGCTTAGGAGCGAACTTGCGAAGTAGAATCGAGCCAAGTGTTGGACTCCGAACCATCGTTAGAGTTGTTCAACGGTTGTGGGAGCAATTCCGAATGGTGAACTACTTCGAGCTTGCTTAGGAGCGAACTTGCGAAGTAGAATCAAGCCAAGTGTTGGACTCCGAACCATCGTTAGAGTAGTTCGACGGTTGTGGGAGCAATTCCGAATGGCGAACTACTTCGAGCTGCTTAGGAGCGAACTTGCGAAGTAGAATCGAGCCAAGTGTTGGACTCCGAACCATCGTTAGAGTTGTTCAACGGTTGTGGGAGCAATTCCGAATGGCGAACTACTCCTAGCTCGCTTAGGAGCGAACTTGCGAAGTAGAATCGAGCCAAGTGTTGGACTCCGAACCATCGTTAGAGTTGTTCAACGGTCGTGGGAGCAATTCCGAATGGCGAACTACTTCAAGCTCGCTTAGGAGCGAACTTGCAAAGTAGAATCGAGCCAAGTGTTGGACTCCGAACCATCGTTAGAGTAGTTCAACGGTCGTGGGAGCAATTCCGAATGGCGAACTACTTCTAGCTCGCTTAGGAGCGAACTTGCGAAGTAGAATCGAGCCAAGTGTTGGACTCCGAACCATCGTTAGAGTGAAGAGTAAAAGCAGAGAGAAGTAAACAATAGTAGCATATGGAAAAGTTTTCTTTATTAATGACTAATAGTTGGCTGTTTCTAAAGTTGCGAGCCATTATTACAAGAGAGAAAATAAAAGAAGAGCAAAACAAGTAATAGGAGAGGAACGGTTTGACATCCCAGAATACTTAGAGAGGCGTTGGTGCTCTCTCTTGGTATTTCAGGAGATGGTCGGCATTCTAGGTCCTGGGGATCTCCCTGCCTTCAAGGTCTTCTAGTCTGTAGGTGCCGGGTCGAATGACTTTGGCGATCTTGTAGGGTCCCTCCCAATTTGGAGCTAGTTTGCTCTTCTGACCGGGGAAAGAGATGGCTAACTTTCTGAGGACCAGGTCCCCCTCTTTGAGGTCGGTAGGACGGACTTTCTTATTGTATGCCAACTCGATCCTTCTTTGGTAGCTTTGTTGTCGAACGGTAGCTCTTTCCCGGATCTCGTCAATAAGGTCTGGACTTGCTCGGAGCTCTCTGGCATTTTGCTCTTCTTCATAAGCCATTAGCCGGGGAGAAGATATTCCAACCTCCAGGGGGATCATAGCTTCAGACCCATAGGTGAGGTTGAATGGGGACTCGCCTGTGGGGGTTTGTTTTGTGGTGCGGTAGTTCCACAGCACATTGGGGAGTTGATCGACCCACAAGCCTTTGGAACATTTATCCAACCTCTTCTTAATATCGGAGAGGATCTGTCGGTTAGCATTCTCGACTTGGCCATTCGATTGAGGATGGGACACGGAGGAGAATCGGTGCTGGATGGTGAGGTCTTCACATAGAGCTTGGAAGGCGGCCCCCGTGAACCGGGTTCCATTGTCTGTTATGAGGACCCAAGGGACCCCGAATCGGCATATGACATTCTTCCAAAAGAACTGAATGACCTTGTTCTCAGCGATCGTGGCCAAGGGCTCGGCCTCTATCCATTTTGAGAAGTAGTCGATGGCCACGACTAAAAATTTGAACTGACCCGGAGCCGGCGGAAATGGCCCTAGTAAATCCATCCCCCACATGGCGAAAGGGATTGGACATGATAGGAAAGTTAGTGGAGCTTGTGGGAGGCATCGGATGTCGGAGTACTTCTGACAGGAGCTGCATTCCCGAACGTGTCGTTCGGCGTCTCGTAGGAGAGTGGGCCAGAAATATCCGTAATTCAACACTTTGCGGGCTAAGGATCGGGATCCCAAATGTGCCCCGCCGATGCCCACGTGAAGTTCTTGTAGGGCGTAGTCGGCCTGCTCGGTGGAGAGGCATCTCAGGTAAGGTCGGCCGTCTACCTGTGTGATGAAGCGTTTATATAGGATGCCTCCGATTAATGTGTAATGCTCGGCTCGAGTTCTTACTCTTCGAGCTTCCTTAGGATCTTCGGGGAGGAGCCCGTCCCTTAAGAATTCTACGAGGGGCTTCATCCAGTTATCTTCAAGCAGGACAGGCAGCGACTCCATAGAGTCGGAAGTTTCGTCCTCTATACTTGGCCTTAGAAGGACCTCTATCAAGACGGTCTGCTCGAGACCTTGGAGGGAGGAAGAGGCTAGTTTGGAGAGGGCGTCGGCCTGAGTATTTTCTTTTCGGGGTATTCGTTGGATGAGGGCTTCTTCAAACAGTGCCATGAGGCACCTGAATTTGGCTAAGTATTTAACCATCCTGTCGTCACGTGCTTCATACTCACCGAGGACCTGATTCACAACTAGCTGAGAGTCGCTAAAGATCCTTAGGCATTGCGCCCCTGCGTTGTGAGCCATTCCAAGGCCGGCTATGAGTGCCTCGTATTCTGCTTCGTTGTTAGAGGCCTTGAAGTTGATACGAAGGGAGTATTGGAGGATGAAATCATTTGGGATTGCCAGAATGACCCCTGCCCCGCTTCCCTCATTGCAGGAGGATCCATCCACATAAACGGACCAGATGGGTGGTCCCTTCACTGTTTGGGTGAACTCAGGGATGGTACTTTCAACTATGAATTCTGCTAAGGCCTGAGCCTTGATCGCAGTCCGAGGCTGATAAGTTATATCGTGCTGGCTCAGCTCGATAGACCACTTCATAAGACGACCGGAGGTTTCCGGCTTGTGGAGCACTTGCTTCAGCGGTTGGTCAGTAAGAACGACCACCGAATGAGACTAAAAATATGGGCGAAGCTTTCTCGCGGCCATCACCAGGGCATAAGCCATCTTTTCTATCCTCGAGTAGCGGAGTTCGGCATCCCAAAGTACTTTGCTCACATAGTTTATAGGCTTTTGAGCCCGGTCTTCTTCCCTTACTAAAACGGTGCTGAGGGTCTGTTCCGAGGCTGCTAGGTAGAGGTAAAGGGGTTCACGAGGAATGGGCTTGCTGAGGAGAGGAGGGTTGACGAGGTAAGCCTTGAGCTGTTCGAACGACTCCTGTTGCTGCTGACCCCATTCGAAACCTTTAGCCCCCCTGAGGGCCTTGAAGAAGGGGAGGCATTTCTCCCCGGACTTCGAGAGAAAATGCCCTATGGCAGCTAGGCGGCCTGTTAGCCTCTGAACTTCCTTAACATTCTTGAGAGGGGTCATGTCTAATATGGCCTTGATTTTCTCAGGGTTTGCTTCAATTCCTCGTTGGCTGACCATGAAGCCGAGGAACTTTCCTGATGAGACACTGAACGCACACTTGTTTGGATTGAGTCTCATGTTGTGCTTTCTCAGAACATCGAACGCCTCCTGTAGGTCAGTCACATGATCGGCTCCTCGGATGCTTTTTACAAGCATGTCGTCAACATACACCTCCATATCCTGGCCGATTTGAGCTTGAAAAACCTTGTTAACGAGGCATTGGTATGTTGTGCTTGCATTCTTCAAACCGAAGGGCATAACCCTATAGCAGTAGAGGCCCTGGTCGGTCACGAATGAGGTCTTCAGGATATCCGGAGGGAACATCCGAATCTGGTTGTAGCCTGAGAAGGCGTCCATGAAGCTGAGGAGCTCATGTCCCGAGGTGGCATCAATCAGAGTGTCAATACTCGGAAGAGGGAAGGGATCCTTGGGGCAAGCCTTGTTTAGATCGGTAAAATCGATACAAATCCTCCAAGTCCCATTGGACTTCTTCACCATTACTATATTCGACAACCACTCGGGATAGTTCACCTCTTGTATGAACCGGGCCTTCAAGAGCTTGTCCACCTCCTCTTTTATGGCTAGCTGGCGCTCGGGGGCGAACTTGTGCCTCTTCTGTTGAACCGGTTTGGACCCCGGAACAATGCTGAAGTGGTGGACCAAGAGCTCTTCGGAAATTCCGGGCATGTCTGCAGCTGACCAAGCAAAAAGGTCTCGGTTCCTTCAGATGCACTGTACTATGTCCGAGCATAGGGCGGACGGGAGGGTCTTGCTAACAAAGAACTTTCGAGTTGGATCCTGCTCAGAGAAGAGCACTTCCTCCAATTCATCCACCGGCTCGGACGTCGGTCGGGCAGCATCTTGAGGGATTTCCAGAGTTTCTAAGGAGAGGATGGGACCGAGGGTAGAGGTCATGTAGCACTTGCGGGCTGTTTCCTGATTGCCTTTTACTTCCCTTACTCTGGCCCGAGTGGGAAACTTCATTTTGAGGTGATAGGCGGAGGGGACGGCTTCAAGGGTAGCAAGGCCGGGCCGACCCAATATGACGTTGTAGGCTGCAGGGACATCTACGACCATGAAGTCCATCGACTCCATTCGGGTGGTAGGAGTTTTGCCAGCAGTTACATCGAGGGTGATCACCCCTTCAATAGTCACTGGCACTCACGTGAACCCATGGAGCGTGTAGCCGGCGGGCTGGAGTCTGTCTCGGGAGAGCTTTAGGCCTTTAAAAGCGGCGAGGAAGAGGATATTAATGGAGCTGCCATTGTCCACTAGGATCCTCTCCACTTTGAAGTTCGCCATGTGGAGATTGATAACGAGTGCGTCACAATAGGGGGTGCGGACACCTTCAAGATCTTCGTCTGAGAATGTGACGGGCACTCCCAGGCCTTTAGGAGGAGGAGTGGCGCGAACCGAATTGACTTCCCTAATGAACGCCTTTCGAGAGGAGTTTGAGGAGCCCCCCATTGGGCCCCATGAATGAGGTTCAGGACACGCTCCTCCTCGAAGTCGGGCGTTTCATCGCGTTCCGGACGCTTGTTAGCCCCCCGAGGCGGGGGAGGAATTTCGGCTCGGTCCTTTCTCACGAACCTAGTCAGCTGCCCCCTCTGGATGAGGGCTTCTATCTCATTCTTCAAGGCCCAACAATCATTGGTGTCGTGACCTTGGTCCCGGTGATAACGGCACCACTTCTCTTTATCCCTTTTCTTGGCAGGGGTGTTCATCCTCGGAGCAGGAGGTATGATCCCTTCCTTCTCAACTTCCATCAGAATGGTAGAGACATTGGTGGTGAGAGGAGTAAATTTCTCGAATCTGGGGGGAGGTCGGCACTGGCCGGCATTATCCTTCTGGAGCTTCTTGGTTCCCTCTTCTTCTGTTCCCTTTCTCTTCGACCTGGAGGAAGGTCCCTCCAAGTTGGGGTGGTGCTCGGCTTCTTCAGCCCGAATATACTTTTCACTTCGGAGGAGGAGGTCAGAGAAGTTCTGTGGGGGCTTCTTGGCGAGGGAGGAGCGGAGGCTGGAGTTGAGGACATTAGATTGAAATGCTGCTGCAGCGACCGACTGGTCGAGGGATGCTATGGACCTGGCCTCAGCTGTGAACCTTTTCACATAGTCTCTCAGCTTCTCACCCATCTTCTGGTGGAGGTAGAGTAGCGAGATGCTGGTCTTCTCGGTTCTGCGGCTACTCACGAAGTGGGTGACGAAGAAAGTCTCAAACTGCTCAAAGGAGAATATTGAGGAAGGGGCGAGGCGAGAGTACCATTCTCGAGCTGGGCCCTTGAGAGTCGCGGGGAAGGTTTTGCAGAGCAAGGCATCAGAATCTTGATGGATGAGCATGAGGATCTTGAAGCTTTTGATGTGATCGACGGGGTCAGTCTCCCCAGAATAGGTCTCAAATTGAGGAGGCTTGAAGCCGATTGGTACGGGTGCATCCATTATGGTTCGGGAAAAAGGAGGTCGACTAGGACGAAGGGTCCTTCCTCTGAGCTCTTCTTCTCGGTCTAACTGACCCAAGCGCCTCTCCATCTCGTGGAGACGGCGGTAGACAGCGTCTTCCCTTTGACGGTAATCAGCCGAGCCTCTAGGCTCGTCTTCGTACGAGGGAGAGCGGGGGCTATGACATCGGTAGCTCCTGGAGCAACGAGGACTTGGCATATGCCGGGAGTTGCTAGGAGCGGGAGGACGAGTTGGGGACCGTCGGCGAGGACTTCGGACCGGAGGAGGAGAGGGAATCTTTGGAGCATTGGTGTTAGGACGGAGATTGAGAGCTTGTAGGACGGTCGCTTGGAACTGCTGGAACTCGGCACGGGTGATGGGTGCCTCATCGTTCCTAGGCTGTTGCCGACCTGTAGGGGAGTGTGGCCTTCTTCTGTAATGCTCGGGGGTCTCTCTCCGTCCCCTTCGGGTAGGGGACCTTCTGTATTCTCGGCGGTGAGGAGATCGCTCATCCGGACGGTGTTGGCGGGAGGTTCCCTCTCGGGCCCGCTTTTCATCCAGACGGCGGCGAAGATCCTCATCCTTCTGCCGATTGAGGACTGTGTTGCGGAGATCGGAAGCTCGGGGGTGATGGGAGGCCATAGAGTCCGAAGAGGCGTTGTGGATGGAAACGTGGTCCGGATGGAGGGGCTGTTTCTGTGGATTGGGACCCTGAGGAGGTTGTTAATTCTGAGGAGCGGGCTGGTCCTGTTGGAGTGGGTCCTCCGCTTGAGGAAGAAGTTGCCCCTGCTGTTGAGCGGGCTGAGGGGGAACTTCCTGTTGCTGATCGGGGTTGGGTCCTCGGTTGGACCCTCTGGATCTGACTTTCCTAGGAGGCATGGCTGGAGAAGATCTGACCAACGGGACGAGGAGAGGTTGCTATTCGTTAGTTTCCCACAGACGGCGCCAATCTGTTGCCGCTAAATCTGGTGTGGGGTCAAATAGATAGTATTTGTGGATTCTTGGAAAACTGAATAACAAACCTGTTACCTGTTTCGCCGGAGTTTGACGCTGACTCCTGCCGTACACCTGCAAAAAGTGCGAGACACCGGAGTTGTTCCCGGCGACGCACCCTCCGACGCTCAAGTCAGTAATCAGGAATGATTATGAGAGAGCGTAAAAACTGGGAAAAGATTGATTACCTCTTAATGGAGATGGATCGGGGGTATTTATAGGCGCCGCTGGGATCAGATTAGGAATGTAATCCCCCTGTGGTTAGATAAGGAATGTAATCCCTAATCCCCAGTGAAGGGATAGATATGAATTAGGGCCATTGATTAGGATTTAATCAGAAACCCTAATTCTATCCCTTCTGGACCCGGTTTGCTGCGGGTTGAAATCTGCACCCAGTTGAGGTGGATCCGTTTGCGAGTTAGTGGGTCTTCAAGGAGGAGAACCATACCCGCTTCAGACCCATTGGTAGCTAAAATTACCGTTTTACCCCTGGGCTTCAAGATTCGTGCCCGATTTGGACGGTTCCGATTTAATCCCATTTTTAGCCATATCAATGTCATTAACAAGTATTTTATTTCTTCTCTTTTTTTAAGCCTATTTTAATCTCTAGGCCTAATTGTTTAATTCTAGACCACTTAATTAATTTAATTATTTTAATTAGAGAGCCCATGCATTCTAGCCCACCTATTTTGGCCCATTAGTTATTTTTAATAATAAATAAGACAACTTGTAGGGTATACTTGTTTTTGTAACAAATTAATTTAAAAAAATACATGAACATTTAGTAACTAGGTGTGCACGGAGAGGCATGTGCATTGCACATGCACGTGCAAGTGTGCTTAAAGGGTAGGCCCACCACACTTGACAGGAGGTGGGAGAGATGACGTGAGTGGATGGGTGGTTATGTGATCATGGGTAGTTCTTCTAACTCCCTGGTACATCCTAGCCTCTCATCTTAATTCATCTACGCTAATCTCCACCCTTCATTTAGCCTTAAGGAGTGTATAAATAGCCTCCCTTAGCCATTCACTTTCTTTGCACCATTAGAATTTGTAAAAGTGAGAAGAAAAGATAGAGTGGTAAAGATTGAGAGTTGAGCTTGTGTGTGTTCCCTTTCACGTTGGAGGTCGTCCTACATCAAGAGGAGAGAGAGGAGCTCGGGTTCACTCTAAGCAAGGAGGAGAAGGCTCACAAGTAGGAGAGGATCATGTGTTCAAGGAGTTTTCCTATGAGTTTTCTTTGTTTCTTCAATTAAGGTGGGTGCTTTTTCTACTTCTAATGTACATATCATGCTAGAGATTGAATTGATAAATATGCTAAGAGAAACTAGTTAAATTGGCCATATGTTTGTTAAAAACAGACTAATTAGAAATGAGATGCATGCTTGATGAATTGATTGATAGTTGATATAATTGCGATTATTAAATTAGAAATTGTCATGTTGCTTTAGAATATGTATTTTATGATCCATGCTAGATTAAGAAAATTTGATTGTGAAAGACTAGTTTGCAAACTAAACTAGTGATATGTGTTATCTAAGTAGTGCAATATTCATTTAAAAAAATAGAAGAAACATGTTCTAGAATTCTTATAGAAATAAAAGAAAGTAAGAAAAACATCTTTTTGTGGTAATTGTGTAGCCAAATTGTGAAGAAGTTATCGTTGCATTTCAAAGTCAAAAATGTAGATTCAAAATATAAAATAGAAAGAGAATTCACTTTTAAATGTCAAAAAAATGATTTTAAATTACTGTTTATGCTACAAATTTCTAAGATTGATAGTCTGGAAATTTTTGTGATACAAAAATATAGGAGAAGAAAATTTAAAGAGATTTTGAATTGTAAAAAATTATCAACAAACTGCGAGTTGAGTTATTCAGTTCATATCAGGTTAGTCACTCAGAACTACTGGTCAGTGCGTGCATTTTAAAAATGTCACTGTAGCGCAGCGGAGTTTAAGTCTTGGGTTCGAGTCTCTCCAGAGTCTTTATTTTTCTAAAATTCGATTTCAACTCAATACAGAAATCCAAAACTTAAATATAAACTTAGTTCGCTATTAGACAGTAGTCACCCTTGGACTTACTAGTCTGCGGGTTCATTTTAAAAACTTCACTGTTCATAGGCGGGGGCTCTGTGCGTGGGTTCGAATCTAGCCTTGGCCATTTTTTTCGGAAAATTGATTTTTTTTCCTATTTTATTATTTTGAAATGGTTTTTAAGTGTATAAAAAATAAAGAAAATTATTAGAATTATTCTAAAAATACCTAGACTTCATGGAAAATTAATCTACAATATTTTGACTTATTATAATAAGAATTAGAAGCAATTTGAGAAAAAGAACTCGATACAAATTTCTTAGAATATAATCTTGATTAATTAAAGAAAACAAATATTCTCTTTTGAAAGAAATTTTGAGTAGAGTTTTTAAAATGAGATTTATGACATGGATAATTTAAGTTAGATTAATGTGATTTCTTCGCTTAATAAATGAAAGAATGACCTTGTGAATGCAAAGAAATTATGTGAATTTTGATTATGAACGTTGGTAAGTTAATAAATGAATTGTTGTGTTATACATGAGTAATGCAAAGAAATGAAACGAAAAATCATGATGAATTATGAGAAAAATTTGTGAGCTTGAGTACTCAATTTTTATGAACATGAAATGAGATTAAAGACTAGAGTGTAGCTAAGTCCTTATACAGGCACGGATTAATCCTTTTGAGATAAAATGTTGAAATAAAAGACCAAGTTTGGGTGCATAGAATGCATTAGTGTCATGTAATATAAATAACTGCATTAAGGACTAAGTGCACATTCACACATGACATCAATATGATAGTCCCCCTTAGCTTTATTTGTGACAAGTGTGTGCTTTCTAAGTAAGAAAAAATGATGTATTATATCCTAGCATCAGTTGTATGTAACTGACGTGCCTATAGTTTCTATGCAGGATAAATTGAATGACAAGATAAAAGAATGAATGCTGCTTAAAGAAATGGTCAAGTTATTATTTAATTCATGTAACATATTGTAATTTATAATTCCGATGCGTTGATGTATTCATTGTTGTATAAATAAAGTTTTAAATTCCTTGTAAAATTGTATGAAGTGAAGTGTGAAGATCCTGTGGAACTTCGAATTTAGTCTTATTTGAAATTTGGGGTGTTACAGAGTGGTATCAAAGCCACGCTTCCAAGTATTAAAAATTTATAAGGAACGACACCCTCGAGTGGACATTAGAGTGTGAGTTGGGTATAGAGATTTAAATGTAAGCTACTTACATTTGTGTTGCTCTATGAATGATGCTTCTTCTTCTCCCTTCCCCAAGTTGGCAAACCACCATGACCCAGCATGCAATGATGATTGGCACATATTCGAAGAAGACTACTACCTCAGACAAGGAGATCCCGATGAAGAAGTCTCGGAGGAGTATGAAGGAGTCCCAAGAGATCACTCTGCCTCCGAACTCGTCAGAGATTTCATCAGACGAGGAAGAGCCAGTTTCGGAAGGTCTCGTTATGTCTCTTTAGAGGTAAGTAGAGACTCAGAGGGAGAGAACAGAGCTATTGTAGGTGCAGTATGCAAAGTTCAAGAAGAATATTGCAACCCTTAGTCATCGTGTTTGGAACTCGATAAGAAAAAGAACATGTATGATGTACTGAAGGAAGAAGTGGCAGAACTACGGAAAGAGCTTAGGGAAGCTAAGAGAAACTATAGGGATTAGAATGTTGTATCTTTGAAGTTTTGGAAACTCCAGAAGGTAGCAAGGTGAAGTTGGCTACATTACAACTTGAGAAGGATGCAGCTATGCGGTGGCAGTCGATAAAGCGAACTATGGGAAATGGTGTTATCGGCTGGGAGGAATTCGTGGAGGAGTTCCGCGGTTACTATTTTTCATCTGATGTCCAAGAGAAGAAAGCAATGGAGTTCCTGGCACTGCAGCCAGGAGGCATGTCTATCAGGGAGTATAAGACAAGGTTTACTCAACTCTCGAGGTATGCACCCGAACTTGTGATGGATGAGGCGAAGAAAGCTCGGAAGTTCGAACACGGATTAAGGCCGAGTCTGAGATCAAGGATGATATCCCTTGGTATCAGGAGGTTTGACAAGTTAGTCAAGCGAGCTGCAGCTACTGAGGCGGATATGGAGCAGTTCCATGCTGTTCAGAACAGGAGGAACAATTAGAATCTAGGAAAAGGCTCGCAGTTTCTGGGAATGTCAGAGGGCAGCCGCCAACTCAAAGGTTCAAACCTACGGGGGACGAACGCTGTCAATGTGGCTGGGAGACCCCTTGTGATGACTTGTTTTAACTGTGGAGAGATAGGCCATTACAGATCTCACTGCCCCAAGTCGCAGAATGTCGCCCGGAGTGGACCACTGTAGCAGGTTGGGAAGAAGCCGTATCAGCAGGGGCGAGTATTTGCCTTGATTGAGGCTCACGCTGATGAAGTAGATCACGTCATCACTAGTACGAGGGAGGATGTTTAGAAGTTTCTGTTGTTCTTTTTTCCTGCTTTATTTAGTAGAACTATTATGTAACGAGAGTGTGTTATATAACAGGAGAACTTTATTTGAATGGAAAGAAAGCTGTTGTTTTGTTCGATACTGGATCCTCTCATACTTTTGTATCTCCTAAATTTGCTAAAGTTTTGGGAGTCAAACCGAAGATTGTTCCAGACAAGGTCTTAGCAGTAGCTACTCCATCAGGGGAGACTTTAACCACTGATCGATATTATGCAGACTGCGATATCGAGATTGGAAACAAAATTTTTGGGATTAATCTGATCGAGCTGAATATCGTGGGGGTCGATGATATCATTGACATTGATTGGATGTTGGTGTACAGTGCGAACATCGAGTGCAAGACCAAGGAAGTAACATTGAAGGCTCCAGGAGGTCCTGTAGTCACTTTCCAAAGGAAGTAAAGATGTTCAATTTGGTGGCAGCTATCAGCAAGAAGAAGGTTCCTGTAGAGGTGCAGCAGATTCCAGTGGTTCAGGATTACCCGACAGTGTTCTTGGAAGATTTGCCCGGGTTACCCTCGCATCGTGATGTAGAGTTCAGCATCACCATTCAGCCAGGGAATGCACCTATTTTCAAGGCACCATATAGGATGGCGTCTGTGGAGCAGGATGAGATTAAACGACAGATTGAGGAACTTTTGGGGAAAGGCTTTATTCAGCCTAGTGCGTCGCCATGGAAACTACCAGTGTTGTTGGTAAAGAAGAAGGATGGGTCGATGAGAATGTGCATCGATTATCAGGAGCTGAATATGGTCACTATTCAGAATAAATATCCAATTCCACAAATTGATGACCTGTTCGATCGTCTACAAGGAGCAGTTGTTTTCTCCAAAATAGATCTTCGACCAGGATACCATCAGGTTCAAGTTAAGACTGAAGATGTGCATAAGACTGCATTCAAAACTCGACATGGGCATTACGAATTCTTAGTTATGCTATTTAGAGTGGCGAATGCACCTGCAATCTTTATGGACATGATGAACAGAGTTCTGAGGCTATTTATTGATTCTTTCGTCGTGGTGTTTATCAACGATATTCTTGTGTACTCCAAGTCGGAGGAGGAGCACACTGAGCATCTGGCTGAAGTTCTGAAGAAGCTTCAAGAGCATGGGTTGTATGCCAAGTTATCCAAGTCCGATTTCTGGAAATCTGAAGTGGCATTCCTGGGTCACATCCTTTCTAAGGAGGGAGTGGCAACCGATCCTCAGAAGATAGAGGCGGGGAAGGATTGGGCAAGGCCTACTACAGTGAAGGAAATCATAAGTTTTCTTGGGCTAACTGGATACTACAGGAGGTTTATCCAAGGCTATGCTCGGATAGCCGTGCCGCTCACTGGTCTGACCAAAAAGAATGTGAATTTCAGGTGGACCGAGCAGTGCGAGGCAAGCTTTCGGGAGTTGAAAGAGAAGTTGACTACCGCTCCCATTTTGGCTTTGCCTAGAGCAGGTATTGAGAATGAGATACTTCACATCGTGGGCTTGGTTGTGTCTTAATGCAAGAAGAAAAAGTAATCGTTTATAGGTCTAGGCAACTAAGACCGCATGAGAAGAATTATCAGAATCATATCTGGAGTTGGCTACAATTTTCTTTGACTTGAAGTAATGGAGACATTACGTGTACGGTGAGAAATTAAACATGTACACGCACCACAAAAGCTTGAAGTACATCTATCAGCAGAAAGACCTGAATTTGAGGCAACGGAGATGGCTGGAAGTACTTGAGGACATTCGTCCAGAGATTAAGTACCATCCGGGGAAGGCTAATATTGTTGCTGATGCACTTAGCCGTAAGAGCAGTTTGGCCCGGTTAATCACGACCCAGAGGCATCTTGTAGAGGAGTTGGATCGGGCTGGTATTGAGGTTGTTGTGTAAGGTTTGGGAGCATCTTTGACTCAGCTGAGGCTTCAGCCCACGTTGAATGAGAGGATTATAGCAAGTCAGAAGGAAGATGTAGAGATTTAGAAGACGAAGGAGCAGGTTGGTGTTGGCAGATTGTTAGAGTTTCAGATTAGGGATGAAGTGTTGTGGTCTGGAGAGAGGCTATGTGTTACGGATCAATCAGACTTGAAGGAGAGTATTCTTCAGGAGGCACATGCTACTCTTTTGTCTGTACACCCTGGGAGTACCAAGATGTATAAGGACATCAAGCAATATTTGTGGTGGTCAGGTTTGAAGTGGGATGTGGCTGAGTTTGTGGCGAGGTGTGAGATTTGTCAGCAGGTGAAAGCTGAGAATCAGAAGCCCAAAGGTTTATTGCAGCCGTTACCAATTCCGAAGTGGAAGTGGGATAACATCAACATGGATTTCATCACAGGTTTGCCCAAGAGTTCGAAGGGTAATGATGCGATTTGGGTTATAGTCGATCGACTAACCAAATCAGCTCACTTCTTGGCAATGAAACTCACTTCGTCTATGGACAAGTTAGCCAATCTATATGTTGGGGAGATTGTCAGGCTTCATGGTGTTCCGTTGACCATTGTGTCTGATCGATATGTGAGGTTTACTTCGCATTTCTGAAGGAGTCTTCAGGCAGCTTTGGGTACTAAGATGGAATTCAGCACTGCCTTCCATCATCAGACTGATGGACAGACTTCGAGAGTCAACCAAGTTCTTGAGGATATGCTTCAGTGTCGTGTTCTAGATTTTGGAGGTAGTTGGGAAAGGCATCTAGCTCTAGTAGAGTTTGCCTACAACAACACTTTTCAGACTAGTATTGGGATGGCACCGTACGAAGCTCTGTATGGCAGGAAGTGCAGAACACCTGTTTGCTGGTTTGAAGTGGGGGGCGACAGATGTTTGGGCCTGAGATCGTGCAGCAGACCTCTGAAAAGATCGATTTGATCAGGAAGAGGTTGGTGGATGCTCAGAGTAGGCAGAAGAGTTAAGCAGATAACCGAATAAGGGACCTTGAGTTCGAGGAGGGTGACTCTATCTTTCTGAAGGTATCACTTAGTAAAGGTGTGATTCGTTTTGGCAGAGGCGGGAAGTTAGCCCCAAGGTTCATAGGCCCGTATAAGATATTGAAGAGGATTGGGAAAACTGCTTACCAGTTGGAATTACCGGAAGAGTTGTCTCAGGTGCACAATGTCTTCCATGTGTCCAGGTCACCATTTGCCTGAAGTGCTGGAGGGTTTGCAGCTAGATCCGAGCTACATTGAGCTACCGGTTGAGATCGTGGATCGTCGGGAGAAAGTTTTAAGAAACAAGCCGATACCGATGGTCAATGTAGCCTGGAGAAACTAGTTGGTAGAAGAGGCTACTTGGGAATCCAAGGAGAGGATGTTGAAGGATCATCCTGAGCTCTTTGTTTGATTGTATTGTTTTTCTTTCTTCTTTTATGTTTGTTTCACACTCTTTAAGCTTAGTTCCGAGGACAGAACTATTCTAAGGAGGGAGTGTTGTAACATCCTGAATTTTCAATTATAGTTAAATATAAGTTTTGTTTTCACGTGTCTTGAACGTGCAATGTACATTTACCCTTACAAATTATTTATTTTTCTGTCATGAACAAGTATTTTATTTCTTCTTCTTTTTTTTAAGCCTATTTTAATCTCTCGGCCTAATTGTTTAATTCTAGCCCACTTAATTAATTTAATTATTTTAATTAGAGAGCCCATGCATTCTAGCCTACCTATTTTGGCCCATTAGTTATTTTTAATAATAAATAAGACAACTTGTAGGGTAGACTTGTTTTTGTAACAAATTAATTTAAAAAATACATGAACATTTAGTAACTAGGTATGCATGGAGAGGCACGTGCAAGTGTGCTTGAAGGGTAGGCCTGCCACACTTGAGAGGAGGTGGGAGAGATGGAGTGAGTGGATTGGTGGTTATGTGTTCATGAGTAGTTCTTCTAACTCCCTAGTACATCCTAGCCTCTCATCTTAATTCATCTAAGCTAATCTCCACCCTTCATTTAACCTTAAGGAGTGTATAAATAGCCCCCCTTAGCCAGTCACTTTCTTTGCACCATTAGAATTTGCAAAAGTGAGAAGAAAAGATAGAGTGGTAAAGATTTGTGTGAGCAAAAGGATTGAGAGTTGTGCTTGTGTGTGTTCCCTTTCACGTTGGAGGTCGGCCTACATCAAGAGGAGAGAGAGGAGCTCAGGTTCACTCTAGCAAGGAGGTGAAGGCTCTTGGTGTGCACAAACAAGGAGGAGAAGGCTCACAAGTAGGAGAGAATCGTGTGTTCGAGGAGTTTCCCTAGGAGTTTTCTTTGTTTCTTCAATTAAGGTGAGTGATTTTTCTACTTCTAATGTAGATATCATGCTAGGGATTTAATTGATGAATATGCTGAGAGAAACTAGTGAAATTGGCCATATGTTTGTTAAAAAGAGACTAATTAGAAATGAGATGAATGCTTGATGAATAGAATTAGTTGATATAATTGCGATTATTAAATTAGAAATTGTTATGTTGCTATGGAATATGTATTTTATGATCTATGCTAGATTAAGAAAATTTGATTGTGAAAGACTAGTATGCAAACTAAACTAGTGATATGTGTTATCTAAGTAGTTCAATATTCATGTAAAAAAATAGAGGAAACATGTTCTAGAATTCTTATAGAAATAAAAGAAAGTAAGAAAAACATCTTTTTGTGATAATTGTGTAGCCAAATTGTGAAGAAGTAATTGTTGCATTTCAAAATCGAAAATGTAGATTCAAGATTAAATTAGAAAGAGAATTCACTTTTAAATGTCAAAAAATGATTTTAAATTACTGTTATGCTACAAATTTCTAAGATTGATAATCTGGAAATTTTTGTGATACAAAAAAAGAGGAGAAGAAAATTTAAAGAGATTTTGAATTGTGAAAAAAATATCATCAAACAGCGAGTTGAGTTATTCATTTCATATAAGGTTGGTCACTCAGACCTAGTGGTCAGTGGGTGCATTTTAAAAATGTCACTATAGCGTAGCGGAGTTTAAGTCTTGGGTTCGAGTGTAATACCCCGCAAATTAGCATATAGCTATTTTTGCATTGTAATCTGTGCACGTCTGAGTATTGTACACGATTACATATTTTCTAATAATTATCTGTTTTAATTGAGAGATTTCAGACATATGAGCTATTCTGAACCCGATGAGACAGACTCGGGATATCTTCTCAATTTAACGGTGGATTTGTTCCAATTGTTTTGACCAGACAATTGTCGGGAGAAAATTATAATTTCTATAAAACATATATTTTTATAGATTTTAAATTATATATATTGGTCTTTTTTGATATTTGAATTGAATATGGATTGTATTCATACGCAAAGGTTAAGGTTAAGGGTATGGTAACCTAGGGTATGGTGGCCTAGGGTTAGGAACCCTAGCATCATATGATCATGGCTTGGATCTTGATGAAGATCCAATGGTGGAAACAATTCACCATGTGAAATTGACTTCAAGAAGAATGATAAGTTTCCAAGAAACTTCCAAGAGCTTCTAGAAGATTTTTGTTGGCACCTCATCCTACCACACATCTCCAATCAATCCACACTACCCCATTCTCCACCCTCCATCCCATGATGGCCGGCCCATCCCATTAACCCCAAATCCTAGCTCTCATTTTCTTATAAAAACTCCACTCCACTCACTTCTCATCCCTTCTTCCCATCTTGTGTTCTTCAAAAAAAAAAAGAAGCTGAAATCTTTTGTAGCAGGAAGGAGTTGTAGTAGAAGAAGGAAAAGAGAGGAGCTAGCAACAACAACTATACCTTGAATTGTGGAGGATCAAGTGAGTAAGGAGCAAGCAAAGCTACAAGGAGGTTTTCTTGCAACTACTAAAAGTGGGTGATTTCTCTTAACTCTACGAATTTAGTTTTTGATGTGTATGTAAATTTTAGCATGTGGAATAGTTATAGAAATTGTTATTATCATGTAAAATAGTGGCATGCTAAGGAAAAGATGGTTGTATGGTAAGAACAAATTTTTCTTGAGCTTTTGTTAAGCAGCATGTTTGTGAGGGTGAGTTTGGGAAATTCTTGCTCTCAAACGGTTTGGAATTTGAGGCTCAAATTTGGATTATTTGTTCTTCTATATATGTAGAGAATCTATGAATTTTTTCATAATATTTGGAAGCAATTTAGTAGCCCAAACACCGAGTCCAATTCAGGACAGTGAGCAGCTGAAAATGCTGCTGGCTGTGAAAATTTGTTGTGTCATTCCGATTTTGTAACTCACTGTGGACTGGGTATATTGAGCAGAAAATTTTTGTGGACACTCTTGTCTGTGTCTAGAACTATAGTATTAAATTTCATAGTTTTCTGAGGTCGTTTGTTACCTCAAATAAATTGTAGAGTGCAATGGTCTGGAAGTCGCAGCTAAAAGCTGACTGTTTTTTGACTGAAGTTCAAAAGGACGTAACTCATTATGTGTGTATGATCTTGCTACGAAATTTTTGGAGTCACTTTTGGTGCGAGTTTATTTGATGACTCTCAGATTTTAGAATTTTTAGAGGCATTTGATGAAGTTTCAAAAATAAATAGTATGGCGTCGTGAAAACCCTGTTGAAAGAGGAAGCTGAAATATATGCTATGTTTGAGGAAGCATAACTCATTGTGTGAGATGAATCTGAATGCAAATTTTCGACACAGTGGAGTGGTATATGTATGGATTAAGAATCTCAACTTTCATGAGCATTGGACTTAAGGGTAATTTGTTATTGAATTTCAAAGTGGACCAAGCTTAGCCTTGTTCAGATCAACTAGTCTGTAAAGATGTATAGTTCTGGAATTATTTGTTAAGAATTTGGAAAAGTGATCAACTAGAGATTTGTAGTAAAGATTCATAGCTTTCCAAAAAAATCCAGAATATTGTAATTCCATTCAGTAGGTTGAAAGTTATGATTTTTCCAAGACTGGGGCAGATCCAGTCCTAGTCAAGGCATTGTTTGCTAAAAGAATCACTTTTTCCCTGAGTGTGCACCTTGTAGAGATTGGTATTCTTGAGGACCTTGCTGATTGAATCCGAGAATGTGTTCAACTAAGAAGTTGTAGTAGACACTCCCACCTTTCCATAGGATCCGGAATCAAGTAATTCCGATGAGTGAGCAAATTTTTTTGATGTTGGGAAGGTGCAGCAAGTGCATAAAGGATTATACAGCTGTGAGTGTATGAGGTTTATATAGGGTCAAGATGATTGAATTTGAGAAAATGGTTAACTAGAGAGTTGTAGCATAAGGTCTTAGCTTTCCAGAATGGGTAGTTTCAAGCAATTCCGAGTTGTATGTTGGAAGTTATGGATGTTGCAAGTTTAGCAACCTGTTGTTTAGATCAACTTCAAGCTTAAGTTAACTCAGGGACTTAGGTTCTTTAAAGAATTTGAGGGTGATGTCAACTAGGGGATTGCGATAGAGTCTCCTACCCTTCTAGAAAACCTGATTTTGTTGAATTCCGATGAGTGTAGCTTGGGGCTTAGCTACTGTTATTTCTTGAACTACTTTATTGGATGATTAATGAGGAATCCTCTGCATACCGCAGTATGGTGATCATGAGCTATTGAGTTTCAAAGGTTGTTTTTAGCATTTCATCTGGAACTCAAACAAGTTCCTGTGCCAAGTACTCATGGTGGACATGAGTGAGTTGAGAGATAGCCATGGTCAATTTGTTGTTCGTGTCTCGATGCCTTAGTCTGTCAATGGTCAGACTTTGGTGGTTATGTGTGTGTTTACCTTCATTCGATTTTAATTTGTCGATTTTAATTTGTCAATCACATTCTTGTGGACAATTTCCCCATTAACAAACAAACTATTCACTGTAATGATATTCAAAGTCCTTTTTGTTAGTAGAACCTTTTCATGTTCCAATACTTCAAATATATTTCTTAACGCCAAATCTTTGAAATTAAAATCGACTAGAGATTTCGTGTTTCATCTTAACTCTTCACTTAAAGCAACAAATTAGTATCCAGGCAATTCTACATAAAAGAGATCTAAATTTGTTATTACACCCAACTCTTAAATCTTTTAATCATGCATAATCCTTTAAATTTGGAATCGAAAACTCATCTAATAGATTATCCAATGTAACCCCTATTTTTCTATTTTGGATTTTATTGTATTTTATTTTCTTTTTCTTGATTATTGTATCTGATTTCCTTTTAATAATAAGTTTTTGCTTTTCTTGGGCTCATTCATTCTCTTTCGATCATTCAGTACTCTTTTGGCTTGAATTCTGCTATTTTTGGCCTACTGCAAATTTTTGCTCCTTGTGTTTTGAGTTTGAATTGTTCCGCTATATGTTCATCCCATTAATTTATGTGTTTTTCTCTTTTTGGAGCCTAAACCTGTACCCTAAACCCATTAACCCACAACCCAAACCCCACATCCTTTCTCCTATATAAATACCCCAATAAACCCTAATATTATATTCTAATCCCTACTCTCTCTCTCCCTACCGCCACTCTCATCCTCTCCCTCTCTTTGTTTGGACTTCAAACCCATCCGCCCAAGCCGTCGCTCCTCCCGTCCTCTCCGACTACCACTTCGACCGTCCCTCTCCCTCCTCGTCACGTCCCCTCGCCGTCATCACCACCATCTCGCCACCTCATCCTATCGTCTCCGTCTCTCACTTGAACCCATCACCTAGCCAACTGAACCGATCGCCTACACCTTCCAATCCACCTCGTCGCCACCGTCTTTGCCCCCTCCGCTATCCCCCACAACCACCGAAGACCCCTCACTCCTCGTCATCATCGTCCAGAGCTCGAATCCCTATCGTCCTGCTCTCCTCTGTTTTCGGTGCGAAACAGAGTGTCGTTGTTCTCTTCGCTACGTCGTGTCCCGACCGCCAGCGCCCCGCCGTGGGTAGCTGCCATCGCCAATCTCTGCCCGGTCGCCGTCATTCCCCGCCGTTGAGTCTCTCTCTTTCTCTCTCTCCCTCTCTCTCTCTCTCTCGGTCGATCATTTGTAAGATAGGGGATCCGTTGGATTTGTGTTGATTGCTGTTTTGGTGGAGAGATCGGTCGTTTGTTGTTTTATGATCTGTGTTGGGGTGTTGTTGTGTTTTGCTATTTTGCTTGTAGCTCACACGTGTTCCCATGTTCGTGGTTCATCGCCCGGGATTCTCATCCCGTTATTCTATATATTCGAAATTAACATCGGAAAGGCAAGTCTCTTCTTGAACTAGTTTATTATTTTGTTCAAGATCCCTTGATTTCTGCAAGTAGATCCAAACCTTTTTATCATACTACTATTTGAAATTCTGTTAAGTATATTGGGGGTTTACACGAGCTAACCCGATATATTCTTAACATCATACCTACATCTTTGATCTAAAACCTACTCCCTCTTGCACATTGCATATGTACGTTTACATGAAAAATTACTAGATCCATGTTATAAAAGTGTTTGATGAATTGAATATGTTAGATTAAATTTGATTTAATGAATTGATTACCATGCCTGTGAAATTGCATCATAAAACTAGAGTTATGCATGATAAACATCTAGTGTCACTTTGATTATTAATTAGCATGAACTATATGGTTGTATGATTAAGTTGTTGCCTATTCATGTCGAATTATTTTCTGGATTGTTGTTTGTGTCTTTTACTATCACATTTTAGACCATGTTACTGTTGTAATTTGAAATAACTTTCTGAACATGAATTATAGCCTCATGAATCTATTTTTCAGAACTTATGACGGATCTAATTTCCGAGTTATAATCTGTTAGATATCAGTATTTTAGTACAACTAGATCTGAAAATCGAGATTTACAAATTCATGTATATCTTTCTGTTTCATAATTAAATAGAACATGTTAACAGTAAAATAAAAATATGAAATAAATTTGGCTGAGACTAGACATGCGTAGGAACTACCCTGAATTTTTGTAGATTTAATTGATGAGTTTTCTGACCTAAAACATACATGTGAACACAGTTTATAACTTGCTGCCTGAACATAAAATCTGAAAAGAATAGTATTTTCACCATAGTTTCTATAACTTCTATAAGTCGTACATATATTTTTTGGAACCGGCAGAGAGTCTAGTTTCTAGAATTTCTGACGGATCAAGAATACCTTTTCTGTAGTAGTGGTAATCTGTATTTTTGTATAGTAACGTCATATTGTCCAGATTGTGTGATTTGTGTTAATTTAATATGTTTGCTTCTTGATTTGTTTATAACGAGTAGAGTTAGTCACACCTAGCAAAATACAATATTGACACCTTCTTGCATGCTCACATAGGATGAAATAAAATGATAACAAGCTGGGGTATTATAGGATGACTTGGTAGTGAACAATCAGAAACTGTACTCGGTCGGACCCTACTGCTTGACTTGTACTGACTGATGGCCATAAAATACTGCTTGATAATCATTATCATTGAACATTAAACACTGATTACTGGGCTGAGTACACGAACTGTGAATTCACCATCAGTCTAAAGCGTACACTGTTTACTTGCACCAAACCTGTGGAATGGGACGCAATAGTACTTGCACTAGATAGACTAATAAAATGATTAATAAGCTGTATTTGACATTTCATGCTTGATCCTAGATACTGTCACCAATATTGGACTTGAATTGAAACTATTAATTAATGCATGCTCAATATAGACCCCTTGACATTATTGCCATTCCTTGTCTTTGGTATTGACTTTGATCCAGTCCATTTTTCTTTGATACGCATGCTTCATATTATTCTCTGTTTTTCTCTACTTGTTTTCCACGACTTGCTCTAAGGACATTATTTTCTCTCGTTTTAGATCAGGAATTTTCAGGACCGAAGGATCTCTACCAGCAGGAATTGGTGAGCAACGATTCTAGAAGATGGAGTCCAAGATTAGATTGCTTGAATTAATTTATTGCTAGATTCTTCTTTTGAACATTGTCTTGATATTATACTTTGTTTTGGGCTTTTATGACCCAGAGTTTGTTTTATCCCAGATGTTGGATATTATTATTTAGATTATTTCTTTTATTATTGAAGTTGATCTTTGTTTATGTGATTATACCCTCTTGTGTGGTTGTGATTGTTATTTCATATTGTTGAGTTAGTCTGGTACAGATTATGGATGGTGTTTACATCATTCGCTGGGCCTACGTTACGTACTCGTATTCCGTATTTTGGGAAGCGGGGCGTGACATCCAAAGTGAATATTATTTTAGATTCCCATAATAAATATAAAAAATGTGTGGAATTATTTTTTAAAAGCACTAATAATACTTTAGAATATTACTACATATTTTCCAAAATTTTAAAAGCTTGAAAATCCCCTTAAAATGAGACAAAAGAAAGAAAGACACATTTCTGTGTATAGCCGGGTTCGAACCCAAGGCAAATAGGCAGCCAACCACAAGCCCAGCCATTAAGCCAACACGCTTTGGTGAATCGAACCATGCTGAGTTCCTCTTATAACCCAGTACCCTAATTCATTAAATTCCAAAAAATCACAAAAGGCAGAGCCTCCTAGTCTTCGAACCCGAGACCAAGAATTCCCCCAAAACCCCGTGCTAACCACTAAGACCAAGTGCTATTCTGATTATATAGGAGTTCAAAACATTTTAACCCCACTCTCTATTTTCCTTTATCTTTAACTCATTCATTTGTTTTGATTTCTATCTTCTGTTCTCAAAATATTTGCTCATAAAATACATTCCCAGATTTCCAAAAATGATTTCTTACTGATTATATCTATATTAGAGTGAAGTTATACTCAAATAATTAAAATAGTAATTTTGAGAGCTTTTATACACATATGCTTTTATAAATTAACATGACTACTCTTTATAACAAACTAGCATGAATATATTTTTCTTTTAGCCATTTACTCTGAATTTATGGAAAATTCTCACCTCCCCATTGAATTATAATCTAACCCAATTTTTACATAATTTTTGGCATAAGTTGACAACTTTATATACATGATCTAATCATGGTATACTACAATACGCATGACATCACTACAAAACACTCTATTAAGAATTATAGTTTGACTATATGACAATTTTATATGGTAATTTTCAACTAGCAAGTATTAATTTCTCATATTCATCTAGTACTAAAACTCTAGATGACAATACAACATGCATCATATAAAAGTTTTAGAAAATAAAGAACTCATACCAATTTTCTATTTCAAACACATTTTATCTAAGCATGCATTCTGCAAACAATTAGAAAGTAAAAGAAGCACCGACCTAATTGAAGATTTCCTTAGTAGTAGAACCTCACAAAATGCTCCAAGCTCCCAAGCACAAAATCCCGGCCTAGCTCCTTGCTCCAATCCGCAAGCCTTCTTTCCTCTCTCTCTCTCTCTCTCTCTCTCTCTCTCTCTCTCTCTCTCTCTCTCTTCTTTTTTTGAGTTGTGTTGTTTATGACTAAAGTAGGGTCTATTTATAGGAAAATTATGTGGTCAAAATAGCTCTTCACTTTCCTAAAAGGACTCACACTTTCACCACACTCTCTCCCACTCTCCCTCACTCATCTAATTGGCCGGCCAGCCTCTTTCATGTGCACAAGCACGTGCACATGCATCAAATGTGCACACTACTTCTCATACAATTTATTATTATTATTAATTTATTATTAAGTTAGGTGTGTGTTACACATGACAAGTGTACTAGATTTTAAATGTTCATTTAAGTGTAGAAATAATCATGGGCCTTAATTTGTAATTAATTTTTTGTGGGCTACGAAAATAGATTTAGGCCTAATGGGTTTAATTAAAATAAATCAGACAATTGTGACGAAAAATGAGAGAAAAAATGTTCATGATTCAAGAAAATTTTTACGAATAAAAATGTGCATAAAATTTTATGTGCAATGCACGTGCAAAATTTTAAAAATCTAATTTTTCTGGGATGTTACAGATGTACCTTATTAAAATTTTAAAGGAAGAATTTGAAATATTAATCATGCAACATTTTGCAAAGGGTTTATCAATTTAAAAGGTCGTTGAATATTGTTAAGTGATAAATCAGAAATATCAACTGAGTTTTTGTTTACAAGAAATTGATCAAGTGTTCATTCACATTGAGATAATAAACATAAAAAGAATAGATAAAGAAGAATCATGAATAATGAATGAGGTGTTTATGATGAGGTTAGATGCAACCTATGTGATCTCTTTTTGAGATGGTTGTTTGTTCTAGAGTGAGTGAGACCAAGAATATCGCCAGTTGTGATAAATGAAATTTGAGAAGTAATCAGTATAGGCTAACTTTCTCTTTGATAAGTAGCCAGTGTGGACTAACATTCTCAGTGTTTTGGTTTAAGTCCGGTGGGTAAGCTAGCTCCAGGTCTTAATAGCTATAATTTAAACTTAAGGACATGCACTAGTTGGAGAAATGATGAAACAAGAGCAAATGTGAGTTATGGACTCCACGATAATCCGTGGAGTGAGACAATCCCCAGTATTCCGGGAAGATGGATGAAATAGGCCACAGAATGATCCACAGAGTGGGATTGATCTCCAGTATTGCGGGACGAGAGCGATGCCCATGGGACATTTGTGCGATGAGGGTTCCCTGATGATTCGTGGAGTGAGGCAATCCCCAGTATTCCGGGACGATGTGTAGAACCCCGTATTTTCAAATATTGTTTTAATTATTTGAAAAATGAATTTAAATGATTTTTGAGAATTTAATAAATATTTTCTAAGAAATTTATCTTTTGTACACGTGCAAAACACATGCAAATGACTTTTGAGAAGTTTGAAAAATTAAGTTTTCTTTATGACAAATCATTATTTATTATTTGAGGATTATTTAGTATTTTTCCAGATTTTTCTGAAATTAATTAGTACTATTTGCAATTTTTGAGAAAAGAAGGACTTATTTGCAAAGTTGACAATTTTGAGGGTTGAAGTGCAAAATGTATTTGCTGGACTTTCCGATCAGTATTTGTTGAGGTTTGGAAATATATTTTTCTATTAGATCCTAATTTAAATGATATTTGATTGAATCTTCAAGACTAAACCTATGGATATAAAGTTGTATTCTTAAAAGGATTATTTTGCAAAAGAGGGAATAAAACCCTAATATACAATCCGGCATATTTAAGGGAAATTCTTTTCCCAGCCGTCATTGAGTATATTCAGATTATTGGGATTTCTTTGAGGAGCAAAAAGGAGGATTCTTGGATCTAGCAAGGAGAAAGCTTTTGTGGATCTTTTCTTCAAATCAAAGGTGAGTGGATTGTTTTGTTTGTTTTGTTTTTCTTTGCTTTGTTTGTTTGATTGATGAATGACGTGAGACCTTTTGTTATGCTTATTTGTGATCATTATGCCATTATTTTGTTAGACGCATTGTATGTATGATATGGATCTTTAATTTGATATGGAGGATGAGAACTCTTATTTGATATTTGGATCATGTATGAGAAATATTAAGATTTGTTGAGGAAAAGTTTGATTGATGAGATCGTATTGTTGGGAGACATATTAGGAATTGATAATGTTGTGATCAGATGATAAACATCTGGATCTTGTGATTGTAAACCAGATTCTGATTAAGATGTGAAAGACATTTGTTGAGAAGAAGCCATAATGGGAGAATTTAGAGTTTAGATCATGAGAATATGAGATTTGAGAGATTGATTGATTGAGTAATGTATCCATGATGGAGATTATTGAGAGTTGTTTATTAGCCTGGATACAATTGATTTTATGTTCAGTGAATCTTTAGAAAACTCCAGTTTGATTTGTGTTCAGACCTATTGTTGGAAACCTGTAGCCGACAGTCGACTGGACTATAAAGCAGTCGACTGGTACGAGCCTATTGTGTATTTTTAGTCTTTGAGATTTGTTCGGGACAGTCGACCTATGACCCCTCTCAGTCGACTGATATACTTAGAATATTTTTGATGAGAATTATTTGTTTTTATCTCGGGGCAGTCGACTGACTCCTTGGTAAGTCGACTGATCATGCCTTAGTTTATTTTTGAGAAATGTTGGATTATGTCCTCTGGACAGTCGACTGATCTAATATACAGTCGACTGGTCCTGAAGGATATTTGTATTTGATTATGAGATATTTTGTTTAGAGTTTGATTTTAAGATGTTCAGTTGAGAACATGATTTTGAGTTATTCAGTTGAGCCACTTGTTCAGTGGGAATTTGTTCAGATATTTGTTTTTGAGTCTCTAGAGGTATGTGACCCTAGTATACCGGTGTTGAGATATTTGTTCAGTTATTTGTTGAGGCCCATTGAGGCACATTTTCAGTATTCATATTTTTAGTCCGGTAGGGTACACTACTCTAGGAGATTTTGTTCAGCAACCCAAATTAATAAGGACAGGCATTAGTAAAGTCATGACGAATGGGAACATGAGTTATGCACCTCAGTAAGGCTTTAGATGTGAGACTCAATCTTCTGAATTATCCAAGTAGTTAACTTGAGATGTGGGATTTATCTCCTGAATTATCTAGGTAGTTAACCTGAGATGTGAGGTATATCTTCTGAATTATCCAAGTAATTATCTTGAGATGTGGGATTGAATTCCTGAATTATCAAGGTCGAGGCGACGCTTTTGTGGTATTCTTGTGATGATGAGACTGTGTTTAGATGAGGGAAGATCTCCTGAATTATCCAGGGAAATACCTGAGATGTGGGATCTATCTCCGAATGATCAAGCATGGGCAAATTATCATAGTTTATCTTCATCTCTTAGTAGTCATCGTTGTCAGCATGTAGTCATGATGTTTTTCTTGAATCACTTTTATGCATTTGGATTTCCTGTTTTTACACACTTGGCTTTTGGTTTGGACATCACCCATCATTCTTTGTTGTTACTTCATACTTTAGTGTTTGATTATTATTGTTGGACATTATGTTTTAAGTTCATTTATGTTATTTGTTTGATTTGTTGCCACTCACACCATTTATGGCTGACCCCATAGTTTGGGGGGTTAGGGTTCAACTCTAGCCTCACATGTTGCAGGTTATTGCTTAGATTGGAGGTTGGATGCTTGAGTGGGCAGTTTGAGATGATTGGATTACTTAGTGATTGGTGTAAAACTGTAAAGGATATTTGAGATCATTTTGATTTGTAAATAAAAAGATTAGTTTGTGTTGAAATGATTAGACTTCCGCTGGGATTTGTAATAATTGTTGTAATAAAAGAAAGAAAATTTTAGTGGTGTTTGTTGGTGCTTGTTGTTGTATTGAAGTGGATTACTGGGATTTCGCCACGTATTTTCTAAGCTCTCATATTAGAAATTCGGGGCGCTACAGAGATTGGTATCAGAGCTCCGCTTCAATGTAATAATAGACTTAGTATGACAACCAACCTAGGTGTGGACACTAGAGAGTGAGTACCTAGGTGTGGACATCAGAGTGTGAGTATCACATAGAGTTAAAATATGATGTTTGGTTTGAAGTTATGGTTTGAGGTATGGTTATGGTTTTGCCATAGGGCATTGATATGAGTTTGAATCGTGTGTGTTACTCTAACTTTACCCTCGTTTTGTAGTATTCAAAATGGTTGCACCCAGAGGTAGAAATGGTGGCAACAATGAAGATGGATCTGGTAGTTCCCGAGGGAATGGGATCGACCTTGAAGCTGAGTTTGCCAAAGTATATCAGACGTTGAATACGCTGATGGCACTCAATGTGGCGCAGCAGCAAGCGCAGCAGCAGAATCTGCCGCCCAATCATGGAGCTGGACATGGATTGGTGAATGCCGACCCCATCAAGCAGATTGAATCCTTTAAGAGGATGAGGCTGCCAGTCTTTAAGGGGCAAGCTGATCCAACAGTAGCAGATGATTGGATTAGGAAGATGGAGACGATTTTCGAGGTGTCAGAGACTCCGGCAGCTAGCAAAGTGAAGTTAGATTCGATGCAACTCGAGAAAGATGCTGGTGTTTGGTGGGAATCACTGAAGAGGAATTTAGGAGATCAGCAGCTGACATGGGAAGCTTTTCTGGAGGAGTTCAGAGATCGTTTCTTTCCTCTTGATGTTCAAGAGAAGAAGGCGACCGAGTTCATGAACCTTCAGCAAGGCAGCATGACTGTTCGGGAGTATGAGACGAAATTTGCTCAACTTTCGAGGTATGCACCAGAGTTGGTCATGGACGAAGCAAAGAAGGCCAAAAAGTTTGAGCTAGGATTGAGGCCAAACTTGAGGTCAAGGATGGTTCCATTGGGCATTAGAAGATTTGACAAGCTGGTCAGGAGGGCCGCGATGACTGAAGAGGATATGGACTTGTTTCAGAAGAAGCAGGATTCTTGGAACCGGAACAAGAGGCCAGCATCAGGCCAGAGTGGGAAGGGATTCCCCGCGAAGCAGGCAAAGTTCAGTGGACCGGCGCAGAAGGCATCTGGAGCTCAGGGAGTGACCTGTTACTACTGCAAGGAGGTAGGACATTACAGGTCATCGTGTCCGAAGTTGGCAGAGCATATCTGTTCTCAGTGTGGGCAGACTGGACATTCCAAGCTCCGTTGTCCAAAATTGAAGGAAGATGGTTCGGGTGGAAGCAAAGTCCCGAAGAGGCAAGGGCGAGTGTTTGCATTGACCGAGGAGGATGCGAGAAACTCGGAAGATGTAATACAGGGTATGCAGGAATTTTGATTTCTTTCATTTTTGAATCAGTGTAATGAATAAAGCTTTTATTTCAGAACAATTTAAGATTGAGTATCATTCTTATTGTAACAGGAGTTGTTTTAATAAATGGAATTAAAGCAAAGGTTTTGTTTGACACTGGTTCATCGCATACATTTGTATCGCCAAGTTTTGCAAAGATCTTAGGTTTGGAACCTAAGTTATTTCCAGGCAGGGTTTTGTCGGTGGCAACGCCGTCAGGTGAAGAGCTAGTAGCGGATCGATATTACGAGGACTGTGATATCGAGATTGGTGGAAGGATGTTCGGCATCGACTTGATCGAACTGCAAGTGTTGGGAGTGGATGTCATTGTAGGCATCGATTGGATGGCTATATATGATGCCACAATTGATTGCAAGCAGAAGGAGGTGTTGGTGAAAGCACCAGGTGGACCTGCAGTAACTTTCCAAGGGAAGAAGAAGATCCCGAAGGTGGCTGCAATGGTATCAAAGATGGCAATTTCGGATGAAGTCAAGGGCATTCCGGTTGTTCGAAATTTTCCTCAGGTGTTCTTGGATGATTTTCCAGGATTACCGCCGCAGAGAGATGTAGAGTTTTGCATCAATGTTCAGCCGGGAAGTGCGCCGATTTCCAAGGCTCCATACAGGATGGCACCTGTAGAGCAAGATGAAGCGAAGAAGCAGATTGAGGAGCTTTTGAGCAAAGGGCTTATCAGACCGAGTTCTTCTCCGTGGGGAGCGCCAGTGTTGTTGGTCAAGAAGAAGGATGGGTCGATGAGGATGTGCATTGACTATCGGGAATTGAATAGGGTGACTATTCAGAACAAGTACCCACTACCGCGGATTGATGATTTGTTCGACAGGCTTCGAGGAGCAGCGGTGTTTTCGAAGATTGATCTGAGGTCAAGGTATCATCAGGTGCGAGTCAAGGAGGAAGATGTGAGTAATACAGCGTTCAGGACCCGTCATGGGCTGTATGAGTTTTTGGTGATGCCATTCGGGTTGACGAATGCGCCAGCAGTTTTCATGGATATGATGAATCCGGTGTTGAGGCCATTCATTGATTCCTTCGTGGTGGTCTTCATCGATGATATCTTGGTGTATTCGAAGTCGGAGGAGGATCATTCTAAGCACTTGACAGTGGTATTACAGACATTGCAGGAGCACAGCTTGTATGCCAAATTGTCGAAGTGTGAATTTTGGAAGTCTGAGGTAGCTTTTCTTGGTCATATTCTTTCTAAGGAGGGAGTAGCTACTGATCCTCAGAAAGTGGAAGCAGTGAAGGATTGGCCCAGGCCGACGTCAGTGAAGGAAGTGAGAAGCTTCTTGGGATTAGCTGGTTACTACCGGAGGTTTATTCAGGGGTATTCTCAGATTGCAGTTCCATTGACAGGTTTGACCCGGAAGAGTGTGGCATTTGTGTGGACAGATAAGTGCGAGGAGAGTTTCCTTGAGTTAAAGGAAAGGTTGACTACTGCACCTATATTAGCATTGCCGCAAGCAGGGAAGGATTATGATATCTACAGTGATGCATCTCTCAGAGGTTTGGGATGTGTCTTGATGCAGGAAGGCAAGGTCATTGCTTATGGCTCGAGGCAGTTGCGTCCGCATGAGAAGAATTATCCGACGCATGACTTGGAGTTAGCAGCTATCATATATGCCTTGAAGCTATGGAGGCATTATGTTTATGGTGAGAAGGTTAATATGTACACTGACCACAAGAGCCTGAAGTATATTTATCAGCAAAGGGATTTGAATCTTCGGCAGAGAAGGTGGTTGGAAGTTTTGGAAGACATTCGTCCTGAGATCAAGTATCATCCGGGCAAGGCGAATGTAGTGGCTGATGGACTTAGCAGGAAGAGTAGTTTATCGAGATTGATCACTACTCGAAAGGAGTTGGCAGTAGAGATCGACCAGGCAGGCATCGAGGTGGTACTGCGAGGTTTAGGGGCATCTTTGGCTCAGTTGAGGCTGCAGCCGTCCTTGAGAGAGAAGATTGTGGAAGGTCAGAGATCAGATTCAGAGATCCAGAAGATGTTGCAGCAGGTTTCAGAAGACAAGTTATCAGAATTTCGTGTACAAGATGGAGTTCTTTGGATGGGTGAAAGGTTGTGTGTTCCAGATAATGCAGAGTTGAGGGAGAGTATCTTGCAGGAAGCACACAGTACATTATTGTCAGTTCATCCAGGAGGTACGAAGAGGTACAGGGACATCAAACAGCTTTTTTGGTGGTCTGGTATGAAGCGGGATGTAGCAGATTTTGTGGCAAGGTGTCTGACTTGTCAGCAGATCAAGGCAGAGAATCAGAGACCTGGAGGTTTGTTACAGCCGTTACCCATTCCGGAGTGGAAGTGGGAGAATATCAGCATGGATTTTATCACGGGTTTGCCTAGGAGTTTGAAGGGCAATGACTCGATTTGGGTTGTTGTGAACCGATTGACCAAGTCGGCACATTTTCTAGCTATGAAGATTACTTGGTCGATGGAGAAATTGGCTGAGTTGTACATTGGGGAGATTGTGAGACTTCATGGAGTTCCAGTTTCGATTGTATCTGACAGAGATGCAAGGTTTACTTCGAGGTTTTGGAAGAGTTTACAAGCAGCTTTGGGCACCAGAACTGATTTCAGTACGGCTTTTCATCCGCAGACAGATGGTCAGACGGAAAGGGTGAATCGAGTGCTGGAAGATATGTTGAGAGCTTGTGTTATGGACTTCGGTGGTAGTTGGGAGAGATACTTGGCATTGGTTGAGTTTGCTTATAACAACAGTTACCATGCAAGTATTGGGATGGCACCGTATGAGGCTTTGTATGGGCGGAGGTGCAGGACACCTGTTTGTTGGTATGAGGTGGGCGAGAGGCAGATGTATGGTCCTGAGATCGTGCAGCAGACGTCAGAGCAGATTGAGCTGATTCGCCAGAGGCTAGTTGAAGCTCAGAGTCGGCAAAAGAGCTATGCTGACACTCGACGGAGAGATTTGGAATTTGAAGTTGGGGATGCAGTTTTCCTCAAGGTTTCTCCGACCAAAGGAGTGATCAGATTTGATAAGGGAGGCAAGTTGGCGCCGAGGTATATTGGACCGTATAGGATCGTGGAGAGGATTGGCAAGACAGCATACAGATTAAAACTTCCTGAGGAGTTAGCGCAAGTACATGATGTGTTTCATGTGTCGCTATTACGGAAGTATGTGGCCGATCAGAATCATCAGTTGGTAGAAGTTCCCGAAGATCTACAGGTGAACTTAAGCTACAAAGAACAGCCTGTTGAGATCGTTGATCGTAGGGAGAAAGTCCTTAGAAGCAAGGTGATACCTATGGTCAAAGTATTGTGGAGGAATCAACAGTTCGAGGAGGCCACTTGGGAGCCAGAGGATCGCATGCTGAAGGATTTTCCTGAATTGTTTGTATAAGTGTATTCCTTTTGTATGATTGTAATTTTTTGAATGATTGTACTATTGATTGACATGTGATGTATTCCTTTATTTTGATTGTGATGTTATATGAAACTGTTTGGATTATGTTCTATATGAAATATTTTTTCCTCTTGATAATATGTGTTTGAGCTCATTAGTAGTAGTTCTGAGGACAGAACTCTTCTAAGGAGGGAGTGATGTAGAACCCAGTATTTTCAAATATTATTTTAATTATTTGAAAAATGAATTTAAATGATTTTTGAGAATTTAATAAATATTTTCTAAGAAATTTATCTTTTGTACACGTGCAAAACACGTGCAAATGGCTTTTGAGAAGTTTGAAAAATTAAGTTTTCTTTATGAAAAATCATTATTTATTATTTGAGGATTATTTAGTATTTTTCCAGATTTTTCTGAAATTAATTAGTACTATTTGCAATTTTTGAGAAAAGAAGGACTTATTTGCAAAGTTGACAATTTTGAGGGTTGAAGTGCAAAATGTATTTGCTGGACTTTCCGATCAGTATTTGTTGAGGTTTGGAAATATATTTTTCTATTAGATCCTAATTTAAATGATATTTGATTGAATCTTCAAGACTAAACCTATGGATATAAAGTTGTATTCTTAAAAGGATTATTTTGCAAAAGAGGGAATAAAACCCTAATATACAATCCGGCATATTTAAGGGAAATTCTTTTCCCAGCCGTCATTGAGTATATTCAGATTATTGGGATTTCTTTGAGGAGCAAAAAGGAGGATTCTTGGATCTAGCAAGGAGAAAGCTTTTGTGGATCTTTTCTTCAAATCAAAGGTGAGTGGATTGTTTTGTTTGTTTTGTTTTGCTTTGCTTTGTTTGTTTGATTGATGAATGACGTGAGACCTTTTGTTATGCTTATTTGTGATCATTATGCCATTATTTTGTTAGACGCATTGTATGTATGATATGGATCTTTAATTTGATATGGAGGATGAGAACTCTTATTTGATATTTGGATCATGTATGAGAAATATTAAGATTTGTTGAGGAAAAGTTTGATTGATGAGATCGTATTGTTGGGAGACATATTAGGAATTGATAATGTTGTGATCAGATGATAAACATCTGGATCTTGTGATTGTAAACCAGATTCTGATTAAGATGTGAAAGACATTTGTTGAGAAGAAGCCATAATGGGAGAATTTAGAGTTTAGATCATGAGAATATGAGATTTGAGAGATTGATTGATTGAGTAATGTATCCATGATGGAGATTATTGAGAGTTGTTTATTAGCCTGGATACAATTGATTTTATGTTCAGTGAATCTTTAGAAAACTCCAGTTTGATTTGTGTTCAGACCTATTGTTGGAAACCTGTAGCCGACAGTCGACTGGACTATAAAGCAGTCGACTGGTACGAGCCTATTGTGTATTTTTAGTCTTTGAGATTTGTTCGGGACAGTCGACCTATGACCCCTCTCAGTCGACTGATATACTTAGAATATTTTTGATGAGAATTATTTGTTTTTGTCTCGGGGCAGTCGACTGACTCCTTGGTAAGTCGACTGATCATGCCTTAGTTTATTTTTGAGAAATGTTGGATTATGTCCTCTGGACAGTTGACTGATCTAATATACAGTCGACTGGTCCTGAAGGATCTTTGTATTTGATTATGAGATATTTTGTTTAGAGTTTGATTTTAAGATGTTCAGTTGAGAACATGATTTTGAGTTATTCAGTTGAGCCACTTGTTCAGTGGGAATTTGTTCAGATATTTGTTTTTGAGTCTCTAGAGGTATGTGACCCTAGTATACCGGTGTTGAGATATTTGTTCAGTTATTTGTTGAGGCCCATTGAGGCACATTTTCAGTATTCATATTTTTAGTCCGGTAGGGTACACTACTCTAGGAGATTTTGTTCAGCAACCCAAATTAATAAGGACAGGCATTAGTAAAGTCATGACGAATGGGAACATGAGTTATGCACCTCAGTAAGGCTTTAGATGTGAGACTCAATCTTCTAAATTATCCAAGTAGTTAACTTGAGATGTGGGATTTATCTCCTGAATTATCCAGGTAGTTAACCTGAGATGTGAGGTATATCTTCTGAATTATCCAAGTAATTATCTTGAGATGTGGGATTGAACTCCTGAATTATCAAGGTCGAGGCGACGCTTTTGTGGTATTCTTGTGATGATGAGACTGTGTTTAGATGAGGGAAGATCTCCTGAATTATCCAGGGAAATACCTGAGATGTGGGATCTATCTCCTGAATGATCAAGCATGGGCAAATTATCATAGTTTATCTTCATCTCTTAGTAGTCATCGTTGTCAGCGTGTAGTCATGATGTTTTTCTTGAATCACTTTTATGCATTTGGATTTCCTGTTTTTACACACTTGGCTTTTGGTTTGGACATCACCCATCATTCTTTGTTGTTACTTCATACTGTAGTGTTTGATTATTATTGTTGGACATTATGTTTTAAGTTCATTTATGTTATTTGTTTGATTTGTTGCCACTCACACCATTTATGGCTGACCCCGTAGTTTGGGGGGTTAGGGTTCAACTCTAGCCTCACATGTTGCAGGTTATTGCTTAGATTGGAGGTTGGATGCTTGAGTGGGCAGTTTGAGATGATTGGATTACTTAGTGATTGGTGTAAAACTGTAAAGGATATTTGAGATCATTTTGATTTGTAAATAAAAAGATTAGTTTGTGTTGAAATGATTAGACTTCCGCTGGGATTTGTAATAATTGTTGTAATAAAAGAAAGAAAATTTTAGTGGTGTTTGTTGGTGCTTGTTGTTGTATTGAAGTGGATTACTGGGATTTCGCCACGTATTTTCTAAGCTCTCATATTAGAAATTCGGGGCGCTACACGATGAATGAAATAGGCCACAAAATGATCCACGGAGTGGGATTGATCTATAGTATTCCAGGGCGAGAACCAATACTTGCAGGGTCTAAATTTTGTAATAGTCATAGTATTAGGTTGCATAGTGAGGGACTGAACCCTATAATGAGGAGTACGATAAGGGCTTACCCTCGGACCTATGTAGTATGAGATGCATAGAATCTGAATAAGTATGCATTAGTGTCATTGTAGTGTAATGTCTGCATTAGGCATTAAGTTCATATCATACACTGACATGTTTAGGATAGTCACCTTTCACATTTTGTTTCACATTCAAGGTTTTCTTTGCTAAAGTAGAAGAATCGTTGTATTATAGCATTGCGTCAGTTGTATGCAACTGACGTGCGCATAGTTTTCAAGTGCAGGACTTGGGTTAGCGAAAGACGTAAAGATGAGTTGATACTAATGATTATTGCCAATTGAATGTTAAAGTTGTATATTTTATGTAACTTCGGCTATGCTATTGTAAAAGAACAATGTTTTAAATGAAAAGGTTTAGTTCCTTGTAAAATTTGTACGAAGTTGAAGTAAAAGATCTAGTTTTTGCTACGAATTACCTGTATTAGGAATTCGAGGCATTACAGATAGAATCCTATCCTTGGAGGAATTTTCGGCTCTTCAAAAGTCCAGAGATAACCTACATGTTCTTTTTCAAAGAGAAGATGACTATTGGCAACAACGATCATGCGACCGTGGCTACAAGATGGGGATGCTAACACGTCCTACTTCCATATGGTAGCCAATGGATGGAGAAGATCCAACTTTATATCCAGTCTTAACATTAATGATTGGCGGGTATCAGATCAGCAGTCGGTGTGTTCTCACGTCGAAAGTCAATTTAAAGTCCTTCTGGGTCAATGAAGAGATCGCATCTGCTCCGTAGATGATTCCTCTGGACTCAAGGGCCAATGGTGGGTCTGGAGGCCCTAGAGAAACCCTTTGAGGTTAGTGAGATTTTCAATGCGATTAAAGACTTAGGAAATGACAATGCGCCAGGTCCTGATGATCTTCATGTCTTCTTCTACTCGGAGTTTTGGGGTATTATCAAGATGGACCTCTTCAACATCTTTAAGGAGTTGTTTGAGAAATATGCCTAGATTGACCACCTCAATTTTGTGTCCATAGTTCTTATTTCAAAAACATAGGAGATTAAAGATGTTGGAAATCTCAGGCCGATCAGCCTGCTGAATTTCTCCTTTAAAATCATTACGAAGGTCCTAGCTAATAGGTTGAATCCACGGCTTAACACAATCATTCACCCAGTCTAAAATTGTTCATTCAAGGGAGGGACATCCAAGATAGCATTGTTATTGCCCATGAGACCATCTTCCAATGTGAAAGAGATAGTGAAGAGGGCTTTATGCTTAAACTTGACTTTGAGAAGACCTATGATACTGTTAAATGGGAGAGTTTTAGTGAGGATTTAGAGAATAGAGGGTTTGGATCCAAATGGATTGGTTGGATTAACAAGTGTAATAGGTGAGGTAAATCATCAGTTTTGATTAACGGTATTCCTTGTAACTTTATCGTTTGTAAAAGAGATCTAAGACAGGGCGATCCTATGTCACACCCTGCTTCCCAAAAGAATATGGAATACGAGTATGTAACAAAGCCCAGCGAATGATTTTCATCATTCAAAAGCTGCAAGGATCAACTCAACATAAACATAAATATACAAGAAATATACAACCACGCATGCATGAAACAAATCTCATAATCAAAAGAATTATTTGAAATAAAATTACATAATCCTCAAATAAAACAAGACCTGGAAAACAAAATAATAAAAACTTCGGGCCAAAAAAGCCCAATACAAAGTATCAAGTAGAAACAAGGGAAATTGATAAATTCGATACAGAAATAAACTAAGCATAAAAGATCTCAAACAAAAGCTCAGAACACTTGGTCACTTAGTCCTGCAGGTAACTCGTCTCTGAATCCTGTATATTTATTATTTGAAGGAAAGAGAGAAATAGGAAAATAATCTGCCCGTTAGTGCAAGCTACAGGCAGCAAGTAGTACAAGAAATGGAAAAGGATAGAAATATCACAAGACAATCAAGTATAAAGTAATAAATCATGTAACAGGAAGATACAACATGCAAATGAAGATCATGTAATTTCAACTTATAAACAGAAATCATGAAAACTTGTACTGAACATATAACATGTAAACATGAATATGCAAGTGCCCGGTGTCAACTTAAGTCTATTCATTTAAACCATCCTAACTAATACACGTGATCCAGCATTCCATACCACAGGTCGAGTACATACAAGCATGTTATGTTTAGACTCTAGAGGCGAATTATACAGTGTCAAGTACTCGGGTCTTGCAGGAAGTATGAGCATGTAGTCAAACCATGGGCACTGGAGGTAACCCCCGCAGGTACTAGAGGTAACCCCCGTCAACCCCTGACATGGTACTTAGTTCTACGTGGCACTTAGATCCATGTAACTACAACACATATCCTGTTATCATGTAATGGGCACTAGTGATAACCCCCACAGGCACTAAAGGTAATCCCGTCAACTCCTGACGTGGCACTTAGTTCTACATGGTACTTAGTCCCATTTAATTGAAATCTTATCATCATCACCGGAACACGGGCCCCCTTCCGAGTACAATCTTCTATATACCCCTCTACTAGGTCTTTCCCTTAAACCCCGGCTTGATTACTTATTCTTTTTACCAATACAGACATGAATGTGCAAAATTAGGGACAGGTAACATGATAGGGACAGGAAATAGGTTTAGACTAGGTGAAAGACATGTTCGGGTGCCATAAACAAAATTATAAACATTGAAACAACAAGAACTCCAATTCTAGACAGCAGGATGTTGCTGCACTAAAACTTAAATTCCTGCTGCTACAGGAAAGTAAATCTGGATCCATCAGAAGTTCTAGAAACTAGACTCTCTGCCGGTTCCAGAGCATATACATAAAATATGTAAAAATCACAGAAAATAGGTTCAAATTCTTATTCTTTACAGATTATATGTTTAGGTAGCAAGTAAGAGTTAAATACTTATAAACAAAAGCAACTTACAAAAATCATTTACAAATTTCATAAAAATTATATTTAAACTCCTAACAGTGTTAAATATCAGTACAATTAATCTCATATTTTAATACCTTAATTAATCTACAGTTTCAACTAATTAAGCAAGGTGATGTATGTTTTAGGCTGCATTCTGGAATTCAGACATCGTTGTACAAAAATCTGAATATCTTGCAATTCGTATATTGAATTGCAAAATCATGAGTTGTTCTGGATTCCAGACACACAGAGCTACGATTCTCATTCAATAAATTTTAATCACTGACAAATAGAATCAGGTCAAAACTGAGGTTCTTTACTGAACAAGCATGCAGGCAACAATTATATAATCATATTTTCATAGATATATTAAATAGGAAATTTTATCAAATAATTTTACAACAATTTGGTGTGACTCCTAATCATGTCTAGTCATGTCCAGATTAATAACCAGTCTAAATTTTACTGTTAGCATCTATTTTAATCAATAATTCATGACAAAAATTTTGTAATCAGAAATCTGGAAATTGCGACACAACAGTATTAAAAGTGTGATATCTCATAAGTTACATATCGGATTTCAGATCCGTAAAAAGTTCTAGAAACTAGAACCATGGGTCTACATTTCATATTCACAAACTTAGTTATTATTCTGACATTAACATGGTTTAATCTGTCGTGCCAAATCAGGATAGTAGTAAATGAAATCACTTTTGAATGAATTATAACATCAATAGTAATTACGATGGATCCAAGATGGTGTATAATGTAATCAGAATATAACAGGCATTCAATCAGCAAACCATGACTATTCTCAAACTCATCAAGTGGTAAACATTATTAACATGTCTAGCATACAACAAAATATCTATAACTCATAGTGATTCATGGACATGCATTCATATCGGAAAATAATTAGATCAAATTCATGTTTGTGTAATGGGTGTAGTAACGAAATGTTTGTGATCCTTTATGTAATACCCTGCAAAATAGCATATAGCTATTCTGCATAATATATCGTGCACGTTTGAGAAATTGTACGTGATTGTATATTTTTTCATTATTAATATTCTTAATTGAGGAATTTTTCAGATATACTATGTATTCTGACCTGATAAGACATTTCAGGATATTTTCTCAATTAAATTTTGTATATTGTTCCGATTGTTTTAATAAAACAATCGTTTGAATAAACATATTTTTATAAAATGTTGTCTTATATTGTACAAATAAATAACTTTATTTGTATATATAAATATATATCTATGTATAAATATTATATGAATGAATGTATATTGTTTTGATCATATATAATATATATGCAAGACTACTTGTATATATTTTTATACGTATATGTATATGTATGTAATTTATATATATAATCGTATGTATATGTTTTCTTGGATTATATTGAATTGGATTTGTATACTTGTATATATCTATATAATAAATTACAATGAAAGCTATCAAGTGGCTCACATTCAATCTCTCCCAAAATCAATGGACCAGATCTACTCTTACAAAACATATTTTCCCGCCCAAAATTTTAAACTCCACAAATTCAAAAACCCACACACACACACTCTCTCTCTCTTTTTCCCCAAAAACAACCTGTTCTCTCTCTCTCTCTCTCTCTCTCTCTCTCTCTCTCTCTCTTTTTCCCCCAAAAAAACTCCCTTCTCTCTCTCTCTTTCATCGATCCCGACCCCCCCTCTCTCTTATCATTCCCGACCCCCCTCTCTCTCTTTGTCTCTCTCCGCGTCTCCCTCTCATCGATCCCTACTCCTCCTCTCTCTCATCGATGTTGATAGTGGTGTTCGAGGGCAATGGTGGAGGAGCAGCGACGATGGGGCTAAGGTCAGAGCTTGGACGCAAGCAGTGAGGGGCTGCTCGAGCTTGGACGCAAGCAGTGAGGGGCTGCTCGATGCTCGAGGACTCGGGTTGTTGTCGAGCAATTGCGAGGAAGAGCAGCGGCGAAAGGGAGATGGCAGTGAGGCGATGGTAGCGATGGCCATCACGATCGACAATGGAGACGGCAGTGAGGAGTCAGCGGCAGTTGGTGTGATGATGAGGAGCTTCCTGAACCCCCACATGAACCTTCATCATCTCTATCTTCTTCGATTTTGTTGCCATTTGAGTTGATCCCGACCACCGATTTCACAGTCTCTCTCGATACTACATCTCAGGTATACTTACTATATTGCATTGGTTTTGTTGGGTTTGTGTTAGATAGGTAGTTTGAGTTAGATGAAGTGAAATTGAGTAGTTCCCATTTCAGTTGTGGTTGATTTGAGTTGTGGTTGAGTTGTAGGTGAGGATGGAATTCTCAAGGAGCTTGAACTTGCTGGGTTTCAGTATCTTGGTGGACCGGTATGATATACAGTACTTACTACTCACTATAGTTCGATACCAATAAATATTTGCTAACAAGAATTTTTTTTCCCTTCAATATTCCTGAACTACTTGTTGGGTTTCAGTATCTTGGGTGGACTGGTACGTCAATTTTTCCCTTCAATATTCCTTAAATTATTTATATGTTTATTTTCATGAAGAGGGGGGGGGGGGAGGGGGGGAGGGGGGGGGAGATAGAGCTGAAACCTGGTTTTCTAATGGAGGATGACCATGATGTATCTATCTATCATTCTTCACCTTTGACACTAATATTTTCCATTATGAGATCTGCTACTTATATTGCTTGCGTTGGTGGTAAAAAATTAATAGATTGGTATCTGAAATTTGTTTATGTTGTAGCTGTTGTAGTTGGATTTGATAGATATTTCAATTACTACAAAGTTCAGTAAGTGACTCTTTCTCTCTTCTGACATTTTTTGTATTATAACAGAAATAGAATGACAATTGCAGAATGTGTTCTTTTATACTAATCATGATCTGTATCCATGCTCAATTTCTGTTTTGAAGGTATGGAACACTTTGCATTCGTGAAAACCCAGGTTGCCTTTTCATCGTAACAAACCGTGATGCTGTAACTCATCTCACTGATGCTCAAGAATGGGAAGGTTTATTTCTCATTACTCATATTATCACTGAACAAAATATTTTTCTTTATCTTTTTTTTCAATCTTCAGTGTTCAATTTTCGTTTTATATGCTATCTTCTCGGCCAATAGATCTTAAGCCTACAGAAGGTAATAAGATACGCTTGATAGAGTGAAATCGGCACAGATGCAGACCAAGCAAACCCTATTTCAGCAACACATTCCTCTTTTGCTACTTAATACCTTAATTCAGTAGATGCAGACAAGGGAATTTAGAACATATGGATAATTTCTGATTTCCAATATCTTATGAATAATCCTTGCAAGATTGCTGAAGTGTACATGTTGCAGAAAAATTTAGATTCACATTTGCAAGACAAGGGTATCCCTGTAAATATTGTTTGTTGCATGCAGCATTTGCAGGTAAGTTTAGGACAAATGATGTTCTATGTTCTGTAAGTTATGTCATTTGCAAATTGTGATATTGATGAAATAGAATTTATATTTCCAGCATTGTTTCAAAACTGAGGAAAAAGCGAGGAGCCTTTTGCAAAATGTTGTAGATATACTCAGGCCCGGTGGATATTTCATTGGTTTTACTCCAGATTCATCTACCATATGGTTTGTATTTTAAGTTCTTTGAATGCATTTATTGTTTCTAAGTTTCTATCTTAGTATATACCCCTGTATGTAGAAATTATCATTATCTTCATCCTTTAGCAACTGAAGCTTGAGTTTGTTAGGGAAAAAGGCAAGGGAACATAGGGGACATTAAGGACATTATGGTAAGCTAAGTTAAAATGATCTGAATTATTGCAAGCTAAGCTAAATTGAAGTAAAGAAACAATTGGGAAACAAATAGGCTTGTTACATATCTTATGGACACTTGGTTAACAACAGCATAGTGCAATCTAGATCCTATCACTAGAGCATTTGATTCTTGGTTAGCTATGAAGCATGAATTTGGGTACGGGTACCGACACAGGTACGGGTACATGACACGTCAAATTTGTAAAAAGTAAGGTATGGAGACACATCTATAATAATATGTAACATAACTTAATATTACCTCAATTATGTCTAATTTTTATAAAAATGGAGTTTGAATAATACGATTTGTTGCTCTTAATCCTGCCAACAGGTAATTTGATAACATAAAAAGCTCATTGTATTTTAACTGCATGCAATATTCTGAAGTGTTTCTATTTTTTCGGCATTCTCCGAGAAATTTAGATGTGCAGTAGGCACGTGTCCACAGGTAAACCTATAAATTAACAATTTAGGCTGTCATTCCAATTGTGCAATAGCCTTGATTCATCATGCATTCCACGGGTTCCACCTACTTATGAACTTTGGGTCTGTCTATTCTTATCTACTAAAGATTTATAAGCTATGGGACATATCCTTAACTTGAATATTATTACTATTTTTTTGTTTGATAGCTAGAATATTATCATTAATCAGGACTGCTCATAGATCTAAATTATAAATGAGATGGGGAAAAGATTCTGATTATAAAAGGTGACAATGAGAAAAATTATTAGGCTTGGTTGCATAGGACATCATTTGAAATAGTGAGATAGAAACTTTTGCAGATGTTTCTTGGTAGCAGTGAAAGATGAATGAGTTAAGAAATTACTGGTAATTTATGAGGAAAAGTAATATCACAAAGAAATTACTAGCTAAAACCTTACTTACTTGAATGCATATAATACACTTGCTGAGCTGATCAGCCAGCTCTGCTAGCATTTCATCTGCACAATCTTTGGATTTAGATTAATTTTTAAAGTGACTTGGTGCGTCTATTCTATATTGCTTTATCTGGATTTATTTATTTTTCATTCTTTATGTGGATTTATTGAAGTAGTATTATGAAGAGATTTATCCCCTGATCTCATGCTCATTAATTTCCTATTGATCTTCATGATATAATCATTTCCTATTTGAGACACAAGATTAAAGTTTACAGGTATTAGCTACATTACCTTTTCAAGCATTAGGTCATTTGTAACTCTTTTGGAGGCATTGCTCCCAGAAAAAGAAAAAGAATTAAGAAAATGTCCCCAACATAAGAACTCTCCATATCATTTTCGCCATTCAGGAAACAATTGGCTGTAAAATTGGTAAGGAATAAGTAATGATCTAAAAGACAGAATATTTGTATGACACTAGAACCATCAAATATGACAATTTGAAAACAAAGCATCGATATACGCAATTTTAAATAAAACTTTGTAAGCAAAGACTCTTTAATGAATGAAGGAGTAATATAAGAAAGACGAACTTGCACTAGAACAACATTCCAGATTTTGTATCACCAAAACTATGCAAGCAAAATATTAGGTCCAGCTGTGCTCCTAGTTTAAATATACGTATGTATGAATGTATTCCAAAAGAACCAAAATAAGAATTAACAAATACAATAATATTCAGTTATATATACTATCTTGGAAGAGTCAATACTACTAGACAGACACAGAATACATTATTATTTGTCATGAGTATAATAACTGCTATGCAGGGGTCAAAAGCAAAGTTCACTGATGATAAAACAACGATGATAATAGTACTGCCTGTAATAACAAAATTAATTAATCACCCTTCGATGAAATGCGCAAGCCTGCTCAGAATACTATTCCAAGATTTACCTTCATCACATAGGTCATCAGAAGAAGGGTGATGTAATATCCCGGACTGATATTACCTTATACAAATTATTATTTTATTATTGTTTTATTATTATTTTATTTTAATTCCAAAATCGAACTATTTAGGTGATTTTCACCCGGTTTGTTCATAGACATTATCTGTACCCAGATATCGGTCAGTATACATTCGTATTGTATCAAATTGATACCGTGATCTTCCGAACTAATAATAGAATTTATTTTATTATTATTTCCGAGATTAAATTATTTTTATACAGATTATGCGAAGATTTTTGGTATACATACATATATGCGTACATACGTGTAGTATATCGATTAGTACATTGTGCAAAGTATGTGGTATGTATTTTATGGATAAAATTGTTCTCCTTGTCATGACAATTCTAATTAGATAGTTAAGATTGTAGGAGAATTAAACATAGGATTAAGATGTATGCATAAGAGAATTAGGAGGTATTCTTCTAGAAACCTTCTCTCCTCCACCTCACCTAAAACACCATACCCTCACCATACCTCCACCTCACCCACTCCTCCCCTAGGCAAAACCGGCCCCAATTTGGGGGAGGGCTTGTGTGCATTTTGTGCATGCACATTTGCACTCTCTACCCTTTCTCTCCACCTATAAATACCCCCTCCCTCCACCTTTGTCTTATTTTAGAAAGACAAAAAGAAAGAAAGGAAAAGAAAGAGAGAACCATTTTAACTTGAGAGTTTTCTTTGTAGGTTTAGAAGTTTCCTAGGAGCTAAGGCAAAGGAGAAGTGTAGCAAGCTAGTTCTTTCATTAAGAAGATTAAGGTGGGGGTTTCTCCACTTGTTCTTTTGATTATTGAGTTATTGATTTTTGCTTCTTCTTCTTCTTACCTTCCTTGTTTTGGTTCTTTTGTTCTTTGAGAGTGGTTTATTGTGATAGTGTTGTGGTGTGTAGTTCTTATTTTTGTATGGTTATGGATGGTTAAAGATAACAACCACATGAAAAGAAAAGAAATGAATGGTAGTAGTAAAGAACAAAAAGATCAATCTTTATAGTGGTAGTTATTGTTTTGTGTTATGAATTGGACTAAAATAAACATATGCATATAGACTTGTGTATACAACCATCTTTGGTTGTAGGACTTGAATGTGAACTCATACATAAAGCATATGGACTTGTATACAACCAATTTGGTTGTAGGACACACATTGGACTTGGACTAAAAAAAAAAGAAAGCATATATTGGATGGACCAAAATGAAGGGTTCTTACTTTATCTTATTATTGTTATTTTCTTATATAATCTTAAGTAAGAAAGAACCCATTGTAGATGATAATTCTAATTATGAAAAAGAAACTAATCTAAAATCACTAGTTGTAGAATGATTAAAAAGATCTCTTTTTATGATCACTAGTAACAATAAGAAATAGATGCTAATAAAGATTTAGTAGATATTTAAGTAGTAGATGTTGTATGTTTAAATAAAGTAGTAGTAGTAGATGTGTATGTTTCAAATAGTAGTAGTAATTGTTAAAATGAAGTAGTTGTAGATGTTTATGTTATGTAAAATTAAGTAGTAGATGTTTATGTTTAGATAAAGATTTTAGTAGAAGTTTTAGTAGTAGATGTTATGTTGTAGTAGATGTTGTGTTTAATTAAATTGTTGTAGATGCATATGAATGTTAAATGGATGTTTATGCTTATATCGAAGTAATTTATCTACACTTAGATGGGTGTAGGAAAGTGTATACCATGATAGATTAATTTATTTACACTTAGATGGGTATAGGAAAGTGTATACCATGCTAGATTAATTTATCTACACTTAGATGGGTGTAGGAAAGTTGTATACCATGCTAGATTAATTTATCTATACTTAGATGGTTGTAGGAAAGTTGTATACCATGCTAGATTAATTTATCTATGCTTAGATGATTGTAGGAAAGTGTATACCATGCTAGATTAATTTATCTATGCTTAGATGATTGTAGGAAAGTAGTATACCATGCTAGATTAATTTATCTATACTTAGATGATTGTAGGAAAGTGTATACCATGCTAGATTAATTTATCTATGCTTAAATGATTGTAGGGAAGTAGTATACCATGCTAGATTAATTTATCTATGCTTAGATGATTGTAGGAAAGTGTATATCATGCTAGATTAATTTATCTATGCTTAGATGATTGTAGGGAAGTAGTATACCATGCTAGATTAATTTATCTATACTTAGATGATTGTAGGAAAGTAGTATACCATGCTAGATTAATTTATCTATGCTTAGATGATTGTAGGAAAGTTGTATCCATGCTAGATTAATTTATCTATACTTAGATGGTTGTAGGAAAGTTGTATACCATGCTAGATTAATTTATCTATGCTTAGATGGTTGTAGGAAAGTTGTATACCATGCTAGATTAATTTATCTATACTTAGATGATTGTAGGAAAGTTGTATACCATGCTAGATTAATTTACCTACACTTAGATGGTTGTAGGAAAGTTGTATACCATGCTAGATTAATTTATCTATACTTAGATGATTATAGGAAAGTTGTATACCATGCTAGATTAAATAAACATTCATGCTTAGATGATATCCATGCTTAGATAAGTATATGTTCATGCTAAGTTGGTAGATGATCATGCTTAATCATTATTCATGCTAAGTTAGTAGATGTCATGCTAATTATTGTTCATGCTAAGTTAGTAGATGATCATGCTTAGATGATATCTATGCTCAAATAGTGTATGTTCATGCCTAAATATTGTTCAAGATTGAGCCAAAAGATACTCATGTTTAACAAATGCCATGTTTAGATTAAGGTAGGGATTAATCTACCATGCTTAGAATGAGTAGGAGTTATAATTCATGCTTAGAATATTGTAGGAGTTATAATTCATGCTTAGGAATATTGTAGGTTAATGCTAATTATATATCCATGCTTAGGTTGTGATGATTAATCATATTAAGTAATGAAGATCCATGCTTAAGGTGGTAGTAGAGATATATACTCTAAGTAGTAAGTATTCACGCTCAAGTTGTAACTTATGCTTGACTATAGTAGACTTCATGTTTAGATCATAGTGATTTTCATGCTTAAGCTTGACATAAGCACATGCTTAAATCATACTCGTACTTAGGAGTATTGTGGTGGGTGGTTATGTTATGTGCCATAATTAGATTGTCGTAGGTAGATGCTTGCAATTGTATGCCATGCTTAAAGTGCTATAGGTTGACGTAATAGGAAAAGAATCATGTTGAAATTGTAATGACGACTACCTTGTTGTAGTTAATATTAGTAGGGAGCCCACACATTCTTGAAGAGTATATTGTAGCATCCTAGTGGAATATTGAACGAACGTAGGTTCTATGTTGTTCTAGTTCATTTTGAAAGGAAACTGTGAGTTCTAGTGCGTGAGGTTCAAATTAGAATTAGACCCTATCATGGGGACATTCCTCATCCGTAGGGGTAATAAGGATCGGGAAGATCACTAGTAATAGTTAGTTTGATAAAGGTTGTTATGTCGCCTTCGGTTTTTCATTGGTAGAATACCGATCATAGACTATTAATAGATTCTTCTGTTGCTTCTAATAATAAAAGATCAAGTTTGCTAGTAAGCACGTTTGGTTGCTTCTAGGTTGATTACCTGTATGGTTGTTTGCATATGGTTGTGCTCATACGTGGCTCGACTGGCCCGTATGTAGCTGTGGGTCTCATACGTAGTTATTTAGCTCGTATGTAGGTTGTTGTCTCGTACGCGGCTTGACCGGCCCGTGCGTAGCTGTTGGTCTCATACGCGGCATGTTTGGCTGGTATGTACGTTGTCATCATACGTAGCTTAGTGGCTCGTATGTGGTTAGTTACCGTGTGTAGCTTATTAGCTAGTACACAATTGTTGTGCTCATCTAGGGTAATATTACTACCCTAGGTCTATCGACCATCAGGACATATGTTTTCTTACCCTAAGGAACTGTGGAGGAGTCACTCCTCGGGTACCATCGGATCTTAACCTGTGTAGGTTGATCGAGGACCGGAGTATAGACGGAATCCAAGTTCAGGGTAGTGGCATGCATATATATTTGCATTGCCGAGGTCTTGGATCTATAAGCCACGAACCGGATCCTGAAGGGTTCTGGTAAGTCTAGGTGGGGCAGCCTAGTAGAGTTGTCTTGCGAAGTCTAAATTAAGGCCTAGCATGTTGTGGTTATAATATTGCCCTCCCTAGGAGTGTTCAGGGTTAGGGACATTATTAGGGTAGCAACTTATAAAGATCATTGCTTAAACCCTTTGCCGGGAGAGAGGAGTCGGTTGTAGGGGGCACCTTACGACTAACTCGTCCCTTGAGGCAGATCATAGGTGGTGCTATTGGGTTGCACCTTCCTGTCAAAGGGATACGTACAGTGCCGTCTCACAAGTTGGGAGCACGGGTTGCGTATCTCGCGCTGTTAATTCCTGATGTACCGTAGCTTGGGGTGCCACAGGATGCATTGGGCAGTCTTGCGCTTGCGAGACCCCAGGGATGCCACAGGGTAGGCTTCGCGCTACCCTGCGCTTGCGAGACCCTATGATTTTGGATTTTGGAATGACGCCCGATACATTGGGTTCGTCTAGTTTTGAGTGAGGTCCGGTTAGCCGGGTAGCAGTGGCGAACATGGACACCACTGGCGGACTGCATTAGTGGGACTTGACCACGTCTGCAACCTCATCAGTCACATTGTATCTGTCAGGAACAGGTTGTGTACAATTAGAATTCATAACGCGGGTTCAAATCTCTATATATAGAGAAACGGCTTGAGAAGGGTCGCATGTAGTATGGGCTGCATGTTGCTTCGGAGACTTGCTGACATTAGAATAGGAGCATCCTAGTTCTATTTAAATATTGCATTAGAGTAGTCATAGCACTCACGAACACTTAAACTACACCAACACCATTGTCATGTTTTGTATGTTGTTTGGGAGATTCGTTGCTTTGTTATCAGCCTTTACGCGTCAGTGAATACTGACGTCCCCCCTTCCATAGGTACTGGATCGCCGAAGTACAAGGGCGAGATTCAGGAGGACTCAAGGCAAGGAAAGCAAGGAGTCAATGTCATGTTTAGTTTCTGCTGTAATAATTACGTTGATTATCTATTGTTGAAAGGTACTCAAGTAAGAGTTACCAAGTGTTGTTCCTTATTCTTGTACTCTGATGTAAGCTGTTGAAAGTTGTAATACTTGGGTATGTAAATGTATTATTGTAACACTATTGTAATGTATTGCCATTGCATGATATTCAGACTTGTAATACAGTGGGTGTTGAATAAAAAGTTTTAAATTCTCCTGTTTTTCTGTGTATTGTGACTAATTGAAGAAAAGATTCTGGCTCGTGTCACGGTTTCCCAGTATAAGAAAATCAGGGCGCTACAGGTGATTAATTAAGGAGGAGCTTAAAAGCATATTCCTTACCATAGTATGAAGGTTTTCTTTGCTGACACGTCTACTACCAAATACACATCTATATAAATCATCCTTCATAAACCCGTGCATATATTTTACTGTTTACATGGCTTCTCAGAAAACGTGCCGTAGGCACGTATCCATGGGCAAATTATGATAATTTGGCATTTACATATTTTCGATTGTACACACTTTATCACCCTCAGAAACCATAGGACCGAGATAGACATCAACCCCCCCCCCCTCCCCCCCCCCCCACGCATCCTGAAGTGGAAGTGTAGAACACCGATCCCACTACCATTTTGTAGGGGGTAAAAGGAATCCCCTAATCTTAATATGTTCTCATTTCAAAAAATTTAATGGACTTTGAACTTTTTTATGACCCTAATTTGCTAAGTATCCATAATAAAGATTACCTCTTTTTAGTATTCTGTTATTGTTGTCTACTGAATTATTTATTTCTTCTATTCCCTTTTAAATTTGACTTTACTTTTGATGGTATTTGATTTTGGTATGAAAATGCTCTAAAATTGTACATAAAGATGACTTCTTTTCAGCCTATGATTATCTTTAATTTCATGTCTCCATATCTATAAAAAAATCATCAGAATAATCTGACAGGGGCAAGGAGATGAAGGAGAGAAGAAGCAAAAAAAAGACAACGCAAGTTAATTAGAATGTAGCAGAGAATAAGTGAGGTATTAGTATCACAGTTGGTTACTTTCTTCACACACTTACAGGCACCTGATTCTCTTTTTACAGCTTATCACAGTTGGGGTCTCATATCTCATAAGAGACGAAGGAAACAAGTGTGGGAAAAGATTGTGAGAAGTTAAAGGGTAATGTGAGCGTTTATTTTGTTGATTAGTTTGATTGGTCTACTTTCTTAACACATTTAAAATTAATAACTGATTGATTCGTAAGGAATTGCTCTAAAAGGACTAATATTTCAAGGGAGATTCCGTCGAAATTTTTACTACAATCCTGCCTGTAAAATTTTAGAGAAGTCTGTCGAAACTTTTACTAAACAACTTAATTAATTAATCAGTCTTTGCGATAACGTGCGGTAGGAAACAATTTAGAGGTGATTGTATTAGAAAACTATTTGGAAACAATATAATTTTAAAGGAGGCCGTAGGAAACAATTTAAACGTGCCACGGGCATACCTAGTGTATGTATGTATATATATATATATATATATATATATATATATATATATATATATATATATATATATATATATATATATATATATATTGTATAATTGTATATATGTGTATATATATATATATATATATATATATATAATATTGTATAGTTGTATATATGTATATATAATTATATATATAAATTTGTAGGAGTGTATAAGACTCACACCCTAACCCACTTGATCATCTTGGTTTCATCTTGATGAGAGCAAATGGTCCCATTTGTGCCATGAAGGAAGTTGTCATGAGACACTTGGAAGGCACATGAAGTTTCTAATATTGTGTTGGCTCAAATCTAACCATTCATTTCTCCCACTCCATCACAACCTTCCACCTCACCCTATCCTACCCCCCCCCCCCCCCCTCCCACTTCTCCATTCTCCATTTTTCCATTCTCCAATTCCAAGCTTCATTTTGAGAATTCTTCTTCTTTTGGTGTTAGTTCAAAAAATTTAAAAAAAAGTGAGAAAGAGAAAGTGTGAGAAGAAGAAAGAGAGATTGTGAGAGAGTAGTAGAGAAGTATTTTAGTTTTCACTTACTTTTGTTTTGTAGGGTTTTGCTCAAGGAAGCAAGTTAAGGAGGAAGAAGGAGGAAAGGCTCTTGAAGGCTAGGAGATTGTTCAATCAAGCTCCATTGGGTGGGCGTTCTTCTAAACTTAAATTTTATTTTATTTTGTTATGATGATGTTGTGTAGAATGCTAATAGTAGCTTGTTAGCATGTGTGTATGTTTGGAAATTATATCAAAACATAAATTTATATGCAAGTAGTGCTTATTGTGTAGTTGAGAGGTTAGGGAATTTCTAGTTTGCAAATGGCTTTGAATTTAACATTAATATTTTTGTCGCATGCTCTACTATGAATCTTGAGCATACTCAATTTATTTCGAAATTGTTAGAGTCCATTTGATAGCTCAGCGAAGTGTTTCTTTTCAAAACAGTGAGCAACACAAAAACTGGCTATATCCTGATTTTAGAATGATGTTTGAAAATTCGTATCTTGGAATTGGTAAGATTTCTTGAGCCCAAACTTTTTGTATAGACTCTTGAATGTGTTAACAACCTTAGTTTCAATCACATTTTTCAGAATTTATTTGGTATTTCTACACATTCAATTTTTGTCGAGTGGTTCCTGAGCCAAAACTGGCTCTGTTTTAGGTGAAACCTGATGTTTAAATGATTTTAATTCGTTTCGGAGTATAATCTCGCAAAGAAACTTTTATGGTAGCCTCTCCTATATGTTTAGTTCATATATCTAAAATTTTAGAATTTCTAGACAACATTTGATGGGCTTTTAAAATTTGTTTGTGAAAGAGTATTTGGCTCACCGTCTGAAAACAGAACTGATTTTCTATTAATTTCAAAAGGGAATAACTCTTTGAGTATTTTGAATCTTGATGAGACTTTTGGGGAATAATGAACTTGTATATGTGTAGTGCATGAATCTTAAGTTTCATAATTATTGGAGTTATCGTTGAATTGAAAGTAATTTTTGAATACTGCATGTTCAGTTCAGTTCGGATTTTAACTAGTCAGTGAATTTGTGAAATTCTGAATTTTTGTGTTGAGAATCTGGAAGAATTATCAACTGGAGATTTGTGGTAGAGAGTATTAGATTTCTAAAACATTTAGAATCATGTAATTTTAGTTTGTATAGCAAAAGATATGATTTTTCTAAGTTTGGGACGGAACCGGTCCTAATAAAAAGACTTTGTTTTTGTAAAGTAACTCAGTTTCATGTGTACACCTGATGAGAAATAGGGGTTTTCCAGTGTTTTAATGGATGAATTTGAGGATGTGACTAACTAGGAAGTTGTAGTAGACACTCCCACCTTTCTATAGAATCCAAGATCGCATAATTTCAATAAATAAGCGAGTTTTTATGGCATTAGCAAGATGCAGGAACTGCATTGAAGAAGTGTACAGCCGATAAAATATAGGAATTTTATAGCATCTAGATGGCTGAATCTGAAGGAATGGTTAACTAGAGATTTGTAGTATAGAGTCTTAGCTTTCCAGAATGGGTAAGATCATGCAATTCCAATTTGAAAGTTATGAATTTTCTAAGTTCAGGAGTTGTGTATGAGTTGATATAGAATTTGAGAAAATTTTGTTGGCATAGCAGTAAACTTGTGGATTTATGAAACTGTGTGTTTGAAATCTGAGAAAATGACCAACTTAATAATTGAAGTAGACATTCTTAGCCTTCCAAAAAGTATCAATTCATGTAATTCCAATGTGTGGTTTAGAAGTTATGATTTTTCTAATATAAGGATAGATCTAGGCCAATAGAAGTGGAGGGTTTATTTTGCTTTACTCCAAGTGGTGAATTTGTGAATTTGTAGATTTATATGCTTAAAATATTTGATTCTATCATGTGTTAAATGTGTTAACACGTGTGTAGTAGTTTGCTTAATTGAGTTGTTGGGGAAATTGTATAGGGTAAAGAATTACCCTACAACGATCAACCCAGAGACTAGAATTGATTTCTTCCGCCTCGCGAACTAGACAATCATCCCTCGTGCACCAACGATTTCTTACCCAATGGGTAATTGATCGCGGGTCGGGATACTAGATGCGATCCGATTCATAGGTGGTGGCGAACAATGGAGATCGAGTCGCCAGTGTTTGAGTTAATTGACCAGGTCAGGTCCATTTCTGACCTAGGTATTATTGAAATTATTTTATGATCGGTGTATTAGTACCCTAGGTCTGTCAATAAGTTAGGTGTTGATGTTTATGTATGTTTACCTCTATTTTCGGGTGTAAGATTTCCCTAGGGGGCACTGTTAGACTATTCGCTGAGGGTCACGGACCAGAAATTTGGTCGAGGACCAACAGGGGTATGGCAGCCGATGTATATCGACTCGTCGGGTTATTAATTTGACAGACCAGTCAGGGATCAATTGTTTGATAAAACACCGTGTATGATTTTGGGTGACAAATGTAGTTTCAGTAAACTGTTATTTAATTAAGTTTCTTTACTTTTTGCTTAAAAACCGAGTTGATGTTATGGGTGATTCCCTATAATTCGACTTGTTCTAAGGACCAGCACTAGGCGGTGATAACCAGGGTTGTCTCTTCCTTTCAGTGGGATACGAGAGCCATATCCCGCTCTGTTAATTCCTGAAGTGTCGTGGTAAGAACGAGAGAGTTCCTATCGGATAGGGGGATTAGACCCTCGAGACCGTCATGTTCTTATGTTAAGTGGACACAAATGGACCATGGGGCTACTGTCCCATGAATCTTTGGTGCCAGAGATATGCGGTTGTGTATCTGTAAGATCGTCACGGCATTTGGTGTGATCCAGACCGAATTGGGGCACTAGTGATAAACGGGGACACCACTCTGTTTAGCAGTAATAACTGCAGGATTCACCAGCCACGTTGTATCTATCAGGAACAGGTTGAGTACAATAGTAGAATGCATTGCAAGGCGAGGGTTCGAAACCCTAAAACTGGAGAAGCTGGCATGATCTAGAGAATATGTAGTATGGAATGCATGCATGTCCAGAGTCTTGCTGACATTAGATTAAGTGCATACATTTTCTGTACATTGTACTGTGCATTAGACTTCAGGTCATGGCATACACAGACACTAGAAAATTAGGATGCATGTTTCCTTTTCGATCAAGACTGATTGTGTTTTTGCAAGATGGAAATCGCTGCTATTATCAGCATTGCGTCAGTATATGTACTGACGTGCCCACTCTGTTAGGTGCTGGAAACCAAATCGCGAATGTGGGGGAAACTCAAGATGAGTAGGGCATCCAAGTGGAAGAGCAATGTACTTACCTACCATTCAAACAGGTGAAGAATAATCAGAGTCCCGCAGCACAAGACTCGAGCTACATGACACCTCTCAGGGAGACAACATAACCGCTCAGTGGAGCTTCCAAAAGGACCACTTGACTACATTCTGGGTAGCGAGGACCAGTGGTGTTTGTAATTGTTTTATAATAAGTTGATGTAATTATACTCCTTGTTCGAGAACATGTTAATGTTGTAATGATAATGTAATAGATGATGTAATTTGTATTTCTTGTTCAAGAACAAGATAATATTTGTAACTAATGATGTAATGACTTCATTTGGGAATAAAATTTTTTAAAATTTCTGTGTTATTACTGTGTTGAAATGCATTCAAAGGAAAAGATTCTGGTTGTGTCTCGGACTTCGGGGAGCCGGGTCCAGGGCGATACACTTTATCATTACGGAATTGATAGAAATGAATCAAACGAGTAGTATCAAGATCATCAATGGGTAAAACATGAAGAACGAGTCACAACGAAGATCTACTTGCAGTATTTCAAAAAAAAAGTGCCTGTATGGAGAAACAAAAGAGATTCGTACAAGATACTTACCTGACGAGATGGTGAACGGAATGAGACGAGTGACGGCAGATACATGTGCGAACTACGTGCAACCACAACAACATGTGATCGGTGGGGAAAACACGTGCAATGGATCGTAGCAACAAGGACACCACTTTGACTCCAAGATGTGGCTACATGCACGGCGGGGGACAGCAAGCACACAGCAGCGACTCGGGACAACAACAACAAGAGCACAGTCACAACAGCAAGGATACAGCAATGGCACAAGGATGGGTTGCTGTTGGTTTGTGCTGCGGTGGTGGGAGGCAGGCGGTGACTATGGGTGAGGGCAGCAGCATCCGGAGGTGAGCGGAATGCTTGGTTCTCTGATGGAGGTCGACGACTGTGACTGTTACAGCCATGGCAAGGTGAGGAGACAGGGAGGGTTGACGGCGCAAGGATGCAGGGGTGCGAGGATAAGGACGAAGGCATTGGTTGGCAACTGGAGGAGAGCGGGAAGAGATGAGCGGCGGGGTGGTCGACTGGAGGAAGGCGCTGTGAGGGTTGGAGATCGAACAGAGGAGCAGTGGGGAGACAATGAGGATTTAGGGGATTTGACGAGGAGGATGAGATGGCAGGGGCTTGGTGGTGAGGCAAGGCGACGTGGAGGGCAAGGTAGGGCAGAGCGGTGCACGGCAGTTGACGACAGGGAAGAAGAGGCGGCGAGGATGAGGAACTTCAGAGATGAAGGTTGCTCTGTAACGGAACAGAAGAGATGGGCGACGGAGGATGACTGCGAAGAAAGGTCGACAAGGATGAGGATGGAGTGCAGGCAGTCGGGGATCGACTGCAAGGTTGAAGGTGATGAAGGTGAGTTTCAGGAAAGCACAGAGGTAGGGGATGGGTGAACAGGAGAAAGGTAGCTGGGTTTAATGATAATGATGATTAAGGTTAAGGGGGGGTTTAACAGTGGGTTTTTATAGAATAAGTGAATGGGTTTGGGTTAATTAGGGTAATGGGTAGGGTCCAATAAGAAAATGGGTTAAAGGGTTGGGTTTAAAAATCCAATAGGGAAAAATAAATAGGATTTAGATTAAAATAATAAATAAACCAATCAATAATAATACCATAGTACAAATAAATCAAATAGTACGCATTAAATTAATACTCAAATACTACTAAATACAATAGAATGTATGGGTTCACAAATTAAATGAGACTGAATTTGAATTGAGCTAAAATATAATAAGGTGCAAAATAGTATTAAATATTAATTAATTAAATTAAATAGTATAAATAAAATCCTTACTCCAATAATAATAAAATATAGATCACGATCTATAGGCTTTTAAAAACTAATAAACAATAAACTTAATGATAATAATAATAACAGGAACGTTAATAATAATAATAATAATAATAATAATAACAATAATAGGATTTGTATTACAATATAAACATTATTGGTAAATAGCTACAAATAAAATTATTGATTTGAATAGACTTCAATAGAAGATCCAACAATAAATTTTAACAAAAAGAATTTAAAAGCAGAAAATAATTTGTAAAGAATCGAAATTGCAAAAATACACAGAAAATAGATATTGGCCTGAACGGGGGTTACAACCTATCTCCCCTCTTCTCTTCACCTTTTTTGTTGGTGTACTCTCAGAAATAATCCAACATTGATCTTATCAGCACCTTCTTCGGGATAATGGAAATTTGGATGGTATCCGTAGTCTTCCCATTCTTCAGTATGACACTGATACTCTCCTTTTTGGAGGAATGAGATTCCTGAAGTTCTCATTTTCAAAGGCACGATGTTTTTTTACGAAGCTTGGAGTGGACTGAGAGTTAACGATGACAAGAGCATTCTCATTGGTCTGGTTAAATGTGACGCTATCTCACCAACTATCTTGGCTAATGTTCTGGACTACAAAGTGGGAAGTTTCTCCATCAAAATACTTAGGAGTTCCTTTACGACTAGGTGTGTAGTGATTGGTCAGTGCTTACTGAGAGAATTGAGAAATTAAGAAGTGATTTACCGGATCGAATAAAAAACATATCTTTCTTGGGGGGGGGGGAGGAGGGGGGGGGAATTACTCTCATTAATTCGGTTCTCTTAAATCTTCATATCTATTGGATGTCAATCTATGAACTCCCTTCCTGGGTTAATAATGGAATTGATAAAATTCATAGAAATTTTCTATGGAAGGGGAACAAAGAGGACGGGAAGGGCCTTCCTGTAATGCCCTGATTTTTTTTTCATTTAATGAAAAAGTATATTTATTTGCACGTAGTGTGCACGTGCAATATTTTTGATAAATATTTTCATCAAGATGAGTAAAGATATTTAAATATGTGCTTTCAATTATTTTATACAAAAGCCTTCTTTTTAATTAGACAAAAGCCTTTTCTTTAAAAGCCCAAAGTTAATTTAATTTATCATTTTTATAATAATTATTTTGGCCCATAAACTAAAGCCCATGGACTATTTTTTTAAGCAACTTGTAATGTAGAATACAAACTAGAGTCTATTTTTATATAAAATAAAATGTACAATTTTTGGGCCTAGTTGCATGCACGTGCACTACACGTACACGTGCAATATGCACACTCCTAGTAGGCCGGTTGTGATCTTTTTGGAGGGAAATGAATGTTTGAGTGGTGATCATGGTGTGGTGGTTACTAGGTTGTGGGTAGTTAATGTAACTCCTACTTTCATCCTAGCCCTCCATCTTATAACCAACTACTTGATCCTAGCCCTCCATTCCATCAAGATTTTAGTATAAATACCCCCCCCCCCATGGCTAATTATTCTTGTGCCAATTATTCTCTTCCAAACCTATAGTTCAAATACCTTATTAATTGTGTGAGTTAAAAGATTGAGTGTGTGTGGGATTGTTCTTGCAACACCAAGGAGAAGAAGGGCCGGCTTTGTAGTGCTCGGTGGGCTTGTGTGGTGCACGGGTGTGGTGCTTTTGGAGGCTCGAGTGCGCGCTTCTAGGAGGAGGACCGTTCGTGTGCAAGGACTTTTGTTTAGGAAGTTGCTAATTGTATTTGTCTCTCCATTGAGGTGGGTAAATATTCCATATTTCTAAATTAGAAATGCATGTTAGAAATGAATGAATGAAGCATGAAAATGATTAAGAAGAGCACACTTTAATTGGGAAAAATGACCTCTTGAATGATTGAAATGTGGATATACAAATTTATATGTGGTTCTATTATTTGAGTGTATGTGAATTGATTATGATCATGGATTGATTGAAGAAAACACATTTATTGCCATCAAGGATTACATACAAAAGTTAGTAGATTAATAATGCTATTTCATGTGTTAAATAGATCTTTTGTATTAATGTGGACATGAATAAATTAAAATATGAGTTTGTATGTTGGATAAATGATTAAGGACAGAGAACTAATGCGAAATTTGTTGATAAAGAGATTAGAATGCTAATTGCTAAGAAATGTCCAAAAGAGAAGAAAATGTAGTAGTGATAGTTCATATTTCGAATTAATGGTATGAAAATATGTTTTAATTGTTGAAAAAAATTATTTTTTTCATACTGATATGTAAATTAGACAAGAAATAATCAATCTGGAATTTTACAGTAATTTTCATGAAAGCAAAATGAAATGAGGACTAGTTGAACATCGAGACGTTTTAACAACAGAGAAAATTGGTTCAAAAAGAATTTAAGTTGTACTTTGACAACCTGAGCACGTAGCTCAAGTGGTCAGAGGGTGCGTTGGGTTCCCTGTGAAGGCCGGTTCGAATCCCTGTGGCACACAGTTGTTTCACAAATTTTTTTAAATGTATAGAAATCAGAGGCCGAGAGTATTTAATACTCTCAGTGCCCCTTTATACTGCTGGCGCAAGTGGCCGGTTGGTCTGTGCCTTTGGCTGTGTTCTCCCTGGTACTGGGTTCGATTCTTGACATCGGCAGCTTAGGGAAATTATTTTTTTTGGGTGTTTCGGTGGTCCAAAAATTATGAAAAAAATATGACTATTCTTCTAAAATTATATGGGACTTTATAAAAATAATTTGGGAATTATTTGCATGAAATAAACTATGATTTGGGAATAAAATGCATAAATAGAACTATGGTTCTATATGTATATTGTTGTGAAATTATATCTTGCAAAAGGAAATTGAAATGAAAGATTAGAAGATTAATATAGTCGAGAAAGAAATTTTATTGTGTGATGTGATGCAATTTATTCTCATTGAGAATAGTGTGGAAATTATGAAGTTGTAAATGTTCACCTCTCATCGAATAATTTGTGATGTGGGTTTTTATGTGAAAAATAACATTTCATGAGTTACATGATGAATAGTTGAAATTCATGTATAGTTATGGACTATTTGAACGAATTAGAAATCATGATTTGAAAAGAGAAATACTTTTGAGTATGACAAATCAACAAATGAATTTATGAGTTGGAAATTGTGAATTGAAAATTGAAACAAAAAGAGTAGCTAAGTCTCCCCCGGCATTTTGGAAATAAATGAAATGAAAATTGAAAAGAAAGACCAAGGTTGGTCATGTTTGAATGAATGAATAAGTCTGGTTTAGTGGAGAGGCTAACTCTAGAGCTTTGATTTTTGTTCATGATTTTAATAAAAATTAAGGATTAGTACATAGTGAAGATGTGATGAAAGTAAGAGAAAAACATTGAGTATGAGGGCCATTAGATAGCGGCGAGAGCATATCCCAGGATGTCCCATGATGAGTCTGGGCGAGGATACTGCTCTAGAGTACCGTCCCGGTGGCGACGCTCGTGGGATGTTTGAAGATTACGGGTGATATCATGTCTATGGTAGGAGCTGAATTACCACAGGATGTCTGCATGATGAGTCATGTCAGCGATGGGATTCCCTCCAGGGCACCTAGACATGAGTTCGTAGGTCAGAAAATATCTAGAATACTTACCGTAGTTACAGTAGTAGATTAAGTCATGACGAGGGATCGAACCCTACAAAGATGAAGAACGATTAAGGGCTTGCCCTCGGACCTATGTAGTATGGGATGCATAGAATCCGAACAAGTACGCATTAGTGTCATGTAATATAAATAAATGCATTAAGGACTTAGTGCACAATCACAACACGACATCAATAGGGTAGTCCCTTTAGTTTGATATGTGACAAGTTTGTGTTTGCTAAATATGGAAAATAAGTTATACTATTTCTGGCATAGAGAGGATGGCCGTGTATAATGATCGTCGGTTGAATAAACTGACGTATCCACAGTCTTATATGCAGGTAAATGGCTTGATACAGATTAAAGAGGAACAAATGCATAAAGATTATTCAATGTTGTTGTACATTTGTTTCATTGTTGTACATTTGTTTCATTGTTATAAATTTTACTTCCGCTGTGCAATGTAAAGTGTAATATTGATGTAAACTCTGATGTAAAGTGAAAAGTTTAAATTTCCTTGTAAAATTGTACTAAAGGAAGCAGAAAGATCATGTAGAACATCTCGAATTCAGTGTATTTAGGATTCGGGGCGTTACACTTCCTCTAGTAAAATGGAGCAGTGTATGTAGAAGAAAAGAGTATGGAGGGCTGGGAATCCTTAATCTTCGAGAGATGAAACAAAGCCTTCTTGTTCAAATGGTGGTGGAAAATTCATTCCCGCCTCATATACTCTCAAGGTTCCATGTGGTTTCGATATAGGAGGCAAAGACAGTTCAAATTTCATGGGGAACAGCATCGTAGAGGTATCTCACCAATATGGAGAGGGATCGACAGGATTGGCGATATCTTTCACAGTCAGTCCCCGAGTAGGGTGGGCAATGGTGTAAATACCAGATTTTGGTTGGAAAAAGTTAGGCAGGCCCCAACACAATATCTTCACTTTTCTAGAGTTATTTGTGCACGCCCTCAATAAACATGGCTTGGTGGCAGATTATTGGGCCAGGTCCTCTTGGCACCTCAGGTTGGATCCTGTTAGTGAGGATTACCCCCAAAACAGTCGTCTCCCTTTATGCACATTCTTAGCGAAAAGCTCAAGTGTGGACAATGATCTTGAAGATGAGAGAGGTTGACGACTTACTTCCCATGGGCAATTTTTGGTCAACTCCTTGAACACTTCTCTATGTGACGGGGGGATTAGATGTGTGGAGAATAAAATAATTTGGCAAACAGGTGCTCCACATAAGGTCCAAGCCTTCTTGTGGTTAGTTTTCAAAGAAGCGGTTTTAAGTAGAGAAAATCAGGCCAAGAGAGGAATTGTCAATGTGGTTTCATGCCCACGTTGCAGGAGTGGGGTGGAAACAATTCATCATCACTTCCTTGAGTGTAAACTTAGTAGACGAATTTGGGCGTTCCTCGTCTTGGGCTTTGGCCGAACTAGGTACCCCTTGCAAGTTTCTCATTTATGGGGTGAACATAGAGAGTAAGGATCCAGGGGGAGACGCAGGGAATGAGATTGTTTAGTTGCAACTTGTTTATGGGTCTTTCGCTTGATAGGAATGATTTGTGCTTTAGAAATTGCTCTCGTAACTTGGCCCAATTGATTTATAAAATCCTCTCTCTCACTTCTTCTTAGATTTCCATCCCACGCTCTAGAAAGAAAGTGTGCATGGGACCATTGTTTACTAGAGATGATGAAGCGGCTTGCCTCGGCAACAACTGATCGGAGGATGTCTCTCCACCACACCTCCTTGTGTGGTAGGGTATGTTGGTGGAGATTTGGGGCACTTCATTGTTGGGTTAGATGTACTTTGGAGCAAGTTTGCTCTTGCTTTTGTAGCTTCTTATCATTTGTTTATAGAACTTTATGTATTTTGAGACTGGGGGGATTTGGAGGTGTTATGAGACCTTTTGTAAAATTTTTGTTCTAGTTTGAGTTATATACCAAAATTCGATAGCAATTCTCTTGGTGTCCCTATCTTAAAAAAATTTGCCAATTAAGAGTTTGTATAATGAATCTAAAATGTTAATTATCTAGTCTACGGATAGGCCACAAACCAAGTAAAATTATGTCAAGGAATCAGAGCGTGACGCTCTGATTCGACGATCTGATAAGTATATGCAGACGATCACAGTTGTTTATGGGCCGAATGTGGCGTCAGAGCGTGACGCCTTTTGGCAAGAACTGGCCAATATTCGTCACCGTTGGCCAGGGGCCTGGATCGTCGGGGGGGACTTCAATATTACCCGATTCGCGTTCGAACACAAGAGTAGAGGTTCCAGCGACAGGGACAGGGCAGAGTTCAATAGGGTGATAACGGAACTTGAGTTGATAGATATCCCTATTAATGATAGACTATTTATGTGGTCTAACATGCAGTCTGCTCCGATTATGGCTAAACTGGACAGGATTTTCATTTCGATGGATTGGGAGACTAAGTTCCCCCTTGCAATTGCTAGATCGACCCTAGACCCACGTCAGATCATACTCCAATCCTTCTTGACATTGGGCTTCAGGGAGCCAAAAGTCATAGAAAATTCCGATTTGAGAACGCCTGGCTGGAGATTCAGGGTTTTCATCACCTGGTGATGGAAAACTGGGTGCTCCCAGTGACTGGCACCGATGCTGCGGCCAGATGGTGTGAAAAAAATTGCAGATTAAGAAAGCGGCTTCGTAAATGGAACCGATCAAGGTTCTCGACCATCTGGCGTACAAAAGATTCCTTGTTGGAAGGAATTGATGAACTTAAAAGAGTGGAGGAGTCGAGAGACCTGTCTCAGGAGGAAAGGAATAGACTTCTGGAGTTCCGTGAAACTATTGCCAATCTCTATAAATTGGAAGAAATTAAATGGCAGCAAAGATCTAGAATTTCGTGGCTCAAAGAGGGAGACGCGAACACGGCCTTCTTCCACCGAGTGGCTAGTGCAAGACGAAGGTCCAATCTTATTTTATCCTTAGAAACAAGCTCGGGGACAGTATAAGATGAACAAGTGATTTCCACCGCTTTCCAAGGATACTACAAGGACCTCTTGGGGAAGAAGAATGAATTCCGGATCCCACTCAGGAATGATTTATGGCAGACTTACCAGCTCGAGTCCTCGCCCTCGCTATCCTGTCTGGAGTCTCCCTTCTTGGAGGAGAAAGTTAAAAAGGCTATCAGTCACATGGGAGCGGACAAGTCACCAGGGCCAGACGGGTTCCCAATGATGTTCTTCCAAATTTTCTGGGCAGAAATTAAAGGGGACTTTATGCCATTGCTGGATGACTTTTTTAATAACAAGCTAAGATTGGGTATGTTTAATTTTGCGGAGGTAGTGCTGATTCCCAAACGGGAAGAGGCGATGAAAGTGGGCGATTTTAGACCGATCTACCTCATCAATTGCTCGGCTAATACTATTACGAAAATTCTAGCTATCCGCCTGGGGTGTATTATGGACAACCTTATCAACAAATCTCAATCGGGCTTCATTAAGGGCAGGAATATCCTAGACTGTGTGGCAACGGCGGAACAAGTGATCCACCGCTGCCATACAACCAACTCTAAGAGCTTTCTGCTTAAGCTGGACTTTGAGAAAGCTTATGACTCGGTCGATTGGGAATGCTTGCTGGAGGCCCTTAGGGGTAGGGGCTTCGGAAATAAATGGATCGGCTGGATCAGGCAGTGCTTGCAGACTAGCAAAACGGCCATATCAGTGAATGGTAAATCGGGGCAACCGTTTCCTTGCAGGAAGGGCCTCAGACAAGGGGACCCGCTATCACCACTCCTGTTTACTATCGTAGCGGATGTGCTGAGGGTAATGCTGGAGAATTGCCAGGAAAAAGGTTGGCTCATGCCAGTGGCCAGTTCAGCGTCTACTAAAGGGTGCTCGATCCTACAATACGCAGATGACACCATTCTCTTTGGCAATGGGACTAGACGAGAAACTGTCTGCTTTAAAGGGACCCTTTACAGTTTTGAGGCCTGGTCAGGCCTTAGGATTAATTTTCACAAGAGTGCACTGACTCCAATTTTCCTATCCGATGAGGAAGCAGGGGTACACGCTACTATTTTGAACTGTACGACGTCTGCCTTCCCTATCAAATACCTAGGGCTTCCACTCAGACCAGGAAAATTATCTAAAGCAGACTGGTTGCCTATCATTGACAGGGTGGAGGACAGACTGTCGGGTTGGAAGGGTAAATCTCTATCTCTCGGGGGCAGAGTGATCCTCATCAACTCAGTATTGTCTAACCTGCCGATATACTACATGTCCTTTTTCGAGCTTCCACGATGGGTGATCCACAGGATTGACCGGATTCGAAAACGATTCCTTTGGAAGGGGGCAGATTCGGACAAAGGAGGTTACCACCTCATCAAATGGAGTATCGCTTGCATGAAGAAGAGGGATGGAGGGCTAGGCATCATCGACCTAAGAGATATGAACCTTGCCCTACTGGGTAAATGGTGGTGGAAGGTATTCCACAACAGCGGGGAAGGTTGGCAGGACTTCATTCAACCTTATCTTAGGGGTAAAGGCACGAGAAATCTTGGCTTCCGAGTAGGGGCTAAAGTTTCGCGACTCTGGAAAGGAATGGCCAAGGCTAGCAGCCCCTTCAATTCGGCAGTCACGTCGACCATCGGCAATGGTCGGTCCACCAGATTCTGGTGGGATAGGTGATGTGGAGCACACACCCTGAAGGAAACGTTCCCAGAGCTGTATGAGAGGTCGAGTTGACCGAATATGTCTGTTGCCGAAGGGTGGAAAAGGGGAGGTTGGAGACCGGCGTTCCGAGGAACGCTCACCCCAGATCTCCAATAGCAATTGCTTGACATGCAAGCACACATCTCAAGGGCAGGCACAAGGTGCACTCAAGGCCCAGATCAGAAGCGATGGACACTTGAGAGTAAGGGCGCTTTCTCGGTGAGATCTCTGTATCATCGGATCCACTTTCGATGATGCAGACCTAGCTGGGCACAGGTGCTGTGGAAGGTGAAGACTCCCCTTAAAGTCAGAGTGTTCTTATGGCTAGTGCTCAATAATGCTATCCTCACTAGGCAAAATCTTGCCAAAAGGCAACCAAATGTGGCGACCAACTGCAGTTTCTGCGACGTTTAGGTGGAAGACCTAAGTCATCTTTTTATTCACTGCCCGAGAAGTAAGACTACATTGGTTGAGGTACTCCGAGCCTTAGGAACAGGAGACTACCCCTGCGTACATGAGGATTTGTGGATTGGCCCCAAATTTGCAACGATTCGCCATGATATGAAGGAGGCGTGGTACATTGCGATTGCGGCAACAACTTAGGTGTTATGGCTTGACAGAAATAATTTTTATTGTCGTGCTTCATGTAATAGTATTTCTGGTAACCTGACTCATATCATGCATCTTATCTCTTTTTGGGCTACAGCTGCGGCAACGGGGGCAAGAGGAAGGATAGCTAAAGTATTCCAGGTAGTGGAGTTTGACGATGATGAGGTAGAATTTGGACCGACGCTGGACTGAGGGACTGGCTTCACCAGTCGTGACAGTGCTTAGGTCAGCTTATGTTTTGCTTCAGCCTACTGTACCCTCTGGTTGCTGGATATTGGAATAGTTAGACCCACCCCCCAGGGTTTGTTGGGGGTGTATGTTTGTTTGCTTTCATTTTCTTCATGCATTTACTTTTGTTTTGTACTGTTGTTTTCTTTCCCGGTATGCCGGGGTTGTTTTGTTAACTTCTTATTAATGATACAGGGTGGCCTTATTTCACCTTTTTCCTCAAAAAAAAAAAATTATGTCAAGGAATCGACTTTTTCTATGGTACGAGGACTAGCACGTGATTTGTTGTTCTACCCAACCCGATTTGTTGTTCTTCCCAACCCTTTCTGAAGAAAAGTTATGGGGAAGATGTTATTTTTTGTTTTGGATGCTACCTTTGATCCCCCCCCCCCCCCCCAACCACCACCACCACCACCACCACCACGCGCCCGTCCTACATAACAACAATCAGGTCAATTCAACTAGCCAATGGAGAGTTCTTGTATGATCTCCAATAATGAACAAAAAATGCAAAGCATCAAGTCTCCACCAATAGATACAAGTAAAATTATGCCAAGGAATCCATTCTTTCTAAGTTACTGATACTAATATGTGCTTTGCTATTCTTCCCGGCCCTCGAAGAAGAAAAGTTATGAGAATATATTATTTGTTGTTACGGGTCTCGTTGAGTTTTCCATCACTAAGAACAACCATTTGAGAGTGTTCACATGTTGGACATCTTGACGCTGTCCCAACCATGCCCACATGAGATGTCAACGCCAGGTTGGCTTCAAAAAACTCAAGAGCTGGATGATGGATATGCAATGCCAGCTTTAGAGAAAAATAAAGTAGAACTGTATTAATTACTCTTTAAGTTCATCCCCAGCTTAAAAGATGATTCTCGCATAGATGTATCGTCTTCAAGTCTTTTAAGCTGATAAGTTGTATTTCTAAAATTGGTTTAAATTATTTTATTGATTGAAGTTTTAAGGAGACTCATTCTTAAATACTTTTAGTTATGTTCTTTTGTAATGAATTAAATACTTTTGTTAGCCATATAAGCTACTTTTATTGATGATATTTGTTATCATGAATTTTATTGCCATAAGATTTGATGGGTATTTTGTTGTCGAAATTGTTGTCCTCAGTTTGAGGGCGTCACAGAATAGTATTAGAGCCGACTTTCGACACCGATTGTAGGTGAGATTTATGTCTGAGATAGAGCTACAGAATCGTGCACTGGGCGAAATAGACCAGAGAAATGTACACTAGCAGAATCAGGGTACTGCACTCCACATCGGCTATAAAGATGATATTGTACTAGGTTGTAAGTCCCGAACTTAGCGAGGACGTTAAGTCTTGTGGGGAGGGGGAATGTAATACCCGGGCTTGGATCGGCACAAGCCCAGGTTGTGTGCGTGCACATGATGTGTTTGATGAAATGCTTGAATGAAGGATGACATGCACACACGGTATTCGATGAAATGTCTGAATGGAGTGTTGGATAGGAGACTAGAATTTAGTCCCACATGGATGGTGAAAATGAGAGTATAAGTATATATATTAGGTTGCCTATGATCTAAGAACACCTGCAAAGCTATAACACTTTTGGTGAGACAAAAGCCCAATGGTGGGGCCATGGTTCAGTCGATATATGCACGTGTTGAGCCCACTTAGGCTCGGGGCATTACAATTAATGTGTCAGAACCGAATAAATTTTTGGTTTACATAGCACTGGTATGTCCACCAGAGTCCAACACTTGAAAATGTGTTTAAAACTTTATGCACTTACAAATTATGCATTATGTGAGAATTACCACTGGAGTAGTTCTTTAGAGAAAAGAAAAGTACACTACATTACAGTTTCGTATAGCTGTTCACATAAAGAAGATATACCAATTTCAACAACATCTTCTACAATTGTTCAATAAAGAGAAGTAATTATTTGAAAAAGAAGACAGCCATCACAAAAATGCAAGAGCCCAGACCCATGTAGCTTTGGAAACAATATATTAAAGTTCAATATTTTGTCATGACTCCAGACCCATTTTGGTAACTTCATGGGTATTTATTACATGCATTAGATGACTTTTGTTCTCAGAATCTCAAGTTCTTATACAAAAGAAGTCTAATCACATTTGTCTATGGATATTTTAAGGAAGGAGAATAATAGTTAGAAACTCTAGCAATCGAGCTTCTAAATTTCAAATACTTATAGAACATGACTTGTCAAACATACAAATGGTCTATTCCATAATAAAATACACTGTAAAAACTATTAGTAGTCACAACACTTTTACTGAAATCATAAGATAATTAATAAACTTAAATGATTGACATGTGTTGTTAAAAAAAATTAAATAGTCAAACCGAAGATATAAACCAGCAAGCCAATCACATACCAAAATAAAAGATGCATTTGATGTCACTTAGTTGCTTGTTAAGTGTTAAGGTTAAAAGCTCTCATAAATTTCTAGATCTGTTATTCTCCTTAAGCACCCGGTCTTAATGCACAAATCTGAAAATTTTTATTAACAACAAAATGAGCTGACACCCAGTAGTAATTAAATAAATATAACAAGTAACTGTTAATTCATAAAATACCACATTAACAATTAAACATATTAATACACATTCATATAACAATATAAGTATTAGAATAAGAATATCTAGATTATAACTAAAACTCTTATTACATTTAAATGCAACAATAATTAAAGCGATCACACAAGCAAACAATGCAGGATGCCTAGTACAGTACTTGTCTAATAATTTACGCATTCCATACTACGTAAATAATCAAATACAAGTATTCTAGGATACAAAGGTATTTAAGTACGTCCATCTCTTGAATGCGGTCAAAGCTTATAGTCCGGTTGACAAAGTAAATTCCACTACAGTCCATGGTAGGAACAAACAAATTGCACAATTAAATGTCACTACGGTCCGTGATCGGGACAAATAATACATGCAGTTTGGTCAACACTTATAGTCTGGTTAACAAGGTAAGCGTCACTACAGTCCGTGGTAGGAACAACAATAATCATAGAGTGGACACATTGAAAGCCAAATGAGTTACTTAGATTCCCGACTTGTATACCGGTATACAAACTTGAATGGTGACACAAGAGTAACACAACTATAAATATGGTAATAACTTAAAATAAACATATCGAAAATCACGACATAAGGCTACTCATGTATATACATTCCTACTCAACTATATAAAATAATGCATAGCATTATATTTTAAATCGACAATCCACATATATTACTAACCACAATGTACATACAGATAACAACACTCATATATCACAATTCCATATTCATACAAATACACCAGAGTACATTAATCTCAATTTAATAGTTTTGCACATCATCACATAAAATAACCTAGAAATACACACAATATAACAATATTACAAAATAGTAAGTATTTTATAAAATTACATTCTACGAGGTATAGATATTCAATTACTTATTGTGGTTGGCAAAGTAATAGATTGACTATGAATCCTCTAAATGAATCCTCAATCCAATATGCATCTTTTCTATAATATAAATCATAGATCTCTTCTACAAAATCTAGAGTTCAACAAAATATATATGGATCAATATACAAACAATGGATTAATTAGATTTTACTAATAGAAAAATTATAATATATAAATGCCTTTGAAATTTCTCCTTTCTACTTATCCTTCTCCTCACTGTTCTCTCTCTCTCTATCTAATTTTTTCTTATATGTGGCAGTGGAACCGAGGAAAGGCAAACAAGGAAAAAGAGGGTCACAGATAGAGAGTGAAGAAATATAAAAGTTATATTTGCAAAATTCCCCACTTTTTGACACTTTTACAAAATAGCATATAACAATTATCTTTTGCATAAAAATCCTACTTAACAGACATCTATCTCATTTCTTTCTATAAATACAAATATTAATTAATGTATATTTTGAGTTAAGTATCCATATTTCTGTCTATATAACAATATTAAATAATGAATATTTTGGGACATTACAGTAATACATACATGTTTTAGGTTGAGGGAAGCATCCTACATATCATAATCTTTATTTCTTATTTGATAAAAATGAAGTTCAAATTTTGTTCAGAAAGATGTATTTCTGAAACTATATGGTTAGAAAAAAATTAATTTCGGAATGCAATGTTCTACGTCTCCCTCAAATCATGTATTATCTGTAGAGTTTAGGCCTAATCCAACTTGTTGAGGTACCCTAATTGTACCTGAATTCCTAGCACCCCTTCTTAAGGATGTTAAACAAGCCGAACTCGCGTTGAGCCTTATTGGGCTTGTTTAGGTAAATTAAATACGTTGGTCAAACTTGGTTCGTGTTCGTTTATAATTGAACGAACTTTGTTGAGATCATGTTCATATTGTTAGATCTAGATGAGTAATTAGGGTTAGGGTTTATATCTCAAAGCCGCTTAAGATATTATACCATGCTTATTAGTAATTGGAATATCACAGGGCACTACCTCTAGACTAGCATAAATATGAGAATAATTTGGGTTTAGGATACTGGGCTTTATGCCCACTCAACCGGTTCCAATAATCAATACATAACACGTGCAAAGCACGTGTTGCTTCATAGAACAATATACTAAATATTATTATATTAAATTAAGAATATATACTTATACATCCAACAATCTCCTCCTATATTCTCAATATATTAGGCAAAGCAATGTTATATTATTGGATCGCAAAAATTCAAATAATCATTGAAGCATAAAGAATATAGATCATAGGCTCAATCAATTATAATTTGAATAGTTCAAATATGACTAAACCAAAATAATCAAATAGTTCTAAGACCAAAACAAATGAATAGTTCACAAATACAAAACCAACGAAACAAATATCAGTCTCAAGTCAACCAAAATAATAAACTTCATAATAAACAAAAAGTTTTAAGCTCAATCAAAGTAAAAAGTCTTAAACTCAAATAGAAGTTCCTTCAAGCAATTGAAAAACTATTCTTGTGAGTTCTTTTTGTGTCTACTCCTCCATATCGAGCAAATCATCATTCTTACAATCATAGTTTACTGATTCATTTTCATTGCATCTGCCACCATCTATTTCTAAACATAACAAATAGAAATCTCATGAGTCACTTCTCTTAGAGTTCTAATGAAATGTATAAAAGTATCTAGTTCAAACTAAAGAACTTAATACAATTCAATATAGATTTGCAATGGTACAACATAAGCATCACAATCAAGTATCTTTATCAAAATAAAATACAAAAATTATTATAGTTTCTAGACAAGAACTATACTGTGTTTCATATTGGAATGATACAACTGTAAAATCAATTATGGTTAAATTCTGAATCATCAAGATTGGAATGAAACATAAATCCCATAAAAGAGATATATTATAAAAATAGGAATGATATAACAACAATTCTAAACATCAGAAACACATCGACAAATTTTCATGCTTTCTTTTGGAATAAAAGATGATTCTAAGTAAGTATTGAAATATTATCATCATCAAATTTGGAATGAAGTTATATATCAACAATAAATATATAGACCTTTTCTAATTATCTAAAGCATGTTTACTGTCTAGAGATTGATGCATAAAGTTTGAACTACTCTATGGCTCTAGCTTTGGATTCTAATTTATCAAAATGACTAAGGTGTTAAAACTTATCCTCAAGAGATTTTAACCACATTTTTCCACAGCTTTTATAATTCGATCTCTACTCAGTCCTTTTGTAAAGGCATCGGCCACATTATTTTCTGATCATACATCAACAAGGGCAACGGTCCCTTGTTTAATGAGATAGTTCAACTTAGTATGTCTAAGACTCACAACACGTTTCTTACCATTGTAAAAAGTATTGTTAGCTACAATATTTGCAGCTTGGTTGTCACAGAATAGACTGAGAGTGGTTACTCTAAACCTTCTCAAAGAAATATCTAACAATAGGTCTTTCATCCATTCTGCTTCTTCACCAGCACAAGATAGCGCAAAGAGTTCTGACTCCATAGATGAAAAGCAAGACCCGGTTGTTTTTTAGATTTTCATGACACAGCTACTCCTTCTAGTGTAACCACATAGCCACTAGTGGACTTATTGTCACCATTTTCTAAGCACTACGTTGCATTAGAGTATCCCTCTAGTACCAAAGGAAAACCAGAGTAGCACAAAGCAAACTCTTGAGTACCGTTTACATAACCCATTAGCCTCTCAAGAGCATTCCAGTATAATTGACTAGGATTGCTAGTGAACCTGCTTAGCATGTCTATCGTAAAGACATGTCAGGTCTAGTATATGTCATAGCATACATGTGACTTTCAATAAGTTTAGAGTAGTCTAACTATCTAACTGTTGTACCATCGTTAGGTGTCAACCTTTTGGTACTATTATAAGGTGTATCAAATCTTTTGCAATCACTGTATCCCTAGTCCTGCAACATAATTTTAATATAGTGAGATTGGCTAAGGGTTATTCCTTGTCTTCTAAAACCCACTCTCATGCCCAATATGGTGTCCACGATACCTAGGTCTTTCATGTTGAATTGTTTGGATAGCATATTTTTAACTTCTATAACAACAGAGAGGACACTTCCAATAACTAGCAGATCATCAATATACAAGCAAATAATGAAAAATTTATTCGATTCATCATGATAATAAAGGTATTTGTCAAAATTACTAGATGCAAAACCTAAGCTCCTTATTTTTTTATCAAATTTTTCATGTCATAGTTTTAGTGCTTGTTTTTAGTCAATATAAAGATTTTATTAATTTGCAAACTTTATATTTTGAATCTTTAAGTGCAAAACCTTCATGTTGATCCATATAGATTTCTTCAATGGGAACACCGTTTAGGAAAGCAGTCTTAACATCCATTTGATGAATAAAAAAAATTTCAATAAATGTTATAGCTAGAAGAATCCTTATTGTAGCAATATGACATACAGGTGAATAGACATCAAAATAGTCAACCCCACATTGTTGAGTATACCATTTAGCGACAGTTCCATCAGGAATAAGTTTCTTCTTCAAAACCCACTTACTTCCTATAGTTTTAGTCCCTATTGGCAAATTAACTAATTCCCAAGTGTTGTTCTACAATAAAGAATCCATTTTATCATCAATTGCTTCTTTCCAAAGCAAACCATCCATATACCTTAGGGCTTCCTTAACACTAACAGGGTTAGCAGCTAGTGCATAGGTCACAATGTCATCACCATAGGTTCAAGGAGTTTTATCTATTGTGGAGAGTCTTCTTAGTTCAACACTATGTGAAGGTTTAGTGTTAGTTGAAATGTAGCTAGATTCCTGTTGTGGATCATTCCTTGTGTCCGCATGTTCAGATAATGAGATGCCTTTATCTTTGATGAACATATCTTCAAAGAATTCTGCATCTCTTGATTTTATTACTCTGTTAAGAGATAGATCTAAAAATCTGTCTGGAGCACTATCAACTGCACTACCTAAATTCACAAACGTATTTGTCCTGAGGTCCCACTTTAGGCCTTCTAGGATCAGGTATTCTAATAAAAGCAATACAGCCCCAAGTTCTTATTTTATTAAAATTAGGTGTGTGTTTAAGACACAGTTCATATGGTGTAGCAAGTAACTTAGAGCATGACAATATGTTCAAAATGTTATTAGCAGTCAGTACAGCCTCACCCCAAAAGTGTGAAGGTAACCCAGTAGTCAACAACAAAGAATTCAACATCTCTGTGAGTGTTCGATTCATTCTATCGGTGATAGACTGTGGTGAGTAGGGTGCTGTAGTTTCTGCTATGATTCCATGTGAGTTACAAAATTTTCTAAATCCCAATGAGACATATTCGCCACCTCTATCTGATCTAAATCTTTTAATTTTAGCATCTAACTGATTCTTAACATGGTCTTTAAATTCTTTGAATTTTTGTAGTGCTTCATCCTTAATTTTTAACAAATAAATGTGACAATATCTACAGTAATACTCTATGAAAGTGATTAAGTACTTCTGACCTCCTTGTGTCATGAAACTCTTGAAATCACATATGCCAGAATGTATCAACTCAAGTAACTGTGTACTTCTAGAGACGGTACAAAAAGATCTTCTAGTTATCTTTGTTTGAGCACAGACTTCACATTTGTCACATTTTATGGATGTGTCAATTGGCAAGTTAAAAGTTTAGCAACGTTAAGAATTTTAACATAGTTCACATGTCCCAGCCTAGTATGCCATGTACGTGGACTACACAATTTGTAACTAACATTATTGATTACTTCATCTGCTGAACTAATTTTGTATATGTCATTAACCAAATAAGGACAGCCAAAATAGAATGATTTTATAGATAAAATAGTTTTACCACTAATCATAGTAACAACCATACCAGCATGATTTAGTAAGATAGATCAAGTTCTTTGCTAAAGCAGACACATATTTAACATTTCGTAAAATTAAAGTTTTACCTGAGGAGAGACTGAGACTTGATGTCCCAGTTTGAAGTACCTTCACTAATTCTCCATTTTTCATTGAAACGGACTCATCTGCAGCATTCAGATTAGATAATAGGCCTTCATCATTGCAAGCATGGCAGATAGCTCCCGAAACCAAAAACCAACTAGCAGAGGTACTGGCCTTGACATCACCAACAGTACAAAAAAAATTGGTGAGCTCATTTTTCCCCTCTAACAAGTTCACATTTTCCATGTTGGGTTGTTCTACTTTGGGTAGCCAGCACTCAGAGGCGTGATGACCCCACTTTCTACAGCTGTAGCATTTTCTTTTATTCTTAATAATTTTCTTCGTGACTTCTAACTTAGTTGGTTCACCTTTAGGATTAAACTTGTTCTTCTTGAACTTAGAAGTGCGTTTAGTATTGGATAATACATTAGCAGTTGAAAGTTGTTTATTAACAAATTCTAATTTCATCCTAGTTCTAGTCTATCCTTCAACTTTGATGTAATTTTTCAGATGTGCAATTTTAATTTGTTCACGCAACCTATACATCTCAGTCATAAAAGATAGTCACAAAGCAGGTAACTTATAAATTATTTCACCAGCAAGAAACTCATCACACACAATAATGTTTTCTGATTTTAGTTTACCTACAAGATTCTCTAAATCTGTTACCTGAGGAAGGATTTCCTCTTCTTCTTTAAAACAAAAACCCATAAATTTATCAACTAGATGTGCTTTAGACACATTCTCTTCCTTCTTAAATTCATCTAATAAATTATCCCAGATCTATTTAGTTGTTTCATATTTCATATATACATCTGTAAGGCAATCTGATATGCTATTCAACAGAAATTCTCTACACAAGTCTTCATCAGTTACCCAAGTTACATCGTCAACATCTTCAGCACATTCATCATATGTTGTTTCACATGTATAGAAAATTTTCATGAATTTCATCCCGTATTGGGCTTTCCTCTCCCAGCTATTAAATTCAGCACTACTGAATTCCTCTAATTTAGGAACCTCGTACGGACGATTATATTTTTCCATCGCAAAGGAATAAACAATAAATTCAAAAAAATAGAAGGTTCTTTATGAATAGTTACTACCTATGTAATTTAGTAAAGGGATGGGTTTTTATGTAAAACTGCTTAGTTGACAATGAAACAAAGAAGAGAATAACTTGAGTTTGGAATGGACCAAATCTGAAGAATTAGATGCACACAGCAGTGAATCTCGTAGTCTGTCCGAACACCAAACGTCAAATAAAGGATCCAATCAAGAGGAAGAAGAAACCCAGATCTGCACTGTAGCGGATCTCGAACTCGCCCCCAAACACCGAACAACGAGACAAACCCAGTAGGAAGCTTCGCACACAGCGATCTGGATCTGCGAGTGCTCGGGAATGATGCCGAGGAGGGGCCCACTGGCAACAGGGACAACGATCTGGATCTGAGAGTGCTTGGGAATCAGCTAAGGAGGAGGGGCTCGCTGGCAACGGGGTGAGTCCTCGGTCTGCGACGACACCAACGACTGTGGCGGCGACGGCTACGGTCGGAGATGGCGACGAAAATCAAGATTGGTAATGTAATATCTTAAGATTGTTAGATCTAGATGAGTGATTAGCGTTAGGGTTTATATCTCAAAGCCGCTTAAGATATTATACCGTGCTTATCAGTAATTGGAATATCACAGGGTACTGCCTCTAGACCAACATAAATATAATTTTAATCTGGGTTTGGGGTATTGGGCTTTATGCCCACTCAACCTGTTCCAATAATCAATACATAACACGTGCAAAGCACGTGTTGCCCCAGAGAACAATATACTAAATATTATTCTATTGTATTGAGAATATATACTTATACATCCAACACATGTAAGTCTTGGTTTGTTTATTAATGTTTGAAGCAAGGTTTGTTTTGTTATCGTGAACATGTTCATCTAAAGCTTGGTTTTAAATTGTCCAAGACCGTGTGGGTTAGGGTTTGATTAAGCTCGTCTAAAACTTGTTTTTCTAAAAATGATGTTGCTCATGCATAGTTGTTATATAGCTTAAGAAAAGAAGACAAAAACAAATCTATTGACCATATACTTTTGAGATGTTAAAAAAAATGCATCTTTTAATTTTAGTCTTTTTAAGAACTACCTATTGTTGTTTCTTATTTTTGTGAAATGTGATGGACCTGATGACTGATGGATTGAAGAGATGAGGGAGGGAACTTTGAAACTGAATATTAATTGATTGACATGTTGAATTGCATAATTTAAGGGGGAGACTGAACATTTTGTAGTTATATACCACATACCTGAAATGTGTTTAATACACTCGAGTTAAATGAGCCTAAATGGACGGATTCTTGAGCCGAAACTGAGGCGAGTCAAACAATACGAGCTCTTATGAAACATTATGGGAGTTGCGAAGTGAGCCGAGCTGGAACACGAGTTGTCATGTTCGTTGATTTTTTAAAATGAACAAAAAATTATGTTCAAGCTTGGTTCATCTATTTATCAAGCAAGCTTTTACCGAGCGAGCACAAAAAGGGAAAAATAAAGGGTTCACATACTGTATCCCATCGACAGGGCCGGTCCTGAGGTATTTGAGGCCCTGGGCGAAAAAATTTGGACCCTTTATAGACACGCATGTATTTTTATATATATTAATAAAATATAATATAGCAGTGGTGGACATAAAAATAATACACAGAAAAATAAAGATTTTAGACCAGAGAAGACCATGACTATATATCGTTCATTATTAATCATAATTGTTATGATCAATTCTGTGAATCTGTGATGTTTCAGCATCAAACAAATAGTTTGCAGGTCAAAATTCATTTGAAGTTATAGCTCATAACTTCATAAGAGCCTTATTGGAAACATAAGTTAAAATTGTTCTAAATTTCTATTACTAACATAAGCTGATCATACTTCATAGTTCAGATTCTTAAAAGCCAGAACATTTGGAAATTGGGAAGAAAAAAAAAATGTCTCATTTGTTAACAAATGAGGTTTCATGGTTAGATAAATTAGCTCATATCTCCAATCCACTTTGTCATACCATTCCAAAGACTAATTCATATGATTCATATCTAGAACAATATAAGGCCAGGGCAGCAGGGTCCAGGAATCCGAATCAAGCTTATCATATAAATAAGCTTCAAATTTCAGTTGGTCACTAAGCTTGTTTAACAATAAAACACTACAAATAAGAGGGCAAACCCCGGCGTTTGTTTTGCCCATTCCCGGCGTTTGGAAACGCCGGGGTTGCTCCCCCGGCACTTCGAAAAGCGCCGCCGCAAGCGCCGTGCTTTCCCCCGCCGGGGTTGAGGAACACTTTTTCCGGTGTTTTCAAACGCCGGGGTATATACTGGCGTTTCCAAAACGCCGTGGTATGTTGATTTTATTTTTAAAACTTTTTTCCTTTAAAAAACCTATCCCGGCGTTTTAAAATGCCGGGGAAGTTTTTTTTTTTTTTTTAACAATTGTGTGGTCACTGTGGTGGTTGGTTTTTGTGTGGCTTTGTTGGAATTATGAAGTGTTTTGTACAGATGCTACTGTTGCTATAAAATGATGAATTTTATGTCGACCAAAAGAACAATGTTCTCACACATGATAAACATACACAATGATTCAAGTAGAGATCAATGAGGAGAGAACCAAGTCATCAAGAGTAAGCTTGATAGGACAATGGCTTAAGAAGGCAATGTAGAACTTATAATTATTTTTGTCTGCAATATCCAATAAACAAGAAAGAACCAAAAGAAAAAAAAGAACCTCCTCCTCCATCTCCTGCTCTCTTTTCTTCTTCACCTCTTTCCACATACAAAGCAAAAAAATTGCTCCCAGGACTCCTCTACTCATATCCTAACTTAGAATTACAAATAATTTACTACAACTGAAACAAACAACATTACATGATAGAAGAAGAACTGGGTCTTTTCGACGAAGGTGGCTCAAATGCTGAAGAAACCCATGCATCCAAACAGGACAAACTGTCAAAGCTAAAGCAAGAAGCGCTCTCCCCATTTGGACTCGGTGCCACAAATGCATAACTCTTCCTCTTCCTGCCACCACCCATCAATTCAATTATCACCCCATAACACTCCTTCACTCGCTCCTATAATTCCCATAAATCATATCACATGAGTAACTAATTTCATGCATGCATTTAATGAAAAAGGGAGTGGGGAAAAAAATGAAGAGAAAGGAGACCTTCGACACATGAATCAGTTCGAGAACTTACTGCATTACTTCTCCATCATCCATGGTGTGAAGAAGCACAACTGCAGCCCAAACAGATGGCGTGAACTGAACCCATCTCCAATCTGAACAACCAAATCATAATGCAACAATTAGAATCATGAAGCATATTAAGCATGAAGGTCATGAGAGAAGGTATATTTACCACCCATCGGTTAGTTCTATTCTTGTAGCATGGTTGGTTGCAGCTCCAATTAGCATAGCACTTCTTTTAACTACCTTAAAGTTAACTTCTTCATGCTCAATACATCTCAAAGCTTATAATTACGCTATAAAAGCACTCCAGGGAAAAAATCAAAACATCAAACAAAGTTAAAAGCTCTTGGAAAATGCAATTTATAATATATTCATGAAGTACTAACCTCCTGGTGAGAACCAACACCTTCTACAGTTTGCTGTGAATCGACACCATCCATATTAGCAGTCGTTTCTAAAGTAGGATGAGAATTAACAGGTTCCAACTTAGGATTCCCTTCTGTAGTTTGATGAGAAACAGGAACTTCTTCCAAAGTTGGGGCATTTTCCCCTTCATTGCCTTTAGGAGGATCAGCAGCTTGTTCTTCTATATTGCTGTCTTCCATGTTGGTTTCTGGATGAAGTATTTGAATCTTCAATCCTGAGGGCTTCCTCCTTTTGCACTTCAATGTATTCCCCTTCAATTGCTATAATGCATCCCTGGAGATAAGAGAACCACAAGAAAGATTTATGAATATCGTTAGTTAGCATAGACAGAATAAGAGAATGGATTTTTAATTCTTTCTTCTTTTTTTTTCTAGGAAAACAAGAGTCCATCTAGATAGTTTTAGATATCAATAATTTGATGAAAAATTGTAATAGATATTGCAAGATATACAGGTAAACTAAAGCTATAATAAAGGGGAAAGAGCATGATGGTTTCTGAAGTCAGTCCAATCTCAATAGTTGAAAATCAAAAAGTCATAAATACATAGAAATATAACCCTTTAGCTAATCACAAATTCCACAGGAAGAGGCAGTTTGAGATCACAATTCCTACTCGAGTAGGCTATGTTTGCAAGAGTTTGCACAATGAATCAAGAAAGATTATGACCACCACTTTTAAATCGAAGTCCCTCTTAGTTATATAAAATAGATAGAGAATTAATCTAATTTTAATATAACAAACTTATAAAAATTTGTTAAAACTAATCACTAATGTTGTCAGAAGTATAATGGAATACTTTTACAGGAACAACTGGGATCCTAAGTTGAATATAATATTCTAATCCATTATGTAATTGATAAAGAGCTTAAAGAACCAATGCATTATTCTGTGGTATATAGGTTGGAGAGCGACAGAAAATTGAGAGTTAAGAACATAATACATAAAGTTATAGAAGAAATAAGAAAGGGGTAGGCACCATGTATCATCAAGTTAAATAAGAAAATGAAACTAAAAGAGCTGGATACTACTGTAGACTATTAACTAGAATCTACAGCTAGCACAGAGACCACAGTAAAGTAAATCTTACAACAATGTTTGTGTACTTCACTCCACGTACTCATTTTGAATTCCGAAACACAAAAAGTGGATCAAGTTTTGAGCAAGTAATATATCAAAGTTAGAATGGATCAAGTTTTGAGCAAGTAATATATCAAAGTTAGAATGGTACAAGTTTTGAGCAAGTAATATATCAAAGTTAATTTTTATGATTATGATTATGATTATGATAATATTGATACTGCTAGAGCTATGCTACGGTGAGTATAAATCTTATGAGATTAATTTATGCACATTGCAGTAACTAAAGCATGAGGCATTTATTCGTAAACCTACATTGATTCCTTGAACAGACTCTGGTATCTTCCTTGAGAGTACAAGAGCTGAATGGAGGAAGAGATTATGCCTGCAACCAAAAGAATGGACAGTACATATTACTCGACATAAAAAAAGACTGATGATTAGTATGATCAACTGATCATTGATAAAAAATTCAAGGATATAACTGTATTCGGAATCAGTATTGATACTGTACTAGTACTCACGGGATAACTAGGGCTCCTACAAGAGCGATAGCATCTGCAGTGGCGCCGTCACGGCATAACTAGGGCTCCTACAAGAGCACTTTGGTTAATTAATGCTATCACCGCACTTGGTTAATTAATGCTATCAGTGTAGTATTTTAAAGTATTTTGTCTGTGGTTCTTTGACAAAGTTTTGGTCGTCTAATGCAGATTTATCCAACAATTAAACAACTAAATAAACAGGATAAAGAAGGGAACATAACATGTGAAAATTGTTCACCAAATCTGGAACAAAAAACAGGCATATATTAAAGACTCACAAAAACTAAGCAGGTTAATACATTTTATTAATCCCGGATCAAATGTACCTAAAGTTTAACAACAAAAATTAGATATTAGATTCACCTGTGATTAAAAATTGCATCACGAACTCAAAAACTTTTTGTCTAACATGTAAAATTTTTCAAAAGATATAAACATCTTTTGTTAACGCTATACAATTACCTTTTTTTTGTTCTGAATGAGTTCAATATCATTGACCATATAATATTGTTGAACTATTTATTCAAATTATAGACTAGAATTTAGAGACGACATACATATTCCAACCAGAGATGCTCAAAAGTAGATCAAGATTCCAACAAAAATTTTAAACAAGACATAAGCATAAGCATAACAGCATATAGAATCAATTTAAACAAATGAAAGTTGAAACAAGAAAAGAGAAATCTCACTTACTTGAAATACTGTGAAATATTGAATACAAAAAGGCTGTTAGAGCATTCAGAAATCAAATAGTGTCAAAACGCAGGCAATGGACTCTAATTCGAACATGTTATTTATCATTTTCAGAGACATTTCTAATTGAGTATTATTTCTAAATAAATTATGTACACGTAATTGAAAAATCTAGGTCTGACTGTTAAATACCACTATATACATCACACTAAAGATGTGTGATCGTTACCTTTACAGCAGAATCAAGATCCTGAAACATTTGTGTTAATTGTGAAAGCAAATTTTGGTGGGCTCGGATATTACTTCTCTTGTTCTTTAAAAAGAGCGTCTAGCTAATCGTCCATCATTTTCAGCAGTCTCCATTTGCAGAGCTTTCAGTTCTAAAAATTAAAATTTCATTCATTAATTATTAGAAGAGTAAGCATAGAATAAAATGAGACAAACAGGAAGAACATGTTAAACCTTCATGTGTTGTGATAGATAAAACTCGAGCATGTATGAAGTGCCTGCGGAATACCTTTACCTTTCCCAGTAGGAGATTTAACTTCCCTTATCACAATTTAAAACATAATGTAAATTTGAAATGAAGAATAGAAATAGCAAATGTAAACATGCATGACACAAATTGGAATACCTTTCCCTTTCTACAGCAATGTTCAATTATACAAGCAATTCATGGAGTATTATATAACAATAAAAAGTAAAATTTATTCTCTAGATCTCTTATGTAGATCTTGGCCTAAGTCAGTCAATAAGAAATAGATAATGAGTAGAAAAAATATGGATTAGTTTGTAGAGGAAGAGCTAGGGAATTCATACCACACAAGATTCCTTACACAGAAAAAGGAAAGAGACTGTCTTCTATAAGTGGAACCGTTGTCCACTACACACTAACCCCAAATCTCAAGTTATAACAGTCCAGATACCTACACAATCTTAAGTATTGTTGTGTATTGCATGTGGAGCAACATAAATCAATTTAGCTATTATCCCAGTGGTTGTTTATTCTTGGGTTTATGCGCAATCATAACCTGCACATGCACACTATAGTTAAAATGAATGCAATCTAACATAGTGATGCGCTCCATAAGTGGCTTATGTGCAATCTACATGATATCCAACAATAATTTAACAACTGAGGCAGACCTAATAATGAACGAACTTTTTGAAGATTTGAGAGCATTCTTCGTAGGGAAACAATGTTCATGAAGAAGCTCTGACTTCGTGGATACAGAGGATCATGCTTTGCTATATCCATCCAAATTTGAACCTGAAATTGTTTAAATAAAAAGAGATTGAATTAGAGGTCTATATATACAATTAACTGAAACTATTTGCACTAATAAATTACGTACACGTAATCTACATAGAGCAACGATATGAATATAATGTCATACCTCTTTACACATTGCTTCTATTCTCATGAACACCTCAACATCAACATTACAGACATTATTACTACCTCCAGAAGTACTGGTCATCTGCACAAAATTAAGCCATATTAACATAAAATTACCACAACAATGAAAATAAAAATGAAAAAGACGTCCCCAACTAATGAAAATAAACTGCATTTAGATTAAATCGCACTTGTCTAAGAACAACATCATACTTTAGTACCAAACTTAAACCAGCTTTAATCAAAAACCCTATCAGTAAACCCACAAAATCGAAAGCCCGGAAATGGCATATGATTCAGGATTTCAAGTGCATCTAAGATTCTCAATCATGAATAAGCAAGTTCACAAATTCACAAGCTTCCAGTCTTAACTAATTTCTAAATAAATTTGAAACCTTATATATAAATTAGTTGGAATTATAAGAAAATTGATATATAAAAAAATTAAACAAATGTGAGAAATAGACTACCGTACCTAATCGATAATTGTATCGGAAAGACGATGTAAAGTAGGAGAGATATTCGTGAATTTTGAGAGGATGATTTGAAGCTGATTCCTTTCATTCCTTGTGTTTTGAGAGGATGAGGTGAGACATCCATACCTAGGGTTTCGGAAAGAGAGAGGTGGGGAAGGACGACGACCAACCAATCGACAGCGACAATTGCGACAGCGAACGGCGGCGGCAGCGGGTGCGAGAGCGAGCGGAGGCGGCGGCGGGTAGAGAGAGCGAGCAGAGGCGGAGGCGAGTGCGACTGCGAGAGCAGAGTGGGAGAGTGCTCGAAGAGGGAAAGAGAGAGGGAGTTTGGGGCGACGAGAGAAAGAGGATTTGGCCGCCAATTTAGTGCGAATTTAGGAATAGGGTTTCTGGTTGAGCACGAAGAAGAAAAAAATAGAGGGAAGTGAGGATTTAGGGGAGGAAAGGGCTAAGTATAGAGATATATACCCCGGCGCTTTTATACAAACGCCGAGGTATTTTTCCATTCAGCTGGCGTTCCTTTATAAGCGCCGGGGATTTTCGGGCAAAACTACCCAACGCCGGGGTAGATCCGTCGGGCATTCTCTTATCTTTTGTAGTGAAATCAATCAACAATACTATTGTTATAGTGATTTCTACCTCAGTACCTCCTAAACCCACAAGAGAGATTCTCAATTCTATTAATTAAAAACGAAAAAACGACATGAGAGGGCTGAACTAGCAGACTAGTGCTAAGAAGACCAACAACTCCTGCAGTTCTGCTAAGAAGACCAACAACTCCAACTACGCCTCTAATACCCGAAACACTATTACTACAACTCCAACTACAACTCCTACTAAGAAAAAAACTCTGTAAAAGAAACAAACGAAAATTCTTAACTGACAATTTGAAGAAGATCTGAAGATGCCGGAAGGGGAAAGAGAGTGTGAGTGAGAGAGAGAGAATTTGAAGAAGATGAATAGTGTGGACCAAAGAAAAAATTTGAAGAAGTTGAAGTGACCGTGGAAGAGAGAGAGAGATTACTAAATTGGGCCCTCTCCTAAATATTAATTACAAACCCATTAATCCATTATATTAATTATAAGTCCATTAATCTATTATACATAAAAAAAATTGGGCCCCTCCCCTGAAGTGGGCCCTGGGCGGTCGTCCAGCCGGCCCTGCCCATCGTAGAGGATGGTATAATAATGCCATTGATCTCTGGAAGCAATGCATTAGTTCTTGTTCTAAAACTATGTCAATGCCATTGATCTTTAGAAGCAACGCATTAGTTCTTGCTCTAAAACTATTTGCAGATTCGAATGCCCGTGATGCTTGGAGAGCCATCTCTGCGTGAAGTTGGAGACATCTCATTGTCATCTACACGAAAAAGGGAAGAAGATCAGGACGAATTACCTTTAGCTATGTTAAATTATCAGTGATACTAAGTATAAACACTAGGTGACCCTGTTAAAAAAAACACTACGGGAACATCTTGCTTATGGGCATAAACATGACAGACCTGCTTTAAACCAATGGGAATTAAAACACTTCTTGTTTTGTGAGTAGATCAACAAGCCAAAGCTAGCATAATCCCATTTCTCACTTCCACCTAGCCAATCTATCTCCTGGCCCTCGGAGTTGTGCCACATGGGAAGAGCCTCTGAATGTAAGCAAGCTCATGGTTCCCATCTTTTGTTAATGAGGCATGTTAAGCACTAAAATTATCTTAGAATCCTTTTGGAATATCTTGTCCATTACCTATCTGTACTAGAGCAACTCCAATGGTACTCTAAAACTCTAAAATTGAGCAAAGTTGAGCTTCAATGAGGCTTTAAAATTTTGCTCTATTTTAGAGCAAGCTATTTAGAGCAAGCCTCAAGCCCCTTTATATTTGGAGATTTCTCTCCAAATATAAAGGGGCCTCCAAATATAAAGGGGCCTCTCTAACACTTTTCAAACCTTTTTTTTCCTTTTTAACCCTCTATTTGCACACAACTTTTTTTAAATGCCACTTGTATCTTTTTTAAACTCTAAACTAGTTAATTATAATCAACATTAATTAAAAAATTACTAATTACTTTGTAACAAATATTGAATAATTTTACTATTGATTAGTAATTTGTCATTATATTTAATTATCATTATTAATTTTGAACTAAAATTTTTAAATATTAGGCTCATTTTAAAGCTCTCGGCGAGACATTTCCAACGGAATAATTTTTTCCCCGAATAGATTATTAAAATAAGCAATTTAATGTAAAATTTATTACAACAAAACTAATTTAAAACTTCCTTTTTGGCCAAAAAATTATATTATATCAATTATAGAGGGGCATGGTTGGAGTGCCCTGTAATGGAATATGCCTGAGAATATTCCATTATATAGAGGAGAAATAACCATTGGAGATGCTCTAATGAGCTGGGTCTGTTTTCAGCCGGTGAAGGTTAAGATACATAAAATAAAATAACTTGTACTAGATTTCAAACTCGTAATGCATAGTCAGCGTTGCTGCTTATTTTGATGTGGGAGCAAACAAATAGTGAGTTTATATTTGATAGAAACTACTAAAGATCTGACCTTTTATCATTGTCGTAAAAAGTGGTTATAGCTCCTGAGAGTGGATCTGGATTGTTGATTGAACATCGTGATCTGAATTCGACGGTTGCTGACACAGGCAATGGACCTGCAAAAAGCCTGAAACACCCGAAATGATCCCGGCGATAGACCCTCCGACGCTCAAGTTAGAACCAGGGAGAGAAATAGAGTTTGAGAAAGAAATTGTTAATTACCTTCTGACAGAGGAGGGGAGAGGATATTTATAATCCTAAGAAACAGTTTAGGAGATTGAGATAAATCTGTTAGATTGATATGAATTCCTTATCTCGTGTTAATTCTTCCCCTTAAGAGATAAGACACTCTTATCTGGGGATAAGAGATTTAACTTACAACCCTCATGTAGTGCCCGGAATTTTCAATATAATATCTCAAAAATACGTGGCACAATTTCCAGCATCAACCACAATTGTAATAGTAAACATAGCCAAAACACAGAGAAATTTTTTTCAACTTTTATTTCATTAATTCTTTACAAAGCACAGCAGAAAACAAACACCTTGAATTACAAATTCTTTCTTTTACAACACATGACAATTTACATAAGCCATAACATAGCACAAGCATCCAAATTCCAATGCTATAGGTACCTACCTGTAAAACATGAGGCTAGAAATAACCTGTCACGCCCCGCTTCCCAAAAGAGAATACAAAATACGGTTACGCGATAAAAGTCCAGTGAATGATTTTCATCATCCATAAGCTGTTCAAGAATATTTACAACATCTCATAAAATAATCAGAGTCGGAAGTAAAAGTATCAACCAATATGCACATATGAACCAAAATACCAACATGAATACTTGAAAACAAAATGTATTAAACTCAAATAGTCATGATTTGAATAAAATAAATATCCTGGGTCACATTGCCCAAATACCAAAATAAATCCAATTAATCAAAATACAATTGTCCAAGCAAGCTATAAGAAATAACAATAACAAGATCCAGCACTAATACTTCAAGTCACCAATACCGTCTAGAACCTGTTCTCTAAAATCTGCAATTTAACAATTGCAGGAAAGAGGAAAAGAGAAAACAAGTACCCGTCAATTGTAAGTTACGGGCTACTTGTAATGCAGATACAAGTACATGGGAAAAACTAACTAATAGCATGGTATATGCATGATAACGGAATATAATAACTAGCATGGTAAGGTAAACAAGTACAAGTAGCATGTATCAAGTATCAAGTGATCAAGGATCATGTAAACAAGCGTCAAGTATCAAGTATCATGTAAACATGTAGCATGTGTCATGTATCAAGTCTCATGTATCAAGTTCAAGTATCAAGAAAGCATGTATCATGTTCAAGTGTCATGCATTAAGTCTTGTAGTTATTACTATTTAGGTAGCACTTCATGCAGCCCACCTTACAAGGTTGCTACAATAAACAGTTTTGCTTTAGATTTCATAGTGGACCATTGAGGGCAGTGTACTCAGGGACAAGCTCCAAGTAAACAAGTATCAAGCTCCAAGTAACCAGATAAAAAAGCTCCAAACAAGCTCCGCATAACCAAATAAACAAGCTCCAAACAAGCTCCAAATACCCAAAATATATCAAGCTCTGGGTCAAGTGTGCAAGTGCAAGTAATCACTTGTCAAGCTCCAAATAACCAAATATCAAGCTCCAGATATCACGTAGGATCAATAGATCCCCTTCTGAGTACACGTTTCTGAATTATCCACTATTAGATCTTTTCCTTAAACTCCGGTTTGATTATTTATTATTATTAATGTCAAATAAGCAAGTATGCATCACAAAACAGCAAGTATATCATGGTATAGTCAAGTAACAAGTTCAAGTAGCAAGATAAACTTATACGGGTGCAAGATAACTCATAAAGGGATAAAATAACCAAATGTCTAGTTCAGGACAGCAAGACCATACTGTAGTAAAACAGTGATTCCCATTTTTACAAAAACATAAATCTGAATCTATCGAAACGTATAGAAAATGGACTCCCAACCGAATCCAGCGAATATAAATAAGTCATATAGTAATTCACAAAAACATAACTCAAAACAGATTTGAATTCGAAAAATAGGTTCAGTCAGAAATCAGGAAATCAAATTCAAAAGCAGGATAACAGCATGAAAACTCTATAAATAAATCCACAAAAAATCTGGGTTATTTTTCTATATGTCTAGTATCAGAATATAAATTTTCATAATTTTCCAGTAAAATTAGGTCCGTCATAAAAAATCAGAAAACATCAACAAACAATAGTTTGGCAAATCTAGAATTCCCAACACTGCTGTACGAAAACTGTAATATCTCGCAAACCGTGAAACGAAATCCAAATCCGCCAAAGGGAGAAGAAAGAGACGACATAATCTAACTTTCATATTTCACAAACATTTTTCATACAGTAAAAAGAATCAGGGTGAAAATACAATTCTTTACAGAATTGTGAGCAAATTCCAGTAAGTATAGTTTTTTGTAAACAAGCATGAAACGGCATATCAAACATAACAATAAAATCCACAAAAATTCTGGGTAATCCCAAAATAGATATAGAAATACTGACCAAAGTTTCAGATCAAAATAATATGTGTAGCACAAGTATCAAAATTATTTAGTCATCATAATCATCAAGAAACGAAATCTGCAAATGATCTACACCTCTAGTAAAAAAGTCATATCTAACACATACGAAAACGAAATAGAGCAAGGTTAAAGGGGTTGGAAAGAAGACGAATTTATATACAAATCGTGTTTTATACTAAAATTAAGATTCTGACCTTAATATGGTCTAAATTACTGATCAAGACAGATTATCGGCAAATTATAGAATTTTCTTTAGGAACAAAACCAACATGAATCACACGAAACTTGATTGAAACATACCTAAATATGAATTGGAGTCTACTAAGTGTCCAAACAACATGAAATAGGGTATACGACATGTCCATAACAAGTATATCACATGGATCTCGCAAGCACACAAGTTTTCATAATGGTTTCACATATACATCACATCAAGAAACGGTCACCCCTAGGTTAATTCATATCATATGTGTCGTGAGGCAACTATGTTCAAAACACTATAGAGAAAACATCAACAAGAATAACACACACACGAGTTGTCTCTATAACCCAACTGCACTACAAGCGGTATTTAGTACTTGTATATACAACGAAATTTAATACAAGTTACTTGCCTTAATCGAAGACGAAACGAACACCAAGAATAACGGGAACGGATCTTAGCACGAACACAACGAACAGATTGGGCGAACACACGAACCAATCACGAACACAATCGGACGGCTGAGATCGAAGATCAAGATCAAGGCGATCGGATCATATCGAATGGTCAAATTTCCTTGATGATGAAGTTGATGATGATAGCGATCGAACGGCAGAGATCACCCTGATGGTGACGATCAACATGATGATGATCAAAGTAGATCCAACGGACGGCCAGAAGCAAAACCATGGGGACATGATCATGATGATCAAGATGATCAAGAAGAGATGATGATGAAACAGATCCGATGGTCGAGATCAAGGGATTAAGATTACGGCGATCGACGGCTCACAACCAACATGATCATAACTCACCACAACAGCAACCAATCCATGGCTCTAGCTTGGCTCGGACGTGGCAGCGCTCAGGGGCAGCGCCGGCGAGGGCTGACTGTGGGCATCAAGGTGGTTGACGGTGGACAGAAGCAGCACCGGAAGGGGATAGCGAAAGGCCTATCGCGGTAGTGGCTGCCGGCGATGAAGCGACGGGAGGTTGCGCTGCCTGTTTTCGCGACTGCAGGCGCGACTGGGCTGAAGACGGCAGGGTAGACAGGCTGTGACACTGTTGTTGGCTGTCGAGGTCGAGCACAGCCAGTTGCAGTGTAGCGGGGTCTGGTGGCGTCGTCGAGGCGTTGTTGACGCGCGGCTGGTGAGGAGGAGGATCACCGGGGTGGACGAAGATGACGAGGCTGAGGAGGGCGGAGAGATGAATAGGCGGATGCATGGGTTGAGAGGAAGATGATCAGTTGGCTAATGGTATATATAGGGTAGATAAAGGGTTAGGGTTTAGGGGGCGGTTGAACAGGGATATAGTGGAACGGGTAGGGAATAGGTGATGTTGGTTTTCGGGTATTATGGGGGTAAACGGGTTAAGGTTTATTAAATGGATATTGGGTTTAGGTGGATAATAGGTAATGGGTATTAGGGTGTGAATGGGTTACGGGTTGGGCTAAATAGGGTATTGGAGATAATGGGTTTATGGGTATTTGGGTTATAGGGTTTTAATAATGGGTAATGTATTATCCAATAAGGAAAAATTAAATAATAATATACTAAATTAGTTAACATTCAAAAAAAAAAATATTTAATAATAATAATAAAATAAGTGGCTTTCAAAATAAATGGCTATATATAATTTGCAAGATATATTTTGTTTTAGTCGAGTTAAAAGAATAATAATAATAAGAAGAATTAAGAGTAACCAAAATAATAATAATAATAATAACAATAGTAACAAAAATAAGAAAAATATTTTCCTTAATAATCCAGCATAATAATAATAATAAAAGATTTTTAATACAATATAAGAATCATTGGAAACTAGTTACAAATAAAATTATTGATTCATAATAGACTTTAATATGAGATCTAAAAATACATTTTATCAAAAGAATTTGAAAGTGGAAAAATGATTTACAAAAATTTTAAATACAGAATGTAACCCCTGTTTTCCCAAAACTATATTTTTCTTGTATTTTCTGTATTTAAAAATTTCCGCAAATTATTTTTCCATTTTCTTTTCAAATTTATTTTTTTTCAAATTGTACTATTGGATCTTCTATTAAAATCTATCAATAATTTTAATTGTTTTCTGTTATTATTAGTACTATTATTATTTTTATCATTTTTCGTATTATTATTGTTACTGTTACTTTTAATATTTGTTATTATTATTATTATTGTTATTGTTATTATTTTATTATTATTAGTAGTATTTCTATAAAATCCTAATTGTACATTTTTATTGCTGATTTTATTTTCCAAATACCCTAACCCATTTATACTCCCAACCGAACTACCCTATTACCCTGATACCCGTTAACACCTCATCCCCAAACCCGTTCACTTTTATCCCCAAACCCAAAACCTAACCTAAACCCTAAACTTACCCCTGCTATATAACCCATCCCCCGTCACTTCGTCTTCCCCATGCACCTCAGCCGCCACCCATTTACACCCATCCTCTCTTCCTGTGTGCCTCCCTCGCGCCGCTCGTCTCCCCCAACAGCCGCGACAGCAACGACTCCACCACCCCCTTGGCCGCCCTAGCACCCTCCGCTCACCCTATTTTCCTCATCGACACCTCAGCACCACATTCATCGCGCGACCCCCCCCCCCCCCCCGTCACACTATCAGCCTCCCGACAGCAGCTGGAGTCGCCGTCCTCCGCCGCAGCCGCGCAGCGCAGCTTCCCTGCTCTGTAATGCTCCCCCTGGTTACCACCATCTGCCTCGTCAGTGCTGCCCCTGTGTGTCGCCGGCAACCCTGTCCCGCCGCTGTCCGTCCTCTGCTCGCGGTGCACTCCCTTTGCCTTTGGGTTACTATTTGTTTGAGGTTGTGATCATCTTGATTGGGGCTCGTTGATCGCCGTGATCATTGTGATCATCATCATCATCTCCTCCATCAACAGATCTTGATTACTTTGATCCTGGCAGTCCGTTGATCTGAACTTGATGGATTGATCCTTGGCCATCCGATCTTGATCACTTGGATCATGACCATTAGATCGTCGATCCGATCCGATCATCATTATCATTATCAAGATACTGATCACATCTCGATCTTGATCTTGATCTTTGATCAGTGTCATCCGATCTGATCCTATCGCCTTGATCCCTTGATCTTGATCTTGATCTTCGATCTCAGCCGTCCGATTATGTTTGTGATCTTGTTTGTGATCGTGTGTTCATGATTAGTTCGTGATCCATTCGTTGGGTTGGTGTTCGTGCCCGGAAATCCGTTTTCGTTATTCTTGGTGTTCATTTTCGTCATCTTTCAGGCAAGTAACTTGTACTCAAATTCCTTTGTATGATACAAGTCATAAATACTGCTTGTGGGTTCTAGAGACAAATCGTGTGTGATGTATGTTTGATGAGTATTATCTCTATAGTGTTTTTACCATAGTTGCGTCACGACACATATGACATGAATTAACTTAGATTTTGCCCATTCTTGATTTGATCATGTATGTGGAATTTTTGTGAGAAATTGAGTAGTTGTTGAGAGCCATGTGATAGACTTGCCTTGGATATGTTAACTACCCTATTTCATGATGTTTGGAAACTTGGTAGAATCGATTTCATGTTTGGTGGTGTTTGGATCAAGTTTCGTTGAATCTATGTTGATTTTGGTTTTTGAAGAAATTCTATATTTTACCGATAATCTGTCTTGATCAGTAATTTAGACCATATTAAGGTCAGAATCTTAATTTCAGTATAAAACATGAGTTTTAGAGTAATTTGTCTTCTTTCCAACCCCTCTGACCTTGCTCAATTTTGTTTTCGTATGTGTGAGATATGACTGTTTTAGTACAGAGGTGTAGATAAATTCCAGATTTAGTTTCTTGATGATTTTGACGACTAAATTATTTTAATACTTGTGCTACACATATTATTTTGATCTGAAATTTTGGTCAGTATTTCTATATCTATCTAGAGATTACCCAGAATTTTGGTGGATTTTATTGATCAGTTTTATAAGCCATTTCATGCTTATTTACGAAAGTTATACTTGCTGGATTTTGCACGCTGTTCTGTAAAGAATTGTATTTTCACCCTGATTCCTTTGACTGTATGACAAATATTTGTGAAATATGAAAGTTAGTATATTTTGTCTATTTTCATCTCCCTTTAGGCGAATTTGGATTTTGTTTCACTGGTTGCGAGATATTATAGTTTTCGTATAGTAGTTTTGGGAATTCCAGATTTGCCAAACTATCGTTTATTGATGTTTTCTGATTTTCGTTAGCTAAACTAATCTTACTGGAAAATTATGAAACTTTATATTTTGATACAGATAGATAGGGGAATACCCCAGATTTTTCCTGGAATTTATTATGATGTTTTCATGCTGTTTTTCTGCTCTTGAATTCGATTTCCTAATTTCTGGCTGAACGTGTTTTCTGTATTCGAATCAGTCTTGAGCTATGCTTTTGTGAACGAGTATGTGACTTATTTATACTTACTAGATTCGGTTGGAAGTCTATTTTCCAGATTCTCTGACGGATCCAGATTTGGATATTTGTAGTAGCGGGAATCACTATTTTTGTACAACACTGTCTTGCTGTCCTGAATTAGAAAGCTAGAGATTTTACCCTGTTATGTGTTATCTTGTACCTGTACTTGTTTATCTTGCAACCTGAACCTGTTACTTGATCATGCTAAGTTATACTTGACCTGTTTGTGACACCTACATGCTCGTTTGACATTAATAATAAATAACTAAGCTGGGATTAAGGAAAAGATCTAATAGTGGATAATTCAGAAATGCATACACGGAAGGGGGTCCGTATTTCCCATATTTGGAATTTTGTATATGATTTGGATTATTTAAAATTTGGTATATGATTTGGATTATTTAGAATATGGTATATGATTTGGTTAATTTGCAATTTGGTATATGATTTGGATTATTTGGAATTTGGTATATGATTTGGATTATTTGGAATTTGGAATATGATTTGGTCAATTTGGAATTTGGTATATAATTTGGATTACTCCTGAGTACATTGCACTCTATGATCCACTATGAAATCTAAAGCGAAACTGTTTGTTGCAGCAACCATGTGTTATAATATGGGGCGCATAAAGTGCTACCTAGATAGTAATCACTACAAGACTTGACACATGATACTTGAACTCGAAACTTGAACTTGACATATGCTTACTTGATACTTGATACATGATCCTTGAACATGATACTTGAACATAATACTTAACACTTGTACTTGACTACTTGACCCTTGCTACTTGTTACTTGATTTCGTGATACTTGATTTCGTGACACTTGATTCTTGATACTTGATACATTTTTTCATGATACTTGTTTACCTTACCATGCTAGCTGTTATATTCCGTTATCATACATATTCCATGTTATTAGTTAGTTTTCCCCATATACTTGTATCCTGCATTACAAGCGGCCAGTAACTATCAATTAACGGGTACTTGTTTCTCTTTTCTTCTTTCCTGCAATTGTTAAATTGCAGATTTTGGAGAACATGTTCCAGATGGTATCGGTGACAAGAAGTATTAGTGCTTGATTTTATGATTATTGTTTCTTGTAGCTTGCTTGAACAATATTGTAACTTGATACATGGATTTATTTTTTTTGTATTTGGGCGGAATGTGACCCAGGATTTTGTTGACTTATTCAGATCATGATTATTTGAGATTAATATATTTGGTTCCAAGTATTCTTGTTGGTATTTGGTTTATATGTGCATGTTGGTTGATACTTTAGCTTCCGACTCTGATTATTTTTTTTAGATATTGTAAAGATTCCTGAACAGCTTATGGAAGATGAAAATCGTTCACTGGGCCAATATTACGTGCTCGTAATTCGTATTTTTGGAAAGCAGGGCGTGACACAAAAAATACACGGAAAAAGAAAATACACCCAAGATACAAGAAATGGGAAACAGGGGTTACAAATCCTACCCACCTTACAACAAAATTTCGTCCTCGAAATTTACTTAGGCGGGACATAGGACAAGGCAAAAGCAAACTTGGGGAAGGATAACAAAACAGAGGGTTAAAGGGAAAGGAACAAGGCAGGGACAACATCAGAAAAAAAAAGGATAACAAGGATGTCAAATGAAGTGCATGAAAGAGAATAAACAGTATAAAAAGGAAAGAACATCAAAAGATAACAAAGCAAGATAGGGAGTAGGTAAAATTGAAATCAAAGGGAGAATGAACTGAGAAGAATTGAATTAAATAATGAATGGGTGCATGATGACAAAATAGAATTGCAAGAAAGAAGTAACCGGAATAAAAAATGAAGAGGAAAGAACACACGACTTGCAAGATAAGAAAGCAAAGAGATGAAGAAATAGATAGAGCTGGAATCGAAGAAAGAAGGGACAAGGAAGGGATGAACCAAGCAATGAGTCAACGGACGAAGAAGAGTACAAGGGATGGAGAGAAGCAAACAATGCAAGGAAAGAGAAACAACAAGAGGATCCTGGGACCTGTGGGTTATGAACCCACAATGCTTCCGCTGCGCCACTCTGATCGAGAAGACACTGCCAGTAGCATCCAGCGATGCCGACCGAAGAACCAAGCAGTTAGAAAAGAATGGATGGCACCAAAATCAAAGAATATGTGTACAAAAAGAATGAATTCATATCCAAGAAGAAATAAACAAATGAGGACGAGTGAAAAAGACGGAAGAATCAAGGAATCAAGGGATTGAAGAAGAAGAGATCAAAATGAAAGGAATAAGACTAGTATCCAGATCAATGTTGATAATAATTCATTTATGCATGCATGGTTGGTGAAATGTTGAGCCGATCCAAGTACGAGCCAAGCTTGTCTAATATATTAGGCAACTAATACATTAGCCAAACCTGATGCTCTGATACCACTAAAAGTCCTGTCACGCCCCAAAAGAGAATACGAAATACGGTTACGCGACAAAAGCCCAGCGAACGATTTTCATCATCCATAAGTGGTTCAAGAATCTTTACAACATCTCAAGAAATAATCAGAGTCGAGTATCAACCAACATGCACATATGAACCAAAATACCAACAAGAATACTTGAAACCAAAATGTATTAAACTCAAATAGTCATGATCTGAATAAAACAAATATCCTGGGTCACAATGTCCAAATACAAAAATAAATCCAAGTAATCAAAATACAATTATTCAAGCAAGCTACAAGAAATAATAATAACAAGATCCAGCACTAATACTTCATGTCACCAATACCGTCTGGAACCTGTTATCCAAAATCTGCAATTTAACAATTGTAGGAAAGAGGAAAAGAGAAAACAAGTACCCATCAGCTGCAAGTTACAGGCCGTTTGTAATGCAGGATACAAGTACATGGGAAAAACTAACTAACAGCATGGAATATGCATGATAACGGAATATAACAGCTAGCATGGTAAGGTAAACAAGTACATGTAACATGTATCAAGTGTCAAGTGAACAAGGATCATGTAAACAAGTATCAAGTATCAAGTATCATGTAAACATGTAGCATGTGTCATGTATCAAGTCACATGTATCAAGTTCAAGTATCAAGTTGTAGTTATTACTATCTAGGTAGCACTTCATGCAGCCCACCTTACATGGTTGCTACAACAAACAGTTTTGCTTTAGATTTCATAGTGGACTATAGAGAGCAGTGTACTCAGGGACAAGATCCAAGTAAACAAGTATCAAGCTCCAAGTAACCAGATAAACAAGCTCCAAACAAGCTCCACATAACCAAATAAACATGCTCCAAACAAGCTCAAAATACCCAAAATATATCAAGCTCTGTGTCAAGTGTGCAAGTGCAAGTAATCACTTGTCAAGCTCCAAATAACCAAATATCATGCTCCAAATATCACGTAGGATCAATAGATCCCCTTCCGAGTACACGTTTCTGAATTATCAACTATTAGATCTTTCCCTTAAATTCCGGCTTGATTATTTATTATTATTAATGTCAAATAAGCAAGTATGTGTCACGAAATAGAAAGTATATCATGGTATAGTCAAGTAACAAGTTCAAGTAGCAAGATAAACTTATACGGGTGCAAGATAACTCATAAAGGGGCAAAATAACCAAATGTTTAGTTCAGGACAGCAAGACCATACTGTAGTATAATAGTGATTTCTGTTGTTACAAAAATGCAAATTTGAATTCGTCAAAACATCTAAAAAATAGACTCCCAACCAAATCCAGAGAATATAAATAAGTTATATAGTGATTCACAAAAACATAACTCAAAACAGATTTGAATTCGAAAAATAAGTTCAGTCAGAAATCAGAAAATCAAATTGAAAAGCAGGAAAACAGCATGAAAACTCTATAAATAAATCCACGAAAAATCTGGGATATTACCCTATATGTCTATTATCAGAATATAAATTTTTATAATTTTCTAGTAAAATTAGATTAGTCATCAAAAATCAGAAAATATCAATAAACGACAGTTTGGCAAATCTGGAATTCCCAACACTGCTGTACGAAAACTGTAATATCTCGCAAACCGTGAAACGAAATCCAAATCCTCCAAAGGGAGATGAAAATAGACAAAATAATCTAACTTTCATATTTTACAAACATTTTTCATACAATAATAGGAATCAGGGTGAAAATACAATTCTTTACAGAACAGCGAGTAAATTCCAGCAAGTATAGTTTTTGTAAACAAGCATGAAACGGCATATAAAACTCATCAATAAAATCTACCAAAATTTTGGGTAATCCCTAAATAGATATAGAAATACTGAATAAAGTTTCAGATTAAAATAAAATGTGTAGCACAAGTATCAAAATAATTTAGTCATCAAAATCATCAAGAAACGAAATCTAGAAATGATCTACACCTCTGTAGTAAGATAGTCATATCTCACACATACGAAACTAAAATCGAGCAAGGTCAGAGGGGTTGGAAAGAAGATGAATTTATATAAAAATCATGTTTAATACTGAAATTAAGATTCTGACCTTAATATGGTCTAAATTACTGATCAAGACAGATTATCAGCAAATTACAGAATTTTCTTTAGGAACAAAATCAACATTAATCACACGAAACTTGATCAAAACATACTAAACATGAATAAGAGTCTACTAAGTGTCCAAACAACATGAAATAGGGTATACGACATGTCCACAATAAGTATATCACACGAATCACACAAGCACACAAGTTCTCATAATAGTTTCACATATACATCACATCTAGAAACGGTCACCCCTAGGTTAATTCATGTCATATGTGTCGTGAGGAAACTATGGTCAAAACACTATAGAGAAAACATCAACAAGAATAACATACACACAAGTTGTCTCTAGAACCCAACTACACTACAAGCGGTATTTAGTACTTGTATATACAAAAAAATTTAATACAAGTTACTTGCCTTAACCGAAGACGAAATGAACACCAAGAATAATGGGAACGGATCCCGGCACGAACAAAACTAACGGATCGGACGAACATACGAACCAATCACGAACACAATCGGACGGCTGAGATCGAAGATCAAGATCAAGGCGATCAAATCATATTGGACAGTCAGATTTCCTTGATGATGAAGTTGATGATGATCGCGATCAAACGGTAGAGATCACCCCGATGGTGACGATCAAGATGATGATGATCAAAGTAGATCCGACGGACGGCCAGAAGCAAAACCAAGGGGACATGATCATGATGATCAAGATGATCAAGATGAGATGATGATGAAACAGATCTGACGGTCAAGATCAAGAGATCAAGATCACGGCGATTGACGGCTCACAACCAACATGATCATAACTCACTACAACAGCAACCAATCCATGACTCTGGCTTGGCTCTGACGCGGCGGTGCTCACGGGCAGCACCGGCGAGGGCTGATTGTAGACGTCGAGGTGGCTAATGGCGGACAGAAGCGACGCTAGAAGGGGACAGCGAGAGGGCTGTAGTGGTAGTGGCTGCCGGCGATGATGCGACGGGAGGTTGCGCCGCCTGTTGTCGCGACTGCAGGCGCGACTGGGCTGAAGATAGCAGGGGAAATGGGCTGCGACGCTGTCGTTGGCTGTCGAGGTCGAGCACAGCTAGTTGCAGTGTAGTGAGGTCTGGTGGCATCGTCGACGCGCTGTTGACGCGCGGCTGGTGAGGAAGAGGATCACCGGGATGAACGAAGATGACGAGGCTGAGGAAGGCAGAGAGATGAATAGGCGGCTGCATGGGTTGAGAGGAAGATGATGAGTTGGCTGATGGTATGAATAGGGTAGATAAAGGGTTAGGGTTTAGGGGGCGGTTGAATAGGGATATAGTGGAACAGGTAGGGAATAGGTGATGTGGGTTTTCGGGTATTATGGGGGTAAACGGGTTGGTGTTTTTTAAATGGATATTGGGTTTAGGTGGATAATAGATAATGGGTATTAGGGTGTGAATGGGTTACGGGTTGGGCTGAATAGGGTATTGGAGATAATGGGTTAATCGGTATTTGGGTTATAGGGATTTAATAATGGGTAATGTATTATCCAATAAGAAAAATTAAATAATAATATACTAAATTAGTTAACGTTCAAAAAAATTAAATAAAAAAATAATAATAAAATAAGTGGCTTTCAAAATAAATGGCTGTATATAATTTGCAAGATAGATTTTGTTTTAGTCGAGTTAAAAGAATAATAATAATAATAACAATAGTAACAAAAATAAGAAAAATATTTTCGTTAATAATCCGGCATAATAATAATAATAATAAACGATTTGTAATACAATATAAGAATCATTGGAAACTAGTTACAAATAAAATTATTGATTAATAATAAACTTTAATATGAGATCCAAAACTACATTTTATCAAAAGAATTTGAAAGCGGAAAAATGATTTACAAAAATTTTAAATACAGAAAATACACGGAAAAAGAAAATATACCCAAAATACAAGAAATGGGAAACAGGGGTTACATAACCCTAACCCCTAAAACTACAGTGGTCATCCATAACGGTGTGAGAAACATAAAAATAAATGCAAGATAAATAAAACATAAGACATAGAGTCCTAAACAGCATTTATCAACGACAACAATAAATAAAATAAGAAATAACAATAAATAAAATATGAAAACATCAAGTGAAACTAGGCTAAGTGTCAAGTGTAGAAAAACAGGAAACAACATGCATAAAACCAAGTTAAGAAAACATCAATGCTATATGCTGACTCTCTAATGCATACTTGTCGGATTCTATGCAACCCACTCTACAAAGGTCCGGTGCAAGCCCTTATCGTTCTCCACTTGATAGGGTTAAATCCCCCGCTATGCAACTAATCCTGCTACGATGACTACTATGAAATTTAGACATTTTGCAAGTATCAGTTCTAGCCCCTGGAATATTGGAGGTCAATCCCACCCGGGGATCATCCTATGGCCCTTACATCCATCGTTTCGGAAACAGGAGATTGCCTCACTCCGCAGGTCATCCTGGAACCCTCATTGCACAAACATCCCATGAGCGTCGCTCTCGTCCTCAGAATACTGGAGATCAATCCCTCTCCGCCGATCACTCTGTGGTCCATGCTTCCATCGTCCTGGAATACTGGGAAATATCTCACTCCTTGGATCATCCTGGAGTCCATAACTCACGTTTGCACTCATTTCATCATATTACCATCTAGTGCCTGTCCTTATCTTGTTTAAGTTAATTAATTAATTATGAATCTCCTAGAGTTGGTGTACTCTATCAGACTGAACTCAACTGATCACAATACAGGCATAACTGGCCAAACCACAAAACCTCAACTGCAGGTGCCTAGGGTCCCATACATCCGCTAGAGACCCAAAACTCAACCATCAATACCAAAACATTCAATAAAACTCACAAGTCCATCATCAAAACAAATTTTGTGAAGAAAACTCCTTAAATCAATAAAAATCCAAAACCATATAATGTACTCATAAAATTCCAGAATTCAAATAAAATAGTAAATCCATTAAATAACAGAAAACCATATTTTTAAGTCGTAGAATATCACCAAAACATCAACTTCTTTGAAAACACATATAACTCACTTAATAAGATCATAAGAATACATTTAAAATCCTATCATAGTAAAAATATAAATCTCTATGAAATACTGTAATCCGTAGTAAAATCATCATATAAAATAGTAGAGTAAATATCGAGAAAACAATAATTTAAAAGAAACGAAGATAATCAGCAAACAACCCGTCAGAACAATTGACAGCCGACTTCTCAAGAATGGCAGTCGACTGGCAATTGAAAATCCCCAAGTAGTAGCGTAATGGCGGACCATGCGGTCGACCATAACCTGCCATATACCCAATTAGGTTATTGTGCATGTTTTGACTGATACTCATTTAAAACTTTGTGAAATCAAAATCTAATTTCCTTAGATGATCAAACATATTTTGTATAACATATAGGAGTTACTAAAACAAATCAAAATACATCAAGATCTCAAAAAAGAAATTTTTCACAAAATCTTTCAAAATCAGCAAGGTATTATATATATATATATATATATATATATATGCATATGGTAATTAAGCATCAGTTCAATCATTAAAATACATCAATTAGAAGTGGTCTAATGTTCAAAACCATCTTAGTATCAAAATAATTAAAATCCAATCAAACTCCATCAAAATTCATGAAATCTTCAAAACAGTATATACATAATGTGAATATGTATATGAGTGTGTTTATGCATTAGTTAAACATTAAGAATGCATTGTATATATATAGTTTATTGTTCCAAACCACCTCAGTGCCACGGAACTCCGATCTAAGTCAAGATTTCACGAAAATGCATCAAAGCAGGTTTTCGGCCCACACACAACAGACCCGAACTCAACTTCATCCCAAAACCTAATTCTTTTAGTTCAAAGCTCTTCTATGACTTGTTATAAGCATAATTTACTAATTACAATTGTTTACTGATGAATATATGTGGATACTACATACATGTAATCGAGCTCCACTCATCTAAACCTCACAACAGACCACATATATAGTACACACAGTAAGGGTTAAGTTTTATTCACTTTTTGCAATAATCGACATACAATTCATTTAACTCAGTCAAAACAGCAGCTATACAAAAGAAAACAACCTACTCATGACTTCTATTAGGTTCTTTAACAATCACAAGTTATCAAATTAGGGTTTTGGTCATCAATAGCATAGTTTTATGAAAAGATTCCAACTTTTTAATTCATCTACTCATCAAAATTTATTATATCTTCATACCATCACCTAACATGCTTTCTAATAGATAAATCATCACATACAACATGCTTAGAATAATAAGAAAATAAACATATGTCACTCACCTTATTGAAGAATCAACCGAAGATAATAACGAAATAAGAAAAATCTCTCCTTTCGCAAGAAAATCAAGATCCTCGCTTTAAAAACTCCAAGAAAATAATAATAAGAAATCCCTTTGTGTTGGGCAACAAAGAGATGGCTGCACCTCACCCTTTATAGGCCGAGATTTAGGGTATCTAGGGTTTTGAATAGATTTGTAAAATACCACTTTTAAATATACCTTTACATATATATATATATATATATATATATATATATATATATATATATATAGGGAAAGCTTCGGTTGAGCACTACTCTAGTGCTCACCGCGTGAACACTAGGCCTTCGGGCGTTCATATCGAAAATCCGAACCGTTCACATTGATCTACACATCTAAATTAGTCTAAATATGTAATTTCAAATCATTTGAAATTCATTTGCCCATTCATTGAAGTGTTACAAAATTGTATGGCTGAAAATCATTGTTTTTATAGTCACATGATGGATGGGCAAATGAATTTCAAATGATTTGATTTTACATATTTAGACTAATTTAGATGTGTAGATCAATGTGAACGGTTCGGATTTTCGATATGAACGCCCGAAGGCTTAGTGTTCACGCGATGAGCACAAGAGTAGTGCTCAACCGAAGCTTTCCCTATATATATATATATATATATATATATATATATATATATATATATATATATATATATATATCCTTATACTTGGAAAATAAATAAAAAAATCTTAATTGATATTTAAAAACAAAAATAACCCCTCCAGTATCAGCCAGCACTGTTTTGAAAACCCAGAAAATGAAATTGCACTTTTGCCCCTTTAAGTGGCAATTTTGCAAAAATACCATTCTTTATCAAAACTTGCAAAATAAACCAAATTTATTTTAAAAAAGAGTAAACTCTTTATCTCTGAGTTGACTAGGCATCATGTCAAGCCCAAAAATCCGAAAAACTGGAGTTTTCACTCCAAGTGGTAATTTTGCACAAAAGTTCCTCTTTTTGTAATATTTGCAAATAGGTCAAATAATTATCAGAAAAATAAAAAAAATTCACATATAATATCTAATAATAAACAATGAGTTTTCCCAAAATAAATTTTGACTTTGGACATCCCAAGAAAATATTTGCACTTGTTTTGCAAGTATAAAAACGTAAATTTTCAGAAAAATATTTATTAAATCACAAAAATTTATTTTAATTCATTTATTAGTCTTAAAAGATTTATTTAAAAATCTGGGGTATTACACCTCATGGGTTGAGTGTCTCTCCTGGTGGGCCTAATCTGTCACTTTTAGTGGGTTTAAAAGCGGCCCACATCTTGTGGAGGTGCGTGAAGAAGGCTTGGACCTGTTAAAGAGGTCTGTTATGACCAATCTGGCTGTACAAGCTTTGAGATATGTATTGTACTTGTACGGCCCTGATTTGATGCGATTTTTACCATTATCATATGCTCCCCATTCCCATGAGACAATTTTCTTGGTTTTCGGGAAGTAGTTCACATTGTTTTTGGATTCTAGAATACAATCTTAGCTTTAAAGGTGTATTAGAGATACCTGGAACTGATCAGAAGCTTCTAAAGATGGCGAATATTTTCCTAGATTTTTCTGGAAATTTTTGTAATTTTTCAGATTTTTCCTGGATTCAATTTAAAATCACTTTTTCAAAATTTTTAATTAATTAACCCAAATTTAAGTTATTTTTCTGAAATTTTATTAAAATTTCTAAATTAAATAAATATTTCTGGATTTTTAAAATTATTATTTTGAATTAAAAATGAATTTTGGAAATTTTTAAGGAATATATCAGACCAGTGCGCTTTTCGAGTGATCTGGTGCATTCATCACGCATCTGCTTGCCCGCTGAGTGGAGTGTACTACTGTGGAGTCGTCGAGCGATGTGGGAAAATCATGTACATCCATCACTCGTGCGCTTCTTATTCGAGAGATCACACTGCTACGAACTGAGCAGAGTGGTAAGGAAGAGGCGGGCAACGTGGCTGCATCTCGTGCGCCCATCACAAAAGTGCGCAATTATCTGGGAGATCGGAAGGCGCAAAAGTTCGTCATGATATGGCCATTTTTTTTTTCAAATTTCCATGGCTTCGTTAACCTACCCCTCTGTCGTGCTACAGTTTTCTCGTCGAGCTATAAGCTCGGTTGAGCTATTGGATTATTCATCGAGCTACGATTCCTCGGTGAGCTATGGAGTTGAAGCATCGTCAAGCTATGGGTTTTGGGGAGCCAGAGTTCTTCATCGAGTTATGCATTTCTCATCATGCTACCACTCCGTCAATATATGGTTCGTGCTATGCTCTATTCAGTGGCGGATGCACATGTATCCCAGGGTGAGCGGCCGCTCACCCTGGGTTTTGATTATACGATCAATTATTTTGATTATCTAGTCTAATTTTAAAGCCTCTCCCAAACCCGCTCCCCATGTAATGAAGCCCGCTCCTTTTGGGCATCGAAAATGCTCATTCTTACTAATGCCTGCTTTTCTATTTTGGCCAACAGTCAAGATTACTCCTTTATTCGGCCCAAGACTTGCAAGCAGTTCTTCTTTCTCCCATAACAGATGGCTACCAAAACCCCAAAATTAAAAATTGGGTTGAAAAAGAAGCCCATACGGGATATAGTCAATTTAGTCCGGCATTTGTATTCGCAGAATGCGCGGTTGCACGTAAGTCGCATGTAAATTTGCTAACAAATTAGGTTTATGATTGTTGTTTATGATTGTTGTTGTTTGACTATTGATAATAAATTAGGGGTTTATAAATTAGGTTTCTTATGTTGTTGATTTACTGATTATTGATACTAAATTAGGGATTTATTTGATACAATTTAAATTTTAGTTCAATTTTCAAACAACAATGGAAAATTTTTTAGTTCTTGTGATTTCGCTTCCGGTGGATAAAAATTCTGGCTTTGCCACTGGCTCTATTCTAGGCAATTTATGATCTGTTTTGGGTTCGAGCTATACTTCGTAGAGCTATAAAGCTTTATGCGATTTTGTGCTCGATCAAGCTTTGGAGTTGCTGAACTACCACCTTCGTCAAGCTACAACTCTCTCTTCGAGCTATGGTCTCCCTGAGCTACTGTTTCCTTGTTGAACTACTGCATGCGATATATGGGTCTCCTTCATCAATCTACCGAGCTTCAGGCGAGCTATGGTCGTCGAGCTACACCTCTCTCATCGAACTCTGCTTTCATCGAGCTACAGCTTGTGGGAGTGTTATGGTCTTCGTCGAACTATATGTTTGGTCGACGAAGGTTGGGCTTTTGTTGAAGCTATGGGTCTTCTTCAAATGTTGAAGGTGCTTACAGTTTGCGGAGTTTGATACTTCAGAGTTGAGTTTTTGAAGAAGAAGGTTCTCTTGGATATTTTGGGTTCGGGTTTTGAAGTGCAATTAGCTTCAGGTAGCGAGTTTGTGACATGAAACCTCTTTCCTTGATACAAATCCAGGGCTATTCTGTTTCTTTTTGAAGCCTTGAAGTAGGAGTTTTGGAGTTGGCTTGAGCTATGTTGGAATTTGAGTCCAAGTATTCTAGGCTTGTGGTTTGAAGTTCCACTTGATCGACTTCGGGGCTCTCCGATGATTTAGATTTTGGCCGAGTAAGAGCTTGAAGCTTCGAGATTGGGTTTGTATTAGAAGCTTGATGTTTGTGGTGCTCTTCCAATGCTTTTGGGTGAATTGGATTTGATCGACTCTATTTGCAGTTGATTTATGGAGCTTGAGGTCGGAATTCAACTGTCTTCGAGGCTCCTTGGTCGAGTCAGATTTTTCTCGTCAAGCTATGGCTCTTGTTGAGCTATGCTTGTTCGAGCTCCTCTTTTCCATTAAGCTACAATTTTCCAGTCAAGCTATGGCTCTTGTTGAGTTATGCTTGGTCGAGCTATAACTTCGTCTAGCTACAACTTCGTCAAGCTATGAGTTGCTTTGGCGAGCTATAACTCCTTGTCGAGCTATGGGAGTTTCATCAGGGCTAAAACTCCTTGTCGAGCTATAGGAGTTTCGTTGAGCTATAACTCCTCGTCAAGTTGTGGGAGTTTTGTCGAGCTATGGGAGTTTCGTCGAGAACTCCTCGTCAAGCTATAACTCCTCGTCGGGCTATGGAGTCGAGCCATATCCGTTGAGATATTTTCTTCTCGTCGAGCTATGGAGTCATCGAGCTATAACTCCCCGTCGGGCTGTGGAGTCGAGCCATCTCCATCGAGCTATTGTCTTCTCGTCGAGCTATGGATTCAAGCTATCTCCATTAAGCTACCTTTACGCGTCGAGCTATGAGTCATCGAGCTATAGGTTTCTCGTCGAGCTACTGCTTTTGTCGATTGAGCGTTATGTCGCGTTTCGTTGAATTGCTCTTTCATCGACCAAGCATTATGTTATTCGCTTACTTTGTTGATCAAACATCTCGTCGTCCGTTCTGCTGAACCGCTCTTTCGTCGACCAAGCGTTGTGTTGTTCACTTGTTTTGTTGATTGAGCGTTTCATTTTTGGATAAGTGTTCCATCGGTCTGGGAGTTGAGTGCATTGATCATTGGATCTTGAGTATGTAGCTGACCTAGACAAGGTGTTATTAAGGCAATTCTTGTGATGGAGTTGAAGAATCAAACTTCTTGTTTGCACCCAGCAGGTTTGTAGAGACAACTCTAAGGCAGAGTTGGACGTTGAACTTGTCGTTTGATCCTGGCAAGTTTAGAAAGACAACTTTAAGGCAGAGTAGTTCGTAAAGCTTGTTGTTTGCGCCCAACAAGTTTGTAGAGGTAACTCTTGTTGGTGTATGCCCTAGTGGCCAATTGTGTATTGACATTACTAGTTTACATTGTATCATGATATTTATTTTATGTATGAGGCATTTCATTTATTGTGTTGATTATTATGATTAAATGAACATTATAAACTCCTTAGAATAGTAGGTTCAATACCATGGGATATCAAGCTCATGACTTGTTTATGAGATTCTATTGGTTGTAATCAGAATACTATTCTTAAATGTTCCTAGTCAAGTATTATTATGAATTAGGACTACAATAATGCATAGAGACTAGTATGTGAGTAGACTGATTACTATATCTCACGGGTCATGGATATGAGATATCAAGTCTTCACATTGGTACATATTAGAGTAATAATGTACTGGACTGACCCACCATGAGAACGTTGCATGGATCATTATGTGAGTGTCTTAAGCGATTCTCACAGTGACCATGGTGTATGTAGTCCTTTGACTTGAAGTCACTACGGTTCCCTACATGAGAAGTTATATGTTTTAATGTCGTCAAACATTGTCTGTAATAAGGTGATTATAAAGTCGACTATTGGATATACTACAAATCAGGTGGAGGAATGTAAGTGACTTAGATAGAATTTGTCCCTCTTACATAACAGGAGTAATATCTATGGGCCCTTTGATTGAGTGAGACTGCAAAATGCATGGTCATGCTCAAATGAGTCAATATGAGATAATGAGCTTATTTATTTTAGTATGTCTACTCGGACATCAAGAAACAAAAGATTGAACTATACAAGGGTGACACGCTCTATGCCTTGTGATCAATTAAGATATCTGGACGAAGGGACTAGACTACATGGTAACATTGATCACGGATAGGTTATGTATAATCACTGACATTCTCGTTACTTTAGTAGCAGTGATGTATTGTTAGATACCGTTCACTGTTTGTAATAATAGAATATGATTTTAGTATTACTGTCAACGTAATGAGAACCTACAAGATCACACACTTAGAATGGATCGAAATTGAGATTTAAATTCATAAGATGAATTTAATTGGGGATCTAAGTAAGACTTAGACTCTTGACATTGGTTGGACATTTAATTAGATTAAATGGGCTAACTAAAGTTCAAAAACCCACACACGAATCCGAACCAGGTCAGATTGTGAGTCCAACAACATCATTACTCTTTTAGCATTGATTTTATGCAGTTATATATATGATACGTATCTGTGAAAAAGGGACATGATAAAACCCCTACCGTCACAGAAATTTTGAGAGAGAGAGAGAGAGAGAGATCATGAGGAACATCCATATCCCGTAGCTAGCACCGCGGCGTAACAGAAAACTTGATTTAACTGTTTGTGTGGATACCGTAGAGGTACATCAATATTGCTGTGTTAATTGGAGACAGCAGATCCATCTTCAAGGTATAACTCTTAAATATTAATTGGTTTTCGCATGGATCCATGGCTAGGGTTCGATATTTCTTTGTAATTTTTCCACTGTGTTTTTGATCTGAGACTACCATCGAAACCTAACATCTCTTGGATGGAGTTGAATGTTTGAACCTGTTGTTTGCGCCCAGCAAGTTTGGAGAGACAACTCTGAGATGAAGTTGGTTGTTTGAATTTGTTGTTTGCGCCCAGCAAGTTCGTGGAGTGGTAATTCTTAGATGAAGTTGATGTTGAACCTGCCATTTGATCCCAACAAGTTTAGAGAGCACTCTATAACAGAGTTGAACGCTGAGCTTGCTTTTTGTGCCCAGCAAGTTAGTGGAGACAACTCTGAGGCAGAGTTGATGTTGAACTTGCTGTTTGTGCCTAGCAAGTTTGTAGAGGCAATCCTGGGCCGGTGTTAGGTGACAAACCTATTGCATGAAGTTATGGGGTCGTTGGAAGAACTCAAGTGGGGAGCAGGGCATCGAACTCAAGTGGGGAGCAGGGCATCGAACTCATTGTATGGAGTTAACAAGTTGTTGATGGAGCTCGAATTGAAAGTAAATTGGTGAAATTGTTATTTGGAGTCAACGAGTAATTAATAGAGTCTGAGCAAAGAGCAAAGTATTGAACTCGTTGTTTGGAGTGAACGAGTTGTTGATAGAGTGAGCGGAGAGAATAGCATTGAACTGGTTGTTTGGAGTCAACAAGTTGTGGCTGGAGCCTGAGCAGAGAGCACGACGTTGAACTCATTGTTGTAGAGTCAACAAGTTGTTTAACGAGCCTGAACGGTGCAAAGAGCGTTGAACTTGTTGTTTGAAATCAACGAGTGTCGATGGAGCACGAGCAGAGAGCATGGCATTGAACTCGTTGTTTAGAGTCAACAAGTTGTTGATAGAGTTCAACGGCAAGCAGAGTGTTGAACTCGTTGTTTGGAGTGAACGAATTGTGGATGGATCCTAAGCGGAGAGCAAGGCATTGAACTCATTGTTTTGAAGTCAATGTGTCGTTGTTTGGAGTCAATGAGTTGTTTGATGGAGCTCGAGCGAATAGCAAGGCAGTGAACTCGTTGTTTGAAGCTAACAAGTTGTTGATGGAGCTCGAGCGAAGAGTAAGATATTGAACTCATTGTTTAGAGTTAATGAGTTGCTTATGGAACTTGAGAGGAGACTAAGGCGTTGAACTCATTGTTTGGAGTCAATGAATTATTGATGGAGCCTGAGCAATATTTGGAGTCAAAGAGTTGTTAGCGGAGCTCGTGCTGAGATCAGGGCATTGAACTCATTGTTCGGAGTCAATGAGTTGTTGATGGAGCTTGAGCAGAAAACAAAGTGTTGAACTCATTGTTTATAGTCAACGAGTTGTTAGCAGAGATCGTGCGGAGAGCAGGACGTTGAACTCGTTGTTTGGAGCCAACGAGTTATTGATGGAGCCTGAGCAGAGAGCAAAGCATTGAACTTATTCTTTGGAGTTGACGAGTTATTTTTCGAAGGTCAAGTGGCGTGCAGAACGTCGAACTCATTTTGTGGAGCGAATGAGTTGCAGGTGTTTTGAGTATTCTTGATATTGAGGTGAAGTCCTTCATGTTTGTTCAGCATTAAAGTAATTGTGTTCTTCTGTGTGCTGAACAAGTATTCATGTACATCGAATGAGGTCTTCGGAACGTCAAGCTTGCTTCCCTTGACAATATGCTATGCTTGACAGAGTTGGGACTAGTCCATTTACACAGTGCGTCTCACAAGAAGAAGTTGAAGCTTACTCAGGTGAAGGTGGTAGGAAAAACTTGGAGCTTGCCTGCCTAAGGGAGGCTTCTCTTGAATTTTATCATCAAGAGTTGAGACGGCCCTTGGGAACTATTAGCTGGCAGGAGGCCTGTGAAGATGTTTGTGTCTTGAAGAATTCTTTCATATGTTTGATCCTTGTTATGTAACTTGTAGTAGAATTTAATGTGTCTTCGATTGGGTTGTTTGTAGCTGAAAGAACAAGGCCTTGAACTTGTTGTCTATAACTAACGAACTGTCGATGGGTTCGCATGATGTGTGTAGTGTTTTACGGAGTTAGAACTTGTTCATCTTGTACCTAGCTAGTTATAGGAGCAACTCTGAGGAAGAGTCTTTTTCCAAACTTGTTGTACGGGTGTTTAGCTAGTTGTAGGAGAAACTCTGAGAGAGAGTTGTTTTCCAAACTTGATATGTGGGTCCTCCGACAAATTGTGGGTCACGTCGAGTGGCGAGTTGAACTCCAAGTGTTGCTTTTGCAAGTTTTATTGGAGTAACTACGATCCACAATTTTGGACCTCTAATCTGTCTTTAAGGAATTTTAACTAGTTTCAAGAACATGTCGAATAGCAAGTTGAACTCTGAACATGCTTGTTTCGAATATCATTATAATTTGTTTGATATTCGAATATGCTTGCTACCTAGCCTAAACTTGTTTCCTGTTCTTGATCATGTTTACTTGCCCTATTTCGCACACTTTCATGCTTATCTTGTTAATAATAATAAATTACAAGCCGGGGTTTAAGGGAAAGACTATAGTAGTGGACAATATTTGTAAGTGTACTCGGAAGGGGGTCCGTGTTTCCCACTTGATACTTGTTTCATGAACTAGTAATATTATTATTCGATTCATGAACTAGTTACTATTGATTCATGAACTAGTATATTATTATTCGATTCATGGACTTGTTATATTAACACTTGATTCATAGACTAGTATATTATTATTTGATTCATAACTTGTCATGTTATTATTTGACTCATAAACTGGTTATATGATTACCCGATTCATGAATATGCTTGCTTGTTACTTGATGCCTGAGTACACCGCCCTATAAAATCGATCGCTAGGCCTAAACGTAACTATTTGTATTTAGCAATCATGTAGTAAATAAATGGGACGCATGAAGTGCTACCTAGATAGATTAAACAATAGACTGAAGAATAACTTATCACTTGTATACACTTGACACCTTACTTGATACTTGTTACCTGATACTTGTTACGTGATACTTGTTACTTGATGCTTGATACAACTACATGCTCACTTGTTATTCATGCAACTTGTATTTGTTACCCGATCCTGTTATTTAATTTGCCTTACTTACTAGCTAGCCTCTTGAACTTCACTACTTGTTGCATCCTTGTCAAATCATGTTGTATACTCTTGATTCCAAATCTTGCTTCATACTTTCTTTCACTTATTTTCATACCCTTGCTTATACTACTTGTGGCCCAAACTTACACTATGGGCGTCTTTTTTTATTTCTCTATTTTTCTTCCGCATGATGTATACAGGTTCTGGAGACCAATTTCCTGTTGGAGTTGGTGAGAAAACTTTGTAGGCTTCACTTGGGAAAACATGCTTTAATTATTTTGTATTTCAGTTTATTTAATTTTTGTTACCACTTGAAACATGTAACGGGCTTGTAGTCCCAAAGTTTTTACTTTTGATCTAGATCTTGAATTTATTTGAGATATTTATGTTTGTTTCAAATGTTTTCTGTTGATTAATAAATTATTCATGCATGTGTGGTTGAATATATTTTGCTATATTTTTTGTTATGGTGCTGAGTCGATCCTACAGCTTATGAATGATGAAAATCATTCGGTGGGCTTTGTCACGTACTCATATTTCGTATTCCTTTTGGGAAGCGGGGTGTGACAGGTTTTTAGTGGTATCAGAGCCATGTTTGGCTAATGAGTTTGTTGACTAATATGTTAGACAGGCTTGACTCGGTGAGGATTAACTCAACTATTAACAGGTCATGCAATTACATGAAAAATTGATAATCAACTTGATTTAGATACTAATTGTTTTTGGTTTTGTGCAGACTATGGCTCGTAGGAATACTTCGTCTTCCCACTCACAGGATGATCACCTTGAGTTCGCAACTGTTACTCAGGTGTTGCATCAGATCGTCCAGATGCAGCAGGAGCACAGCAAGCTGGTAAAGGCAGCATTTGAGGCTACTACTCGGAACGCTACTATCCCGACCCCTGCTGTGCCTGCCCAGGAAGCTTTTCCCCCTCATCCGGGTACCGTTGTAGACTTCATGAGACTGCATCCTGATAAGTTTGTTGGTACTGAAATGCCACTAGAATCTGAGTAGTGGCTGATCAGGACAGAGAGTCTGCTAGGGCAGCTAGGGTTGCTAATGTAGACCGTGTGGATGTGGTGAGCATCCAGTTTGTGAACATGGCCTACATATGGTGGAGGGTAGAGTCCGAGAGGCTACAACGGCCTATAGATTGGGCCACATTCGCTCAGAGCTTTCTGGAGAAGTTCTTCCCCAGCATAACCCGGCTAGAAATGGAGCATCAATTTCTCGCATTAAAATAGGTTGGTTGGTTGGTTAGTGCTGTGTTTCGTGATTTGTTACATATTATATATGTGGTATCGCAACACAAAATTTTCTTGACACAGGGCACTAGATCCGTGGACAAGTATGCCGCAGAGTTCACCTGGCTTAGTCGCTTCGCTACCGCCTTAGTGGCGAATGAGGAGGATCGTGCTCGAAGGTTCCTTTTGGGGCTTGACCATGGGATTCAGGTGCACCTGGCTGCCTATCGCCTCCGTACCTACGCTGATGCATTGGGGGCAGCTCGAGCGATGGAGCAGCCTCGAGCTCGTGGGGCTCCTTCTCAGCGAGCTGTCCAGTACCCTGCAGCTATTGTTAGGCCCACTGGAGGGCTGATCAAGAGGCCAGTTTTGGCCCCTCCTGCTAGGGCGGCTCCCTACCCTCCTGCTGCTCCACGGAAGGGAGGTTTCTGTGAATTCTGCTAGATACCGGGACACGTGCACAGTGATTGCCGGTGAGCCAACCGCCAGTTTTGGGTGTGGTGCTAGTGACCACACAGTTCGGGACTGCCCCGGGGGCAGGCTTGGCCAGCCTGCAGTTGCGTCGGCTCGTGATCAGGTCAGGCCGCCACTTCCTCCTCCGCATCAGATCGTCAATCAGAGGACCGCTGCCCCGAGGAGAGGTCAGGCCTTCAACCTGACAGCAGAGGAAGCCGAGACCGCAGAGGAGTTCGTTGCAGGTATATTTTTGTGTTTTGTTGTTTTACTATCTGTTCCCTGCTTTATTTGTTTCTTTTTGCATCATTCATTTATGTGGTCTTTTTCACATCAGTACTCCTTATTCCTTATTATCTTCACTATTCATCTCTCCCTATGTTTTTTATTGATTCTATCTTAGGTATCATTCTTGTTCATTCTTTTCCTTCCCATGTCCTATTTGATTCCGGGGCGACCCATTCCTTCTTCTCCTACCGCTTTGTGGATCAGCATCAGTTGGAGTGCAATGTTATGCCGGCAGCTTGGAACATCACCACAGGTGTTGGTGCTGTCGTGTGTTCTAGGGAGTGCAAGCAGAGCCCTATGTTAATCGGGGGTGCAAATTTCAAGGCAGATCTGATAGTGATTGGGAATTCAGGGTTTGATGTGATTTTCGGCATGAATTGGTTGGGGGAGTCTCATGCTGTTATTGATTGCCGAGCAAAGAAGGTTGTATTCAGGATTCCAGACCGTGCAGAATTTGAGTTTCATGCTGGCGAGACACCCCTTGGGCATGGTAAGAAGGTGGTAGATAAGGAAGATTGTGCAATGGAGTTGCACACAGGCTGTGAGGCTGCACCTCTAGTAGTGCGGGAATTCCTGGATGTGTTCCCAGAAGAATTTCCTAGGTTACCTCCATATCGAGAGGTGGAGTTCGACATTGAAGTTCAGCCAGGTACAGTGCTGATATTGAAGAGCCCATACAGGATGGCACCGATTTAGCTAGCAGAGCTCATTGTGCAGATTCAGGGTTTGTTGGATTTGGGTTTCATTAGGCCCAATGTTTCACCATGGGGAGCTCCTATTCTGTTGTTTAATAAAAAGGACAAAAGCTGCACACTATGCATTGATTACCGAGAGCTGAACAGTGTCATAGTGAAGAATCGGTATCCACTACCCAGGATCGATGACTTATTTGATCAGTTGGGCAGTGCTGCAGTCTTCTCGAAGTTGGACCTTCGCTCAGGGTATCATCAGGTGAAGGTGAAGGCAACAGATGTATAGAAGACAGCTTTCAGGACTAGGTACGGGCATTACGATTTCTTGGTGATGCCCTTTAGAGTCACAAATTCCCCAGCAGTGTTTATGAGCCTGATGAACAGAGTTTTCTCCCCGTTCCTAGACAGATTTTTGATGGTCTTCATAGGTGACATCTTGGTGTATTCTCAGAACCGGGAAGAGCATGTTGAACATTTGAGGGTAGTCCTGCAGACTCTGAGGGAGATTCAACTCTATGGGAAACTCAGCAAGCGTGAGTTTTGGCTTGACCGGGTCACATTCTTGGGGCATATTATTTCGAGCGAGGGAATGTCTATTGATTCTTCCAAGATTGCTACAGTGAAAGATTGGCCAGTGCGTAAGTCAGTTTCAGAGGTGAGAAGTTTTCTCGGGCTAGCAGGGTATTATCCGAAGTTTGTCCATGACTTCACGAAGATTGCTGGGTCGTTGACTAAATTGACAAGGAAGGATAAGTAATTTTCATGGGATGGGGCTTGCAGTGAAGCTTTTGTAGAGTTGAAGAATAGGTTGACGTCAGTGCCAGTGTTAACTATACCGGATGGTTCGGGTGGTTTCGTGGTTCACTGCAATTCTTCAGGCGGAGGTCTAGGTGCAGTGTTGACGTAGAAGGATCGAGTTATTGCTTATGCATCCAAGCAGTTGAGGCTGCACGAGAAGAACTACCCTACTCATAATTTGGAGTTGGCAGCAGTGATCTTTGCTTTGAAGTTTTGGAGACACTATTTACTTGGAGACCGAGTGGAAATCTTTATTGACCACAAAAGTCTCAAGTATGTTTTCACCTAGAAGGATTTGAACATGAGACAGAGGCGCTGGTTGGAGTTAATGGCCGGCTATGACATCAGTTTACAGTACCACTCTGGTAAGGTGAACTTGGTGCCAAATGCGTTGAGTAGGAAGCCAGTCGCCATGTTCTTGACTAAGCAGAAGGAACTTGTTGAGCAGATGAGAAGGTTGGACTTGAATGTGATTTTGTCGGGCACCGACCAGAGTTGTATGATTCTTCAGTTGTAGTCATCGCTGGTAGGGCGGATCAAAGAAGCACAGGGAGGTGATGAGCTATTACAGGGGTTCAAAGCTGAAGTTGAGGCAGGTACAAGGACCAATATGGTCATTCACTCAGATGGATATCTTCGCTTTAGAGCTAGGTTGTGTGTCCCAAAGGGCGAAGTCGGGCAGAAATTGCTCGGGGAAGCCCACCAGTCGTCATACTCCATTCACCCCGGTGGTACCCAGATGTATCGTGATTTGAAGCTTCACTTCTGGTGGCATGGTATGAAGAGGGCCATAGCAAGATTTGTGTCTCAGTTCTTGCTCTGCCAGCAGGTGAAGGTAGAACATCAGAGAACCGCCGGGCTTCTTCAACCTCTTCCCATTCTGGAGTGGAAGTGGGAGCATATCACCATGGATTTTGTGACTGCCCTGCCGAGGAGTCCTAAGGGTCACAATGGCATTTGGGTGATTGTCGACAGGCTGATAAAGAGTGCTCACTTCATCCCCTTCAGAGTTGGTCAGTCTACCGAGAGTCTCACAGAGAAGTACATGCAGGAGATTGCTAAGCTTCATAGGGTTCCGGTTAGCATTGTATCCGCAGGGATACCAGGTTCAGATCTCAGTTTTAGGAGAGCCTTCAGAGCAGTCTTGGGAGAAAGCTGAAGTACAGTACAACCTTCCATCCTCAGACAGACGGACAGTCAGAATGGACCATTCAGAAATTAGAGGACATATGTGAGGTCCTGTGTGCTACAGTTTGGAGGATCTTGGGAGGATCACCTGCACTTGGTAGAGTTCTCGTACAACAACAGTTATCAGGCCAGTCTTAAGGATACACTGTACGCCGCACTATATGGCCGAAAGTGTAGGTCACCAGTGTGCTGGGATGACATTGGTGAAAGCAAGTTGTTGGGGCCAGAGTTGATCACCAGGACTGTCGATGCAGTGTCTCAGATCAGGATGCATCTTCTGGCAGCATAGGACAGGCAAAAAAATGGGCAGATGTCCACCGGAGGCCCTTGGAGTTTGTAGTGGGAGATCATGTATTCCTTAAGGTATCTCCGTGGAGAGGCGTTATCCGATTTGGAGGTGGAGGCAAGCTAAGCCCCAGGTTCATCGGGCCGTTCGATATTGTGGAGTGAGTAGGCAAGGTGGCCTATCATCTTGCATTGCCACCGGCTCTATCTAGGGTGCATGATGTCTTTCATGTCTCCCAACTTAGCAGATACATCAGGGATGAAAGCCATGTGATCGACTATTCAGAGTTGTCTGTGTAGCCGGATCTGTCTTGTGAGATTATGCCAGTTGCTATCCTGGACTAGCGAGAGAAAGTGCAGAAGAACAAGGTTATCAAGCTGGTTCGTATTTCTTGGAATCCTCACTCGCCGGGTGAGTCGACTAGGGAATTAGAAGGGAAGATCCAGAAGAAGTTCCCCCATTTGTTCGAGTAGTCTCCTTGTTTTTCTTTTCTTTTTGGGTTGCCCTATGTACCACTTGTCTGAATTTCGAGGACGAAATTCTGCTTGTTAGGTGGGTAGGATTGTAACCCCTGTTTCCTGTATTTTGTATTTTTCTGCTGTATTTCATTTCATTGTACTCTATTTATCAATTCAAGATCCTGTATTTTGTTTCCAGTTATAATAAAAGTCATTTCTTTTGTTTCGACTCAATTTTATGCCCAATCTACTTCAATTGTTGTATTCTTATCAGTTTTAAATTTGCTATTCTTCATGGGGAATTGACCGATTCAATTCACCAATTCATATAGCCTAATTATATTGATTTTTTACTCTATCTACTTTTGGATCCTACTCAAACACCCTCTAATAACCCTAAACCTGCAACCCTATACTATATAAAACCCTATCCAAATTTACCCTAACCCTAATTACCCTAATCACTGTTCAACCCCCAATACAGCCGCCAACCCTCTTCTCCTACCTCCAGACTCCAAACCCATCCACTTCCGTCCCTGTGCTCGTCGCCGCCTTCGACCTCACGCCTATCTTCATCCCAGTTTCCTCTTCTCCTCGAAACCCCCATCGTTGAGTCGACATCCCCTCATTGCTAACCAGTCAACCCATCGTATTCCTTAACCCCACCACTTCGCCTCACCACCGAAGCCTTTACCCATCACCCTGGTGCTCATCCTCGCAGTCATCCCCTACCACTACACCCCCCTCCGTCGCCTTGCCATTGCCGCAGATCTCCGAAGTCCCCGAGCTCCCCCACTGCTCCTATGTTTTTCTTCCAAAATCAGAGCTCTCTGACCTCCCGTCGCTGTCGCTTGCCCTCCGTCGACTGCTCCACAGTTGAGCCCTTAATGCCGCCACCGTAACGCCGCTGTAGCCACAGTCGGAGCTTCTCGCCATTGCCTCTATTGATCGGAGAGAGATCGAGTTCAAACCTCAGCCGTCCAATCTCTCTCTCGATTCGGATCTGATCAGATCAGATCCTGGCCTCCCGATCTCTTCACGATTCGAGCCATCATCAGATCTCCAGCATCTTGATCACCAGACAGATCTCAGTCGTCGATTTTTCTTGATCTTGATCACCATCAAGATCCACGCCGATCCGATCCATCCGATCTCATTCTTCGATCAATGCCCTCATCCAATCAAGGCAAGTATCTTCTTGTACAATTCGTTGTTCTAGTACACGCTTTATTTGAAAACACCGCAAGTAGATTGTAGTTGTGACTCCCCTTTGGCTTATCATTTGGTGATCTCATTTTATTTGTTGCCATCCTTAACAACTCCATGATCATAAGAGTCACAATCTTTCGTTGATATATTCGTTTCACAACTAGTTGGTTTTATTTTATCATTTAATTATTTGAACACATGAAATTAAGAATCACCTTGACTTGTAGATGTATATTATATGATGTTTGTGTTGATTTTACTTCTTTTGAGTTGAGAAATAAATGTGACTTGATGATTTGATATCTATTACACTCTGATTTGTATCACACATTAATTTAGACTCATAATAGTTACTAATCATGTCACTTTCTATATAAAAGAAACAACAATGTTGTTGTCCCTGTTTTTTTCTTGCTGTTTCGACCATGATAACATCATAATCTGGACTTGAGCTCTGAACATGAAATGTAGCCCCAGGTATCTAGTTTATTACTATTTTTCCGGAATTGAATTCCGAGTTATAGTTTGTGACTTATTGCAGTTTTACTGCTGCTGTGTCGTAGAATTCCAGATTGATAAATTTGCTGCATCACTTTGATTTACAATTAAATTAACCATGCATCCTGTAATATAATAACTTAAAATTTTGCATGCTAATACTAGACACACTAGAGGATGTTCCGTAATTTTTCTGAAATTAATTAATGAAGTTTCTGACCTGTTTCATATTTATAAACACAATTTTATAAGTTCTAGCTGAACACGAATCCTGTGTAGTTTGCTGTTTTGACACCATTGGCTACAACTTTCATGTATCTTATTTCTAAGCGCTGGAACCGGAAGGAAGTCTAGTTTTTAGATTTTTTGATGGATCCAGATTTGCATTCCTGTGGTGGCGGGAATCTCAGTTTCGGTGCAGTAATATCATGTTGTCCAGAATTGGAATTCTCGTCATTTTTAATCATTATAATTTGTTTGATATTCGAATATGCTTGCTACCTAGCCTAAACTTGTTCCCTGTTCTTGATCATGTTTACTTGCCCTATTTCTCACACTTTCTTGCTTGTCTTGATAAAAATAATAAATAACAAGCCGGGGTTTAAGAGAAAGACCATAGTAGTGGACAATATAGGTAAGTGTACTCAGAAGGGGGCCCATGTTTCCCACTTGATACTTGTTTCAAAAACTCGTTATATAATTATTCGATTCATGAACTAGTTACTATTGATTCATGAACTAGTATATTATTATTCGATTCATGGACTGGTTATATAACACTTGATTTATGGACTAGTATATTATTATTTGATTCATGACTTGTCATATTATTATTTGACTCATGAACTAGTTATATGATTATCCGATTCATGAATATGCTTGCTTGATACTTGATGTCTGAGTACACCGTCATATAAAATCCACCGCTAGGTCTAAACGTAACTGTTTGTATTTAGCAATCATGTGGTAAATAAATGGGACGCATGAAGAGCTACCTAGATAGAATTAAACAATAGACTTAAGAATAACTTGTCACTTGTACACACTTGACGCTTTACTTGATACTTGTTAATTGACACTTGTTACGTGATACTTGTTACTTGATGCTTGATACAACTCCATGCTCACTTGTTACTTGTTGATGCCACTTGTATTTGTTTCCGAATCTTGTTATTTGATTTGCCTTACTTGCTAGCTAGCCTCTTGAACTTCACTACTTGTTGCATCCTTGTCAAATCTTGTTGTATTCTCTTGATTCCAAATCTTGTTTCATACTTTCTTGCACTTATTTTTATACCCTTGCTTGTACTACTTGCGGCCCGAACTTGCACTAAGGGTGTCCTTCTTTATTTCTCTATTTTTCTTCTGCATGATGTATACAGGTTTTGGAGACCAATTTCCTACTGGAGTTGGTGAGCAAACGTTCAAGGCTTCACTTGGAAAAACTTGCTTTAATTATTTTGTATTTGAGTTTATTTAATTTTTGTTGCCACTAGAAACTTGTAACGGGATTTGTCACGCTCCACTTCCCAAAATACGAAACATGAGTACGTAACGTAGGCCTAGTGAATGATGTAAATACCATCCATAAGCTGTACCAGACTAACTCAGCAATATTAACAACAAAGTACAACCATGCAAGAAATATAACTACATGAATCAGAGATAAATTCTAATAATAAATGAAATAATCCAACCATATAAGTATCCAACATCTGGGATCAAAACAACCTCTTGGTCATAAAGCCCAAAATAGAGTACAAGTCATAACAATATTCAAGAATTAAAACTAGCAATAAAATCTAAGCAGTGCAGGCTGGTTCCATCTTTAGAAACGTTGTTAACCAATTCCTTCGGGAACAGATCCTTCAGTACTGTAAAATCTTGATCTAAAAAGAAAGAAAAGAGTGCCCTTAGAGCAAGTCGTGGGCAGGCAAGTAGAGGAAATAAAGGATAAAGGAAAGCCTGAATATCAAAGAATAAGAACATGGTCAAAGACAAAGAACAAGGCAAGACAGGCAAAATATCAAAGGTTTATAGTAAAACACATATGTAATGAGTGATGTCAGGATCAGACAGGAAATGCAGGTTATTAATCATTTTATTAGTCTATCTAGTGCACGTACTACTCCGTCCCATTCCATAGGTTTGGCGCAAACACACATTGTACGCTTTAGACTGATGGTGATTTCTCGGTCCGTGTACTCTGCCTAGTAATCAGCATTTCATGTTCAGGGACAGTAATTATTAGGCAGTGTTTTATGTCCTTGAGTACAAGTCAGTACTGGTCAGGCAGTAGGGCCCGACCGAGTACAATTTTCGATCGTTCGCTACCAAGTCTCCATGATACCCCGAAATTTTATTAATTTATTTTCATCCTATGTGAGCATGCAAGAGGGTGTCAATGTTGTATAATAAAAAGTGTGACTAATTCTAAGCGCTACGGACAAAGCATGAGGCAAACACAACAAATAAGCACAATTCACATAATCAGGACAGCATTACCTTGCTGTACTAAAATACAGATTACAGCCACTACAAAATAGCAAATCTGAATCTGCCGTAAGGCCTAGAAAATAGAATTCCACATGGTTCCAGCGAATATAATTAAGGCATATAAAAGATATAGAAACTAGGGTGAAAACACTATTCTATTCAGGTTTTACGTTCAGGCAGCATGCAGTAAGTTGTGTTCAACTATTTATTTCAGGTCAGAGAGCTCATTAATAAAATCTATAAAAATTCTGGGTGATACCCATACATGTCTAGGTCCAGGATAATTTATTTCAGAATTTTCTTTTACTTTTAACATCGTCAAATAAAATATAAAACAGCAGAATACGCATGCAATTGTGAGTCTGAAATTCTGACATGGCTGTACTAAAATGTTGATATCTAGCAAATGACACAGCGGAACTTAGATTCATCAAAAGGATGTTAAACTAGACATCAGAGGATAAAAATTCATGTATGTAAAGGAAATTAAAATTATGACATTATCATGGGTGAAAATCTGATTCAAAGTAAACAACTACCAATTCAGAAAATTGTCTTAACATGAATAGGCAATAATTAAATCATACATCATATATTTCATGCAAAATTGGCAATCAAAGTGATCCGTGGTGTTAACATGCAAATTTCTAAGGTTTAAGATACAATTATCACAAGCATGGTATCAATTCATCGATCAACTTCAATCTAGCACATACAATTTAACATGTCGAACTTGTCAAGTAGTCCTATGCATGAATCTAGTTATTTAAATGTGCATATGCATGAAATAATGGGGACTAGGTTTTAGATCAAAGAGATAGCACGATTTTAAGAGTATGTCGGGTTAGCTCATATAAACCCTTGATAAACTTAATGGAATTGTCAAAAGCAGTATGATAACAAATGGGACTGGATCTACTTGCAGAGATCAAATAAACTTGAACAGAATAAAATGCTAGTTCAAGAAGAGACTTGCCTGTTATATTGTAGATTCAAATAATAAGAATAACGGGATCAAAATTCCGGGCAAAAATCCAAAAAACATGAGCTAAATATGTGCAAAGAAATCCAACAGCAACAACAAAATCCCCTCACCGGATCTGGACAGAACACGGGACAGAAAATCTCGGATCTGATGTGCCAATACACAGAACGGCAAAATCAACCAATGGGCCTCCTTCAACCTCAGCAAGGAGAGAGAGAGAGAGGGCATGGCGGACTATTGCGGCGACTGCTACGAGGGCAAAGCAACGTCGGCACCACGACAAAGACGTCAGCACTACGGTCGAGAAGCGACGGAGGCGACAACAACCTCGACGAAGGCGAACTCTGTTTTCAGTTGGAAACAGAGATGCAATGACAGGGACGATCGAGGCTTGAATGGCTACGCTAGGGGTCTTCGGTGGAGTGGCGAGGGATGACAGTGACAATGGTGGGGTGCACAGAGAAGGGTTGGGGCGACGGCGATGGGTTAAGGGCAATAGTGAAGGTTCGATGGATTGGGTGAGCGGTTGGCGACGAGGAAGGGGTGACAATAGGGACGGTGAGATGGTGGAGACGAAGGGGACGATGAGGACGAAGGTGGTGACGGTGGTGGGCGGTGATCGGAGATGGCAACGGGGTATAGGGTTTGGTTTTGGGTTGTTGGGGTTTTGAAGGGAAACAGAGAGATAGAAGGAGAGGGGTGAAGGGTCGGGGAGAGAGAAACGGCAGAGAGAGAGGGAGAATATTTAGGGTTTAATTAATAGGGTATATATATGGGGATCAAGAATTAGTGTTTTGGGTTGAGATTATGTGGGTTCTAGGTATCGGTTTTGGCTCCAAAAAGAGAAAAATAAATGCAATGAGTTGAGACGAACACAAAGAAGAAAAAATCAGACTTAAAATAGAAAGAGCAAAATTGCAAAGAAAACAGAATCCGACCAGAAGAACACAGATCGATCAAGAGAGAACAAAAGAACCCAAGAAAAGACAAAATATAGCATAATAGAGGAATCCAAATACAATAATCAAAACAAAACAAATTAGAATAAAATTTTTAAATAGGGCTTACAAATCCTACTCACCTTACAAGAAGAATATCGCCCTCGAAATTCATACATGAAGTACATAGGGCAAACCCTGAAACAAACAAAATAAAAAAAAAACAAAGCAAAACAACCACTACTCAAACAAATGAGGGAACCTCTCCCAAATCTCTTCCTCTAACTCCCAAGTAGACTCCCTTGGCAAGCGAGGATCCCAAGAAACTCGAACCAACTTGATGAATCTATTCTTTAGCACTTTCTCTCGACAGTCTAAGATAGAGACAGGTCGAATTTCAGAGGACAAATCCGGCCTCACAGATAAGTCTGAGTAGTCAACCACATGACTGTCATCTCTGATGTATTTCCTGAGCTGAGAAACATGGAATACATCATGGACAGCTGCCAAAGCTGGCAGTAGCATGAGTCTGTATGCTGCCTTGCCCACACGTTCCGCAATATCGAATGGACCAATGAATCGAGGACTCAACTTACTTTCACCACCGAAACGGATAACATCATTCCAAGGCGATACCTTGAGGAAAACATGCTCGCCTGCCTCAAACTCTAGAGGTCTCTGATGACAATCAGCCCACCTCTTCTGCCGATCCTGAGCGGCTTGCAAATGCTTGCGGATCTGAGCCACGGCATCAACTGTCTTCGTGATCAACTCATAGCTTAAAAGCTTCCTCTCACCGATATCATTCCAACAGACTAGCGATCTACACTTGCATCCATACAATGCTTCGAATGGAGTAGTCTTGAGACTCGCCTGGTAACTATTATTATAAGAGAACTTGGCCAAGTGAAGATGATCCTCCCACGAACCTCCAAACTGAAGAACGCAGGATCTCAACATATCTTCTACGGTCTGAATTGTCCTTTCTGACTGCCCATCTGTCTGAGGATGGAACGTTGTACTGTAGCTCAACTTAGTACCCAAGATCCTCTGCAAACTCTTCCAGAACTAAGACCAGAATCTCGTATATCTATCCGATACGATGTTGACAGGAATTCCATACAGACGAATAACCTCCTGAACATACTGCGCGGCCAAACTCTCCTTAGACTGACCCACACGGAAAGGAATGAAGTGAGCACACTTCGTTAGCCGATCCACTATCACCCAGATAGCATTATGACCTTTAGGACTTCTTGGCAAAGCTGTCACAATGTTTATCGTGATATTCTCCCACTTCCATTCAGGGATAGGAAGGGGTTGCAAAAGTCCTGCGGTCCTCTGATGCTCCGCCTTCACCTACTGACAGATTAGGCACTGGGCGACGAATCGAGCCACATCCTGCTTCATACCATGCCACCAGAAATGCTGTTTCAAGTCCCTGTACATCTTGGTACCACTGGGATGAATAGAATACGGGTATCGATGAGGTTCCTCGAGTAGCTTCCGTCTGACTTCTCCTCTAGGTACACACAACCTAGAGCCAAACCGAAGCGACCCATCGGTATAGAAAACCAAATCAGATCTCAAACCAGCTTCTAGCTCACTCTGAACTCCTGCAATTGCTGATCACTCCCTTGAGCTGCTTTGATCTGCTCAACTAAAGAAGACTGCAACTGCAACAACATAAGCTACCGATCTGTCGGGGAAGAAACACATCCAACTCCAGCCTCCTCATGTCCTCCACTAGTTCCTTCTGCTGAGTAAGGAACATAGCGGCAGGCCTCCGACTCAAAGCATCCGGTACCAAATTTACTCTGCCCGGGTGATACTGCAAATTGATGTCAAAGTCTGCCATCATCTCCAGCCATCTCTTCTGCCTCATGTTCAATTCCTTCTGCGTGAACACATACTTGAGGCTCTTATGATCTGTGAAAATCTCAACTCTATCCCTAAGCAAATAGTGCCTCCACAACTTCAAGGTAAAAACCACAGCTGCAAGCTCCAGATCATGCGTAGGATAGTTTTTCCCATGAAGTCTCAACTGCCTCGATGCATAAGCGACAACCCTACCTCGCTGCACCAGCACTGCTCCCAGACTTCTCTCCGAATCATCACAATGGATCATAAAACCACCCGAACTGTCGGGTACAATCAGCATAGGCGCTGACATCAACCAATGCTTCAACTCGGCAAAAGCTTCATCAGAAGCTTCATCCCAGACAAACTTCTGCTCCTTCCTGGTCAAACTGGTCAAGGGCCCAGAAATTTTGGAGAAATCCTGAACGAACTTCCGATAGTAACCAGCCAAACCAAGGAAACTCCACCCCTCAGGAACAGACTTCGGAATAGGCCAATCCCTGATCGCAGAAACCTTCGACGGATCCACAGAAACACCAGCACCAGAAATAATGTGGCCAAGAAAAGCAACCCGATCCAGCCAGAACTCGCACTTATCGAGCTTCCCATACAGCTGGTTCTCTCTCAAGGTCTGCAGAACTACTTTCAGATGTTCAACATAATCTGCCCTGTTTTGCAAGTACACCAATATGTCGTCGATGAAGACCACGACAAACTGATCCAAGAACGGCGAAAACACACGGTTCATCAGACTTATGAACACAGTCGGTGCATTAGTCACTCCGAAAGGCATCACCAAGAACTCGTAATGCCAATACCTCGTTCGGAAAGCCATTTTCAGAACATCATCTGACTTCACCCTGACTTGATGGTACCTAGAACGAAGATCCAACTTCGAGAACACCGAAGCACCTCCCAGTTGGTCGAACAAATCGTCAATCCTCGGCAATGGATACTGATTCTTGACAGTAATATTGTTCAACTCCCTGTAGTCCATGCAAAGCCTGCGACTACCATCCTTCTTGCTGACAAACAAAACTGGGGCTCCCCAAGGTGAAACACTAGGTCTGACAAAACCCTTATCAAGCAGCTCCTGAACTTGCACCTTCAGTTCTGCCAATTCAACCGGCGCCATACGATACAGGACTCTTGAAAATAGAGGCCACACCGGGCTGAACATCAATACTAAACTCCACATCTCGGACGCGGCAGACAGGGCAATTCCTTGGGAAACACATCAAGGAAGTCCCGTACAACTAAGGGTGCAATAACCCCATTAGAACCTAGTGACAAAAGAGAAACAGCCTCGGGGTCCATCGAGTTCTTAACACGCCCTGATGGTGTCTCACCCGCATGGAAAGCAAATTTTGGTTGACTAGAGAGCCTAAAAGTCACCTTCTTCTCCCGACAATCAATCACGGCACAGGAAACACCCAACCAGTCCATGCCCAGAATGACATCGAAATCGAAATTGGGAATCATAATCAAATCAGTCGAGAACCCCACACCACCAATCAGTAATGGACTCTGCTTCCAAACCCTAGAACAGACAACGACACATCCACCTGTGGTGATGTCCCAAGCTGCGGGCATAGCATCGCTAGCCAAACCATGCTGATTGACAAAGCAAGAAGAAATAAAAGAGTGGGTAGCACCCGAATCAAACAACACATGAGCTGGAAGAGAGAAGACTAAAATCATAGTTAGAAGAAGATCAAACAAACAATAAGGTGCTAGTAGGATATATAGACGAATAATTTTACAAAGGAGGGAAAAGAAATAATAGCATGCAGAAAACTGAAAGAAAGAAAAGAAAGTACAACTACTGTGATATACCTGCACCACTCCAACAGCAACTTCCGCTTCCTCGGCTGTCAGGTTATAAGCCTGATCACGATCTCCAACCTGACCTCCTCTAGGAGCCACACATCTCTGATCAAAGACTTGCCTCTGCGGAGGAAGAGGAGGCCTACCCTAACCACGCGTCGGCGCTCCTAGCTGAGCGGCACCAAAAACCGGCGTAGGAGCTCTGCTCCTTGGACAGTTACAAACCATATGCTCACTGCTCCCACACACTAAACACTGTCTTTTGGCCATCCTGCAATCTCGCTGCGAATGTCCAGTCTTATGGAAATAGCCACAAGTCCCAACATTCCTCGGAATAACAGGTGCGTACGGCTATGCTCTCACGGGAGGGGGCGGAACTGGCCTCCGAATAAGTCCTCCGAAAGGCCGAGCTGCAACAGGGTGCGAAACAGTCCTCTGAGAAACACTAGACCTGCTTAGTGTCTGCTCTTGGATCCGAGCCGCATCCAGAACATCGGAATAAGCATGAAGCCGAAGAGCAGCCAAACGGTCCAGAGGGGAAAACTCAAGCCCGAATGAAATTGACTAGCCCGAGCCTCATCATTGGAAACGAGGGTAGGGGCGAAGCGACTGAGCTGTGTAAACTCTGCAGCATACTCGTCCACAGAACGGTTTTCCTGATTAAGATAATGGACAAATTAATACCATCACAATGACATTTAAGAACATTATCTAGCTAACCTGAGTTAGGGAAACAAATTATCGCTCCATCTCTGCCTTGGTGACACTGGGAATGAACTTCGCCATGAAGCTCTCAGAGAAAATGGCCCACTCAGTGGATCGCGGCATCCTTTCGGATTCAACCTGCTACCAGATATGAGCGAGATCCACCAATTGGATGCGAACCACATCCACACGATCCGCCTCGGCAACACGAGCGGTGACCAGCAATTGCTCCATCCGGATAAGCCATTACTCGGCCTCCAACGGCGACTCAGTACCCGAACACTTATCCGGGTGCAGCCTCATAAAATCTGCTACTGTACCAGGCCTAGGTGCAGGTCCAGCGACATTCCCATTAGCTGCCAAAGTGGCTCTCATCAGCTCATTGTGCTCCTACTGAAGAGCCATCATCTGCTGAATCGTCTGGAGAATAGCAGCATTGTCCGGCCACCCATCCCCTGAGCGAGAAGAAGAATTCTCATGAGCCATAGCCTGAAACATGATCAAAGATAGTCAGTACCCAGATTATATGTTGGTTATTATACAAGTATTCATGTGATTATCGTGGTGTGCAAATCAGTGAGTTAACCCGGCTAGAGCCAAACTCGACTAATATATCAATCAAAGCCAAACCTCATAAAGATAGTCATGTTTGATTGATATATTACTCAACCCCGGGCTCTGATACCACTTAAAATCCTGTCACGCCCTGCTTCCCAAAATACGGAACATGAGTACGTAACGTAGGCCCAACGAATGATGTAAACACCATCCATAAGTTGTACCAGACTTACTCAGCAATATGAACAATAAATTACTACCACTCAAGAAATATAACTACATGAATCAAAGATAAATTCCAATAATAAATAAAATAATCCAACAATATAAGTATCCAACATCTGGGATCAAAATAAACTCCGGGTCATAAAGCCCAAAACAGAGTACAAGTCATAAAAATATTCAAGAATTAAAACTAGCAGCAAAATCTAAGCAACGCAGACTGGTTCCATCTTTAGAAATGTTGCTCACCAATTTCTTCGAGAATAGATCCTTCAGTACTGTAAAGTCTTGATCTAAAAAGAAAGAAAAGAGTGCATTTAGAGCAAGTCGTGGGCAGCAAGTAGAGGAAACAAAGGATAAAGGAAAGCATGAATATCAAAGAATAAGGACATGGTCAAAGACAAAGAACAAAGCAAGACAGGTGTTACCGCTAAATTTGGTGTGGGGGCAAACAGATAGTATTTGTGGATTCTTAGGGGAACCGCATAATCAAACCATAACTTCTTCCGCTGGAGTTCGACCGCTGATTCCCGCTGTTCACCTGCAAAAAGTGCGAGACACCGGGGTTGATCCCGATGACGCACCCTCCAATGCTCAAGTTAGTAATCAGGAAGATTATGAGAGAGTGTAAATTGGCAAAAGATTGTTTACCTCTTAATAGTGGTGGATGGGGGGTATTTATAGCTGCCTTTTGGGATCAGATTAGGAATGTAATCCCTAATTCCCAGTGAAAGGATAGATACGAATCAGGGCCGTTGATTAGGATTAATCAGAAATCCTAATTCTATCCTGCTGGACCGGGTTCACTGCGGGTTGAAACCCACACCCAGTTGAGATGGGCCCGTTCGCGGGCTATTGGGTTTCCCCAAGAGAAGACCCAGTACCCGCTTCAGACCAATTTATAGGTAAAATTACCATTTTGCCCCCAGGCTTTGAGATTCGCGCCCAATTTGGATGGTTCCGATTTTTCCCTATTTTTAGCCATATCACGAGCCCCCCACTCCTGGAGACTAATTTTGATCAGCCTTTGAGGAGTAGTTTTACTGTTTTGATGGCTTGCGGAGTTGTATCGGAGTCCAAATGGGAGGTTTCGATTCTTTGTATGAGGCAGTATGGTGATTTTCCAAGTTAGTTGCGCGCTCTAGGTTGTTCTTGAGCCCTTCTAGTTTTCTGGCATTTTCCTTAATTTTTATCTATTTTTCGGATCACTTATTTAATTTTGCGAAGTGTTGATTCGTCGTTCAGGGGTCTTAATCAACCACTCTAGGCAATAATTATTTACTCAGGGGCTCAAAAATATTTCTCCAAATTTATAATTATTTTCTAGAATTTTTAATTAATTTTCTCGAATTTTAAATCATTTTTTAGCAATTTTTTAAATAAATAAAATGATTTTAATAAATAAAAATTAATTTTTAATACCGAATTATGTCGTCGCGCAATCTGGGCCCTCCATCAGAGTTGAGCATGGTTTTCTGGAGGAGGGTAGCTCGGCAATTTTTTTCTTCGTATGCGAGGGTCGGCACCTCGGCTCGGATCCTCGGTAGCTCAGTGGATCGGCGCGTACCGATCTGCCAAGCTACGTGGCATGATCCGGAGCATCCATTATGGTGAAAATCCCAAAAAATGATATCTTGTCGTTTTGTGAACGTGGCATGATCTGAGCCGTCCATCGTGTTCTAGCACGTTTTTTGACAAGGTCCAACAGTTGTGGCAGGTCGGCTCCATTTTTCTTCAAATATAAGGGTCGGTACCTCGTCACTTCAGCTCGGATCCTCGGTAGCTCGGTGGATCGGCGGGTAGCGACCTGCCGTGCTACGTGGCATGATCCGGAGCATCCATTATGGTGCAAATCCCAAAAAATACTATCTTGTCGTTTTGTGGATGTGGTATGATCTGAGTCGTCCATCGTGTTCTAGCACATTTTTTGACAAGATCCAATGGCTGAGGTAGGTCGGCTCTATTTTTCTTCAAATGTGAAGGTCGGTACCTCGTCACCTCGACTCAGTGACTCTGTAGCTCGTCCTCCGCCCCCGTCGCTCGGTGGCTCAGCTAAGATGTTCAGTAGCTCGGCTAAGCACTCCGGTGGCTCGGTAGCTCGTCCTCTGCCTCCAGTAGCTCGGTTTATGCATTAAGATTTTGATTTCTAAAATTCCAAACTCGTCACCTCGGCCCGGGAGGATGGTGGCTTGGTGGCTCGACTGAGCGCTCCGGTGAATCAGGAGATCAGATCAAGTCTTCGAACCACGTGGTGAGATCCGAGGCATTCATCACGGCGCGTATCACGAAGTTAGAGGTTCAGATCACGAGAAAACGTTATCTTGTCATTTTGTGGGCATGGCGAGATCTGAGTCATCCATCATGTTTTGATGCGAATTTTGAAACAATTTGACGGTGAAACTGGTTCGGCGGTATTTTTCCCTATATGTGGAGGTCGGTACCTCGTCACCTCGGCCCGGGAGGATGGTGGCTCGGTGGCTCGTCCGAGCGCTCCGGTGAATCAGGAGCTCGGATCGAGTCTTCGAACCACGTGGTGAGATCCGAGGCATTCATCATGGCGCGCATCATGAAGTTGGAGGTTCATATCACGAGAAAATATTATCTTGTCATTTTGTGGGCATGGCGTGATCTGAGCCGTCCATCATGCTTTGACACAAATTTTGAGACAATATGACGGTGGAAATGGCTCGACGGTATTTTTCTCCATATGTGGAGGTCGGTACCTCGTCCCTCGTTAGATTGCCTCGTGGCTCGACGAACCACGATTCGTCGAGTGGTGGTGTTAAGAGAACCGACGAGCCTTTCCCTTGGAACGTCACAGCTTTCCCCATTTGCCTTCCCTTAGTGGGTCATAAAACATTTCGAAAGCCCAACAATCGCTTTCTTGGCTGTAAGTTCTCACCCCCCACCCCTTAGCTCATTTCTCACTTTTACTCCCAAGTTTTTACCTTTGCTCTTGATTTGCTCTGCTAGCGGCGATTTGCGCTCCAAGGCGGTTGTGCTAGCTGTCGCGTGGGCCACGCAATTTCTGGTGAACTATTTCCGACCGTGAACGTCACTTCAAAGCTACGTCATATCAAGGTTAGTCCTCTTTGCTTTAGATATTTATTCGAGATGTCAAGAGTGAGCTCGGGAAGTGAGGCATCATCCTCGGGAGGCCGAAGCGCCGAGGAGAGGAGGGAAGTAGTGAGCCGCAGAAAGGGGAAGGAGGTAGTAGGGTCATCTGCGGCCGAGGAGAAGAAGAGAGTAGTGGCCTGGTCTTGGATAGTCGAGGAGATTGTAGAGACTGAGAGACAAGCCCCCAAGTCGGGTCGGATGCCTAGCCCACTGTCCGGTCATGCCAGGATAAGGCAGTACAACGGCGATCTCCTGTGTCCGAGCTGCCACCCCAGGTGGACCCTTGATTCCCTCGCTTTTGTAATTTTTTATTTCTTTTAATGTACTGCCTTATAGCGGACTGGCCACCGCTCTTCTGATGTGAATAAAATTTTGTTCGAACTCTTTTCTCAAATGTTGTCCAAGTGATGAGTTTTCTTTTTGAAATTTGGCTAAGTGTTGGGCTTGAAATTTCTTTGAAACTCGACAAGTGTTTAGCACTGCCTTTTGTCTTTTTTTCTGATATGGTTCCGTTTTTTAGATCGTCGAACTTAGTTCGGACTCCGAAGCAGCCCGGCTTCGTGCAGAACTATGGAAGCGGTCTCGCAAAGCTCGTCTCGAAGGTGAGGTGGAGTTGCTCAGGAGGGTGTTATTCGACGTCGAGAAAGAGAAAAGCGAGCTGCTGGCGGAGGTTCGCCATTTGGAAATAGCTGAAGAGGAGCTTTCGGAAAAGGAGGACGAGTTAACCTCGGCAGTGGGGAAGCTGAAGGCCGAGCGCGACGAGCTCACGGCGAAGGTCGAGCAGTTAAGGAGGGTTACAATCGACAAAAGCATCGAAGTGACCAACCTTCGTCGCATCATCACTGACAGTGCTGGTGATGCAGGCTCGGCTAACCTTCCTCGGTTCAAAATATCTGTGAAGGACGATACTTTGAAGGATAGGATCGTTGAACTCGAGGAAGAGGTCGCCCGCCTTAAGCCTCATCCTGTGAGAGTTAACGTCCGAAGCACTACGTGTACTCGCAAAGAAAGCGAGAGAGGGATCTCCTTCTACGATCTTGCAACTCGTCCACCTGTCGTCAGTCGGAGTCCGGATGATGCTCAGAGTGGTGTGGCTGTTTCATCTAGTGGTGCCTCCGTTGGAGCCACAGTTAGAGGCAGTGCCGAAGAGGCGTCTCGGTTCGTCCGCCTAGAAACGAGCTCGAAGGTTAAGTGGCGCCGCCCCCGTGTGTCCCTGAACCGAAACGTCCCCATTTCAAAGAAGCATTAAATAAGTTGTATTATGCTTCTTTGAGTTTTTGTGGTACCTTGTTGTCGTAACTTGGTGTTGTAACTCGAACGTTTTGTTTGTTGAACTCTTTAATAAAATAAAAATTCGTTTACTTTTTGATGTTTGTGTGTTGGAGATGTAGGGTGGCCCCTCTAGTTTTGGAAACGAACCATAAGATCCAAACGTTAGTTCTTCCGAGTACTCTAGTTGTAGAAATTTCGCTCTTCTCGCCTGTCTAGTCTAGTTGTAGAAATTTCGTGTTCGTCGGCAGAGCGAGGGCTTATTTCAACGATTGTGGGAGCAATTCCGAATGGCGAACCACTTCCAGCTCACTTAAGAGCGAACTTGCGAAGCAGAGTCGAGCCAAGTGTTGGACTCCGAACTCATCGTTTGATTGTATTTCAACGGTTGTGGGAGCAATTTCGAATGGCAAACCACTTCTAGTTTGCTTAAGAGTGAACTCGGGAAGCGGAGTCGAGCCAAGTGTTGGACTCCGAACTCGTCGTTTGATGGTATTTCAACGGTTGTAGGAGCAATTCAGAATGGCGAACCACTTCTAGCTCGCTTAAGAGCGAACTTGCGAAGCGGAGTCGAGCCAAGTGTTGGACTTCGAACTCATCGTTTGATTGTATTTCAACGGTTGTGGGAGCAATTCCGAATGGCGAACCACTTCTAGCTCGCTTAAGAGCGAACTTGCAAAGCGGAGTCGAGCCAAGTGTTGGACTCTGAACTCGTCGTTTAAATAAAAGTAATTAAAAACAGAGAGATGCAAACAATCACAAGAGGAATACGGGAAAAAAAGTTCTTTATTGATAACTAATAGTCGGCTGCTTCTAAGTTGCGAGCTGTTATTACATTGAAGAAATAAAGAAGAAAAATACAAGTGAAAGGAAAGAAACGGTTGGACATCTGAAGGTACTTAGAGAGGCATTCAAGCGCTCTCTTGGTACTTTAAGAGATGGTCGGCATTCCAAGTCCTGGGAACCTCTCTGCCTTCAAGGTCTTCTAGACGGTATGTCCCGGGTCGAACTACTCTGGTGATCTTGTAGGGTCCTTCCCAATTTGGAGCTAGCTTACTCTTCTGACTGGGGAATGAGATTGCTAACTTTTTGAGGACCAAGTCCCCTTCTTTGAGGTCGGTGGGACGGACTCTCTTGTTGTAGGCCAGCTCAATCCCCCTTCGATAGCTTTGTTGGCGAATTGAAGCTCTTTCACGGAGCTCGTCAATCAAATCTAAATTTGCCCGAAGCTCTCTGGCATTCTGCTCTTCTTCATAAGCAATAAGGCGAGGTGAGGGTACACCAACTTCCAAGGGGATCACAACTTCAGACCCATAGGTGAGGTTGAACGGCGACTCTCCTGTGGGGGTCCGTTTCGTAGTGTGGTAATTCCACAGTACGTTAGGGAGCTGATTAACCCGTAAGTCTTTGGCGGACTTATCCAGCCTCTTCTTAATACCGGAGAGGATTTGTTGGTTGGCATTTTCTACTTGACCATTCGACTGCGGGTGGGAGACGGAGGAGAACCGTTGTTGGATGGCGAGGTCTTCACATAGAGCCCGGAATGCAGCCCCTGTAAATTGTGTTCCATTGTCGGTTATGAGCACCCGAGGGATGCCGAACTTGCAGATGACGCTCTTCCAGAAGAACTGAAGTACTTTGTTCTCGGTGATTGTAGCCAAGGGCTCGGCCTCTATCCACTTCGAGAAGTAGTCGATTGCCACAACTAAAAATTTGAGTTGGCCGGGAGCTGGTGGAAACGGCCCTAGTAAATCCATCCCCCACATTGCGAAAGGGATCGGACTTGATAGGGAGGTGAGCTGAGCTTGGGATAGGCGACGAATGTTGGAATACTTCTGACAAGAGCTGCATTGCCGAATGTGTCGTTCGGCGACTTATAAGAGGGTTGGCCAGAAGTATCCATAATTCAACACCTTCTGGGCGAGGGATCTTGACCCTGAATGTGCCCAGCCTATGCCTTCATGAAGCTCTTGCAAGGCGTATGTGGCTTGCTCTGGGGAAAGTGATCTCAAATAAAGCTTGCCATCTACTTGTGTGAAGGAGCGTTTGTACAAGACCCCCTCAACAACGGGTGTACCGCTCCGCTCTGGTTCTGACTCGACGAGCTTCCGTAGGGTCTTCGGGAAGGAGCCCATCCCTTAGAAATTCTACCAGGGGTTTCATCCAATTATCTTGAAGTTGAACAGGCAGTGACTCCATCAAGTCGGAAGTTTCTTCTTCTATGCTTGGTCTCAGGAGCACTTCAATCAGGACGGTCTGCTCGAGACCTTGGAGGGAGGAAGTGGCTAACTTGGAGAGGGCATCTGCTTGGGCATTTTCCTCCCTGGGAATTCGCTGAATAAGTGCCTCTTCGAATAGAGCCATGAGATTTTGGACCTTGACTAGATACTTAGCCATTCGGTCATCTCGCACTTCGTACTCGCCCAAGACTTGATTTACGACCAGTTGAGAGTCACTAAATATCTGGAGACGTTGTACCCCTGCTTTGCGGAGGGAGTATTGGAGAACGAAGTCATCTGGGCCTGCCAGAATGACTCCGGCTCCGCTCCCTTCGGTGCAAGAGGATCCATCTACATATACCATCCAAATAGGATGTCCGTTTGCCGCCTGACTGACCTCGGGAATGGTGTTTTCCACGATGAATTCAGCTAAGGCCTGAGTCTTGATCGCGGTACGAGGCTGGCATGATATATCATGCTGGCTCAGCTCGATCGACTACTTCATGAGGCGGCCAGAGGTCTCCGGCTTGTGGAGGACTTGCTTCAGCAGTTGGTTGGTAAGAACGACCACCTAGTGGAACTGGAAATACGGGCGAAGCTTCCTAGCTGCCATGACCAAGGCATACGCCATCTTCTCCAGCCTTGGATACCGGAGCTCGGCATCCCGAAGTACCTTGCTCACATAGCAGATGGGCTTCTGAGCCCTGTCTTCTTCCCTCACCAAGACAGCACTGAGGGTTTGCTCGGAGGCAGCTAAGTAGAGGTAGAGGGTCTCCCCGGGGATTGGCTTGCTAAGGAGCGGCGGATTGACTAGGTAGGCCTTGAGATGATCGAATGATTCCTGCTGTTGTTGTCCCCATTCGAAACCTTTAGCCCCCTTAAGTGCTTTGAAGAAGGGAAGGCACTTCTCCCCTGACTTATAAAGGAAGCGCCCTATGGCAGCGAGGCATCCTGTCAGCTTCTGAACCTCTTTCACATTTTTGGGAGGAGCCATGACCAGTATCGCCTTGATCTTCTCGGGGTTAGCTTCGATTCCCCTTTGGCTGACCATGAAGCCTAGGAACTTCCCCGACGAGACTCCTAATGCACACTTGTTTGGGTTGAGCCTCATATCTTGCTTCCTGAGTACATCGAATGCCTCTTACAGATCGGCCACATGATCGGCCCCATGGATGCTCTTAACAAGCATATCATCAACATATACTTCCATATTTCGGCTGATCTGTTCTTGAAAGAATTTATTGACGAGGCGTTGATAGGTGGCACCTGTGTTCTTTAACCCGAAAAGCATCACCCTGTAGCAGTAGAGGCCCTGATCGGTAACAAAGGAGGTCTTCGGGATATCGGGGGGAAACATGCAGATTTGATTGTACCCAGGAAAAGCATCCATGAAGTTGAGAAGCTCATGGCCCGAAATGGCATCAATCAGGGTGTCGATGCTTAGAAGAGGAAACGGATCTTTGGGGCATGCTTTGTTCAGGTCGGTAAAGTCGATGCTGATTCTCCAGCTCCCGTTGGCCTTTTTTACCATTACAACATTTGAGAGCCATTCGGGGTAATTGACCTCTTGTATGAACCAAGCCTTAAGGAGCTTGTCCACCTCTTCTTTTATAGCTTGTTGGCGCTCGGGAGCAAATTTGTGCCTCTTCTGTTGGACCAGTTTGGACCCCGGTGCAACACTCAAGTGGTGGATGAGGAGCTCTTCGGAGATTCCTGGCATGTCGGTGGCCAACCATGGAAAGAGGTCGTGTTTCTTTCTAATGTATTGGATTATGTCGGAGCATAGAGCAGATGGGAGGTTCTTGTTGATAAAGAACTTGTGGTTCGGATCTTGCTCAGAGAAGAGCACTTCCTCCAATTCATCCACCGGCTCGGACGTTGGTTGGACACTCTCTTAGGGGATTTCAAGAGTTTCGAGGGAGAGGAATGGACCCCCAGTAGAGGTCATGTAGCATTTGCGGGCCATTTCTTGACTGCCTCTTACTTCCCCTACTCCTGCCCGGGTGGAAAACTTCATCTTGAGGTGATAAGCCAAAGGGACAGCTTCGAGAGCAGCTAGGCCAGGTCGGTCTAGGATGACATTATAAGCAGCGGGGATGTCAACGACCATAAAATCTATTGTCTCCGTTCGGGTAGTAGGAGTTTTGCCAGCGGTTACGTCGAGGGTGATTACCCCTTCGATAGTCACTGGCACTCCCGTGAACCCATGGAGCGTGTAGCCGACCGGCTTGAGCCTGTCCCGGGATAGCCTGAGTCCTCGGAAAGCCGCGAGGAAGAGAAGGTTAACGGAGCTTCCATTGTCCACTAGGATCCTCTCCACTTTAAAATTTACCATAAGGAGGTTGATTACAAGTGCGTCATAGTGGGGGGTTCGGACGCCTTCAAGGTCTTCATCTGAGAATATGACTGGTACTCCGAGGCTTTTAGGGGGAGGTGTGCCATGAACCGAATGGACTTCTCTTATAAATGCCTTTCGAGAGGAGTTGGAGGAGCCCCCCATGGGACCTCCATGAATGAGGTGTAAGATAAGCTCCTCTTCGAATTCGGTTGTCTCATCACGTCGTTCAGGGCGCTTATTAGCCCCCCGAGGGGGAGGAGGAAGATTGGTTCGGTCCTTTCTCACAAATCTGGCCAGCTATCCCTTCTGGATGAGGGCCTCAATCTCGTTCTTCAAGACCCAACAATCATTGGTGTCGTGGCCATGGTCCTAGTGATAGTGGCACCACTTCTCTTTGTCCCTCTTCTTGCCAGGGGTGTTCATCTTGGGGGCAGGATGTATCACCCCTTCCTTCTTAACTTCCATGAGAATAGTGAAAATGTTGGCATTAAGAGGAGTGAATTTTTCAAATCTGGGGGGAGGGCGGCGCTGATCGCCATTGTCCTTCTGGAGCTTCTTGGCTCCCTCTTCTTCACCTGCCTTTCTTTTGGTTCCGGAGGAAGGTCCCTCAAAGGTGGGGCGATGCTCAGCTTCCTCAGCCCGGATATACTTCTCGCTTCGGAGAAGGAAGTCAGAGAAGTTCTGCAGGGGCTTCTTGACGAGGGAGGACCGAAGGCTGGAGTTAAGGACATGTGATTGGAATGCTGCTGCAGCGACCGACTGGTCGAGGGAAGCGATGGACCTAGCTTCTGCGGTGAACCTTTTCACATAGTCTCTCAGCTTCTCACCCTTTTTCTGGTTGAGGTAGAGTAGCGAAATGCTGGTCTTCTCAGTTCGGAGGCTACTCACAAAGTGGGTGACGAAGAGGGTCTCGAATTGCTCGAAGGAGAATATTGAGGATGGGGCGAGGCGAGAGTACCATTTCCGGGCCGGACCCTTGAGAGTAGCGGGGAAGGTCTTGCACAGTAGAGCATCGGAAGCTTGGTGGATTAGCATGAGGGTTTTAAAGCTTTCGATGTGATCGACGGGGTCAGACTTCCCGGAATAAGTCTCGAATTGTGGAGGCTTGAAGCCTGTTGGAACAGGCACCTCCATGATGGTTCGAGAGAAAGGAGGTCGCCTTGGACGGAGGGTCCTTCCTCTAAGCTCTTCTTCTTTGTCTAGCTGACTTAAGTGCCTCTCCATTTTGTGTAGACGACGGTAGACAGTGTCATCCCATTGACGGTAATCAAACGAGCCTCTGGACTCGTCTTCGTACGAGGGAGAGCGAGGGCTACGACGACGGTAGCTCCGGGAGTGGCGAGGACTAGGAATGTGCTAGGGGTTGATAGGAGCTGGGGGAGGAGTTAGGGACCATCGGCGAGGACTTTGGATCGGAGGAGGAGTGGGGACCCTCTGAGCATTGTTGTTGTTGGGTCGGAGATTGAGGGCTTGTAAGATGGTTGCTTGGAATTGCTGGAACTCGACACGAGTGATGGGTGCGTCATCGTTCCTCGGAGGTTGCTGACCAGTAGGGGAGTGAGGTCTTCTCCTATGGTGGCCGGGGGACTCTCTCCGCCCTAGGTGAGGAGGGGACCTTCTGTAGTCCCAGGGATGAGGAGATCGCTCATTTGGATGTTGTTGGCGGGAGGCTCCCTCTCGGGCTCGCCTTTCATCCAAATGGCGATGAAGATCCTCTTCCTTCTGCCGATTGAGGATGGTATTGCAAAGGTCATCGAAGCTCGGGGGTTGTCGGATGCCATGGAATCGGTAGAGGGATTGTGTACGGAGACGCGATCATGTTGGAGAGGTTGTTTCTGAGGATTGGGACGGGAGCCCCCCGTACCAGCATTCTGGGGACTGGTTTGACTGCGAGGGGGTTGAAGATTCTGAGGAGGAAGTTGGTCCTGCTGCGGGGCTTGGTCAGGTTGAGGAGGGAGTCCCTGTGGCTGGACTGTTTCTAGGGGGTTCTCCTGTTGAGGAGTAGGGCCACGGTTGGACCCCCGAGATCTAAGTTTCTTTAGAGGCATGGCTGGGTAAGATCTGACCAACGGGAAGAGGAGGGGCTGCTATTCTTCGGTTCCCACGGACGGTGCCAATCTGTTACCGCTAAATCTGGTGTGGGGACAAACAGATAGTATTTGTGGATTCTTAGGGGAATCGAATAATCAAACCTTAACTTCTTCCACCGGAGTTCGACCGCTGACTCCCGCTGTTCACCTGCAAAAAGTGCGAGACACCGGGGTTGATCCCGGCAATGCACCCTCCGACGCTCAAGTCAGTAATCAGGAAGATTATGAGAGAGCATAAATTGGCAAAAAATTGATTACCTCTTAATGGTGGTGGATGGGGGGTATTTATAGCCGCCTTTGGGATCAGATTAGGAATGTAATCCCTAATTCCCAATGAAAGGATAGATACGAATCAGGGCCGTTGATTAGGATTAATCAGAAATCCTAATTCTATTCTGCTGGACCAGGTTCGCTGCGGGTTGAAACCCGCACCCAGTTGAGATGGGCCCGTTCGCGGGCTATTGGGTTTCCCCAACAGAAGACCCAGTACCCGCTTCTGACCCATTTATAGGTAAAATTACCATTTTGCCCCCAGGCTTTGAGATTCGTACCCGATTTGGACGGTTCCGATTTAACCCTATTTTTAGCCATATCAACAGAAAAAATATCAAAGGTCTACAGTAAATCACACTTGTAATGAGTGATGTCAGGATCAGGCAAGAAATGCAGGTTATTAATCATTTTATTAGTTTATCTAGTGCACGTACTACGACGTCCCATTCCACAGGTTCGGTCCAAACACACAATGTACGCTTTAGACTGATGGTGAGTTCTCGGTCCGTGAACTCGGCCTAGTAATCAGTATTTTATGTTCAGGGACAGTAATTATCAGGCAGTGTTTTATGGCCATCGGTACAGGTCAGTACAGGTAAGACAATAGGGCCCGACCGAGTATAGTTTCCGATCGTTCACTACCAAGTCTATCCATGATACCCCGACTTTTTATTAGTTTATTTTCATCCAATGTGAGCATGCAAGAGGGTGTCAATGTTTTATAATACAAAGTGTGACTAATTCTAAACGCTACGGACAAAGCACGAGGCAAACAAAACAAATAAGCAGAATTCACATAATTTGGACAGCATGACCTTGCTATACTAAAATACAGATTACAACCACTACAAAATAGCAAATCTGAATCTGTTGGAAGGCCTAGATAGTAGACTTCCACACGGTTCCAGCGAATATAATTAAGGCATTTAAAAGATATAGGAACTAGGGTGAAAACTCTATTCTATTCAGGTTTTATGTTCAGGCAGCATGCAGTAAGTTGTGTTCAACTATTTATTTCAGGTCAGATAACTCATTAATAAAATCTATAACAATTCTGGGTGATACCCATACATGCCTAGGTCTAGCCTAATTTATTTCAGATTTTTCTTTTACTGTTAACAGGGTCAAATAAAATATAGAACAACAGGATACGCTTGCAATTGTGAGTCTGAAATTCTGACATGGCTGTACTAAAATGTTGATATCTAGCAAATGACACAGCAAAACTTAGATCCGTCAAAAGAATGTTAAAGTAGACATCATAGGCTAAAAATTCATGTTTGTTAAAGGAAATTCAAATTATAACATTATCATGGGTGAAAATCTGATTCAAAATAAACAACTAACAATTCGGAAAATTGTCTTAACATGAATAGGCAATAATTAAATCATACAGCATATATTTCATGCAAAATTGGCAATCAAAGTGATTCTAGGTATTAACATGCAAATTTCTAAGGTTTAAGATACAATTATCACAGGCATGGTATCAATTCATCGATCAACTTCAATCTAGTAGATACAATTTAACATGTCCAACTTGTCATGCAGTCCTATGCATGAATCTAGTTATTTAAATGTGCATATGTATGAAACAATGGGAACTAGGTTTTAGATCAAAGAGATAGAACGATGTTAAGAGTATGTCGGGTTAGCTCGTGTAAACCCTCGATAAACTTAACGGAATTGTCAAAAGCAGTATGATAACAAATGGGACTGGATCTACTTGCAAAGATCAAATAAACTTGAACATAATAAAATGCTAGTTCAAGAATAGACTTGCCTATTATATTACAAATTCAAATAATAAGAATAACGGGATCAGAATTTCGGGCAAAAATCCAAAAAACACCTGCTAAATACGTGCGAAGAAATCCAACAGCAACCAAAGCAACAGCAACAACAAAATCCCCACACTAGATCTAGACAGAACACGGGACAGCAAATCTCGGATCTGATGTGCAATACACAAAATGACAAAATCAACCAATGGGCCTCCTTCTTCAACCTCGGCAAGGAGAGAGAGAGACAGCACAGCGGACTGCGACGGTGACTGCGATGGGGGCGAAGCAACATTGGCACCACGGTCGGGAAGCGACGGCGGCGACGGCAACCTCGATGAAGGCAAACTCTATTTTCGGTTGGAAATAGAGATGCGACGACATCGACGATCAAGGCTTGAGCGGTGATGCTAGGGGTCTTCGGTGGAGCGGCGAGGGACGACGGTGACAATGGTGGGGTGCACGGAGAAGGGTTGGGGCGACGGCGATGGGTTAAGGGCGATGGTGAAAGTTCGGTGGATTGGGTGAGCGGTTGGCGACGAGGACGGGGTGACGACGGGGACGGTGAGATGGTGGAGACGAGGGGAACGATGAGGACGAAGGTGGTGACAGTGGTGGAAGGTGATCGGCGATGGCAAAAGGGTATAGGGTTCGGTTTTGGGTTGTTGGGGTTTTGAAGGGAAACAAAGAGATAGAAGGAGAGGGGTTAGGGATCGGGGAGAGAGAAATGGCGGAGAGAGAGGGGGAAATATTTAGGGTTTAATTAATAGGGTATATATATAGGGATCAAGAATTGGGCTTCTGGGTTGAGATTATGTGGATTCTGGGTATCGGTTTTGGCTCTAGAAAGAGAAAAATAAATACAATGAGAAGAGACGAACACAAAGGAGAACAAATCAGACTCAAAATAGAAAAAGCAAAATTGAAAAGAGAACAGAATCCAACCAAAAGAACACAGATCGATCAAGAAAGAACAAAAGAACCCAAGAAAAGACAAAATATAGCATAATATAGGAATCCAAATACAATAATCAAAAGAAAATAAATAACAATAAAATCCGAAAATAGGGCTTACAGGCTTGTAGTTCCGAAGTTTTTACTTTTGATCCAGATCTTGAATTTATTTGAAATATTTAAGTTTGTTTCAAATATTTTCTATTGATTAATAAAGTATTCATGCATGCGTGGTTGAATATATTTTGCTATATTTCTTGTTATGATGCTGAGTCGATCCTACAGCTTATGAATGATGAAAATCATTCGCTGGGCTTTGTCACGTACTCGTATTCCGTATTCCTATTGGGAAGCGGGGCGTGACAGGGACATATCTGTGTTTGTAGCCATATGTCTCACCTGTAAAAAGGTTAAAGGAAAAAACCAGAAACCTTGATGTTTATTACAGCCATTGCCCATAACAGAATGGAAATAGGAAAATATTAATATGAATTTCATTACGTGGTTACCCAGATGTCCCAAAGGACATGATAGTATTTGGGTTGTGGTTGACTGACTAACAAAATCAGCTCATTTCTGACCTGTGAAGATTACTTGGTCATTGGACCCTTGTTTTTCCAAAATTGTATTTTTCGTGTATTTTCTGAATTTAAAATTTTTGTAAATTATTTTTCGCTTTCAAATTCTTTTCGTTAAAATGTATTTTTGAATTTTCCATTAAAGTTTATTATTAATCAACAATTTTATTTGTAACTATTTACGATGATTTTTATACCCTATTAATGTTGTTTTTATTATTATTGTTCGGTATTATTATTATTACTGTTATTTGTGCTATTATTATTTTTACCCTTGATTGTTTATTTAAAAACCTAGTTCTATTTACAAATTATATTTGTAGATATTTCACATAAATTCTATGTTACAATACAAATTATATTTTGTTAAAAATCTCTATTTTATTGGATATTTTATTAAAACCCATTGGATATTTCCCTATACCCTATTTTTAAACACCAAGACCCATTTACCCTATTTAAAACCCATTACTTAATTAATCCCCAAAACCCTTTAACCCAAATACCCACTACCCGCTGTTTTAAACCCAATTACCCAAAACCCATTATTTTATTGGATTTCCTCCCCTCATAGCCACCAGCAACAGCAACAGGTTGCACCCCTCGCGACCCCTCGACGTCGCCCCCTACAGCGCAGCTTCCCTGTACTGCACCTACAATCAGCTGCGACACCCTATCGCGCGACCTCAACAGCCAGTCGCGTCGCTGACTACAGTAGCAACCCCCCCCCCCCCCCCGACTCCCCTCTGCAGCGCCGCGATCTTTCTCCCCCTGCACTGCATCGACAACAGTCGGAGCAGCGCCTGCAGCTTGTGCGCACGTCCTCCCTGTCCCGACGTGCCGTGCGTCAGGAACTGCCGGCCACTCCTTGGTCGCCGACCATAGCGACTGCACCAAGTCAATGCACACCCCTTGCCTGTTTGCTGTTTGATCATGTGAGTTGATCACTTTGATTGTGAGCCGTCCGATCAACTTGATCATCGTGATCATCGTGTCCCCTTGAAACCGATCTGGCCGTTCGATCTTGTGATCTTCATCTTGATTGATTGATTCCTAGCCGTCCGTAGATTTGATCTTGATCATCACCATCGGGGTGATCTTGGCCGTCCGCTGGATCTTGATCATCATGCTTGACTGGATGTGGGCCGTCGATCTCTTCTTGATCATCCGATTAGATCCTAGTCGTCTGATTTCCCCTTGATTGTCACGATCATGATGATTATCAACTTCTTTTGATTGCAGCCGTTCGATCGATCGGTTTTGATCTTCATCAACAGGAAAATCTGACCGTCCGATCTGATCCGATCATCTTGATCTTGATCTTCGATCTCAGCCGTCCGATTATGTTCGTGATCCCGATTGTCTTCATCTTGTTCGTGATCGTGTGTTCATGATTGGTTCGTGATCTGTTCGTTGTGGTTGTGTTCGTTGCCCGAGATTCCGTTCCCATTATTCTTACTTGGTGTCGTTTTCGTCATCGGTTAAGGCAAGTAACTTGTACTTAACTTCCTTTGTATGATACATGTAGCGCCCCGAATTTCTAAATACGAAACTTTAGAAAATACGTGGCACTTTCCCAGCGATCCACTTCAATGTAACAACATACATAGCCAAAAAACTCAAATCATTTTATTCCAAATCTTTATTACAATAATCTTTAACATTGCAGCGGAAATACAAACACTTTAAATTACAACAATTCCTTTTACAAAACTCTTCTTACAACAATTTACACAAGGCTCTATTATAATACTCATAATCTCTATAGCTAACCCAAGCATCCAAGCCTCCAATTCTAAGCAACCTGCAACATGTGAGGCTAGAGTTGAACCCTAACCCCCAAAACTACGGGGTCAGCCATAAATGGTGTGAGTGATATAAACAACAAACATAAATAACAAATAAACATAAATTCTCAACCAACATGTACTGAACAAAAATACAATAGCTGAACATGTAATCTGAAATAAGAACGATAGGCCAGTACATGCAAGAACCAAGTCGAGAAATAATACCAACGATCAAGTATCCATCAATCATTCATCCTCAAAAATAGTGCAGCTCAACTGCTCGGTGCAGTCGACTGTATAATGAACCAGTCGACTGATCTGAGCCAACAAAAATCCTCACATCTCAGTATATGCCCAATTATCAATAAATCCCAATGCCACAATGTATGTCCAACAATCGATCACCAATAATATCATAGATCGGATAGCAATATATCCATCTACAAAACTAAAGATAAGGTATAGATCGAATACGAACCCGGTATGCCACGACACCGACGAACATATCCATCTACAAACAACTAAGAAGGTATAGATCGAATACGAACCCGGCATGCCATGACACCGACGAACATATCCATCTACAAACAAACTAAGAAGGTATAGATCGAATACGAACCCGGCATGCCATGACACCGACGAACATATCCATCTACAAACAAACTAAGAAGGTATAGATCGAATACGAACCCGACATGCCATGACACCGACGAACATATCCATCTACAAACAACTAAGAAGGTATAGATCGAATACGAACCCAGCATGCCATGACACCGACGAACATATCCATCTACAAACAAACTAAGAAGGTATAGATCGAATACGAACCCGGCATGCCATGACACCGACGAACATATCCATCTACAAACAACTAATGATAACAAGAACCTTCAAGATCACGAAAACTCATCATAACCAGTCGACTTATGTTATAGTAAGTCGACTGCCCCGAGAACCAATATCCAAGATTATAACAAGTGCAGTAAGTCAACTCAAGAAAACCATCAGTCGACTTACCCGAGACAATTATCAACAATTCTCAAGAAACGTTCCAAGTGCTAACAGTATAAGATGACTTATAAAAACATAAGTTGACTTATCAACAATATAAGATGACTTATAGAAATCATAAGTAGACTTATCAAAACATAAGATGACTTATAAAAATCATAAGTAGACTTATCAAAAGTATAAGATGACTTATAAAGATCATAAGTAGACTTATCAAAAATATAAGATGACTTATAAAAATCATAAGTAGACTTATCAAAAGTATAAGATGACTTATAAAGATCATAAGTAGACTTATCAAAACATAAGTCGACTTAAAAGGAGACATAAGTCGACTTATAAGAACATAAGTCGACTTATAAAAACATAAGTCGACTTACTCGAGAGAAATTCTACGATAACTTTGAAAAATAAATTCTAAGTGTTCCAGTCGACTGAGAAGGGTCTAAGTCGACTGTCCAGAACGGATTTTCGAGAAAAAACTAAAGATACAGCAGCTGGGTCGTACCAGTCGACTGAATAGTAGACCAGTCGACTGTCGGCCTACAGATCTCACAAATTAGGTCTGTAATCAATACTCAATACTGGAGTTTATCACAATACCAAATCCCTTCCTCAACTCAAATCTGATCCAATTCGTAATAACAAGGTCCAGAGATTCCTCCATCCAATTTCTTATCTTCAATAATCATAAATCAAACTTCAACATGTTTCAAGCAATCAAGAATTGTCAATCGAGATCTACTAATCTTTCATGGATTTCACATGTATATCACAAATACAACCATGGCGTCGATTTCATACAAGATACGAAAACATCAAACAAAACAACATGCAATCATACACATAAACAAAACAAGTCTATATCACTCACTTTTTAGAATCAAGAAGAATCCACAAAAGCCTTCCTTTGCTAGATCCAAAAGCTTCTTCCTCAATCACCAAAAGAATGAGAATATAATAAGATCTGAGTTGTGCAGCGAATGACGGCTGCAAACTCTCTTATATAGGCCGGGATCAAGTATTAGGGTTTAGGAATATATTTACAAAATAATCCCTTCAAAATGCAATTATACGTATATATATATATATATATATATATATATATATATATATATACTCTTGGAAATTCATCTAAAATTCATTTAAATTAGGATTTAATAGAAAATATACTTCTAAATCTTAACCAATACTGTTTAAAATGTTCAGAATGCCAATTTTGCATTTTAGCCCTTTAAAAAGTCAATTTTGCAAATAAGTCCTTCTTTTCTCAAAATTTGCAAATAGGCACAATTAATTTCAGAAAAATCTGGAAAAATACTAAATAATTCTCAAATAATAAATAATGGTTTTTCATAAGGAAAACTTAATTGTTCAAACATCTCAAAAGTCGTTTGCACGTGTTTTGCACGTGTACAAAAGATAAATCTTTTAGAAAATATCAATTAAATTCTCAGAAAATCATTTAAATTCATTTTCAAATAATTAAAATAATATTTGAAAATACGGGGTTCTACAATACAAGTCATAAATACTGCTTGTAGTGTAGTTGAATTCTAGAGACAATTTTTCTGTGAAACCCCTTGTTGATATTGTCTTTATAGTGTTTTGACCATAGTTGCCTCACGACACATATGACATGAATTAACTTAGGTTTTTCCTGTTATTGATTTGATCATGTATGTGGGATTTTTGTGAGAAATTGCGTATTTGTTAAGATCTATGTGATAGACTTGTTTTAAATGTGTTAATTACCCTATTTCATGATTCTTGGACACTTGGTAGACTCGATTTCATGTTTGGTTGTGTTTGGATTAGATTTCGTTGGATCTATGTTGATTTTAGTTTTTGAGGAAATTCTGTATTTTATCGATAATCTATTTTGATCAGTAATTTAGACCATATTAAGGTCAGAATCTTAATTTCAGTATAAAACATGATTTGTAGAGGAATTCGACTTCTTTCCAACCCCTCTGACCTTGCTCGATTTTCTTTTCGTATGTGTGAGATATGAATGTACTACAGAGGTGTAGATCTTTTCCAGATTTTGTTTCTTAGTGACTTTGATGACAAAATTGTTTTGATACTAGTTCTAAACACATTATTTTGATCTGGAGTTTTGGTCAGTTTTTCTATGACTATTTAGGGATTACCCAAAATTTTGGTGGATTTTATCAATGAGTTTTATATGTCGTTTCGTGCTTGTTTATAAGGACTGTATTTGTTGTATTTTGCTCTCTGTTCTGTAGAGAATCGTGTTTTCACCCTGATTCCTTTTACTATATGAAAAATATTTGTGAAATATAAAAGTTAGCTTATTCTATCTATTTTCATATCCCTTTGGTGGATTTGGATTTCGTTTTACGGTTTGCGAGATATCGTAGTTTTCGTATAGCAGTGTTGGGAATTCCAGATTTGCCAAACTATCCTCTCTTGATGTTTTCTGATTTTTTATGATTGATCTAATTTTACTGAAAAAATATGAAACTTTATATTCTGATACTAGACATATAGGAGAATACTCCAGATTTTTCGTGGATTTATTTAATGATTTTTTATGTTGTTTTACTGACTGTGAATTCGTTTTCCTGATTTCTCGCTGAACGTATTTTCAGGACACAAATCAGTTTTGTGCTATGTTTTTCTGAAATACTATGTGACTTATTTATATTCGCTGGATTTGGTTGGGAGTCTATTTTCTAGACGTTTCGATCGATTAAGATTTGCATGTTCGCAACACTGGGAATCACTGTTTTACTACATTATGGTCTTGCTGTCCTGAACTAGAGATTTGACTATTTTATTCTTTTAGGAGATATCTTGTACTCGTACATGTTTATCTTGTAACTTGTACTTGGCACATGATCATGCCATGTTATACTTGATATGTTTTGCACACATACTTTCTTGTTTGACATTAATAATAAATAACCAAGCCGGGGTTTAAGGAAAAGATCTAATAGTGGATAATTCAGAAACGTGTACTCGGAAGGGGATCCACTGATCCTACGTGATTACTTGAGACATGATACTTAACACGTGATTACTCGACACTGATGAACACATTATTATTCACATTTAGAAGCAATAATCTTATTGTAAATGCACATTTAAAAGCTCTCTATGTGGTATTTAACTCTTATTTTCTCTTTTCCATAGGAAACAGCCTATAACAGCAAAACAAAGCAGATCCAGGACTTCAAGGATGATACACAGAATATTACAGAGCATCAGTCGACTGAGTCTTCCACACAGGTCGACTGAACAGAGAAATCAAATGTACACAGAAGTTTCGGCACAGTCGACTTACTCCAAAACCAGTCGACTGGGCTGATCAATTGAGAAATCTTCAGAAGTCTCGACACAGTCGACTGGTTCTAAGACAAGTCGACTGGTCTGCGGTGGAGTTAACAGATAAGATATTCGAAGATATACCTGCATCTAATTCCAAATCTATTTGAATCCAGATTTTATGCGAATTCTCCAACAAACCAAATCTAGAGACTGGGAATTAGCAAAAGGCGTGGTTAACAGATAAGGAAGGAAAGAAGAAACGAGAAAGAAATAAATCATCAAATCAATTAAAGAAGGACTTTCCTGGAAAAGTGCAAACCCTAATTCTCTGGCCGTATTCTATAAATATCAGAAAGAAAGCATCAACAGGGATCCCCTCTCTCTCCCCCTCTCTCTCTCTCTCTCTCTCTGGACTCCATCTTTTGATCATCATCTTCCACAAACACCCACCACCGAATCACAAGAGTCTGAGCGTTCAAGTCATCAACAGGGGTATTATTCTACCAGCATCGAGGAAGGAGATAGGAGATCAAGTATTCGAAGGCAGCCGACTGTGTGACAGCCAGTCGACCTCATTGCCGGACTTCATTAGTTTATTTCTTCTTCTTCTATTCTTTTATGTTGGTCATGTATTTGAACTTGTTGATTAATAAAAGTATTATTATGTGGAACTAAATTCTATAGTTGGGTAGATTGAAGCCGTAGTTATGTAGTGTTATGTTCTTCTAAAATTCTTCTATTTACTTATTGATTGAAACCGTTTGTATTGGTATAGATTGGTGATAATCAAACTTATTCTCAAAGCTCTGAGAGCAGTCGACTGAGGTGAGAGCCAGTCGACTGACGTACAGAGCTTGAGAATATCAAGTTTGCATTACCATTTATCTGAATCTGTTATATGAGCATATTGAAACGACCCGAATCTCGTGCCCGTAAATTGTAACAAGGGAATCCTTTGGGGTTCTTGGTTCAATCAACTTAAGGGATCTAGATCTGATACCAATTTCTAGAACCTTGAGTGTTTGTTCGTTTCCACTGATCTTATGTTTTCTTTAAGTACAACTTAGTAGATACCATGCTAAACACTTAATGAAAGAAACGAATTAGAGTAGATACCATGCCTAATTCTTGGCTTAGGGAAACAGTACTTTAAGGAGTAGATACCATGCCCTTGAAGGGAACAAACATGAGTAATAAGAAGAAGTTCAGAAGGTGACTTAGCATTACTGACTATTGGTGGAGATCTAAACCCAACTACTTCATAAATATTTGTGATTCAACACTTCTTAATTTAGCTTAAATCTTTTTATTTCTTTTAGACATTTAAAACAATTCTTTATGATTCTTAGTCTTTTTATTGATTAGTAAATTAAAGTCTACAATCTCTGTGGGATCGACCCTTGCTATTGCTACGCTTCTATAAACGATTCATGCACTTGCGAGGTTTTTAATTTGTGTCTAGTTTTATCTCTTTATTTAGGTAGTCTAGATTGCACAACAGACACTTGCACGCAAGACACGTTACTTGCCACTTGCACAACTTGACACGTGATTACATGATACATGATACATGATACTTGGAGCTTGGAGCTCGATACATGACTTGTCTCTGAGTACACTGCCCTCTATGGTCCACTATAAAATCTAAAGTAAAACTGTTTATTGTAGCAACCATGTAAAGTGGACTGCATGAAGTGCTACCTAGATAGTAATCACTACAAGACTTGAACATAATACTTGAACATGATACTTGAACATGATACATGCTTGCTTGACACTTGACAACATGATACATGAGACTTAATACATGAGACTTGATACATGATTACATGATACTTGACACTTGATACTTGTTTACCTTACGATTGATTCATGCCACTTACACTTGATCCCCTTACCAAGCTAGTTGTCTATTTTGCCATCATGCTTATTCCATGATATTAGTTAGTTTTCCCATGTACTTGTATCCTGCACTACAAGCGGTCCGTAACTTGCAAATTGACGGGTACTTATTTTCTCTTTTCCTCTTCCCTGTAATTGTTAAATTGCAGATTTTGGAAAACAAGTTCCAAATGGTATAGGCGAGATGAAGTATTAGTACTGGATCTTATTATTATTATTTCTTGTAGCTTGCTTTGAACAATATTGTATTCTTGTACTTGGATTTATGTTGTATTTGGGCAATGTGACTTAGGATATTTGACTTATTCAGATCATGACTATTTGAGATTTATATATTTGGTTTCAAGTATTCTTATTAGTATTTTGGTTCATATGTGCATGTTGGTTGATACTTTTGCTTCCGACTCTGATGATTCTTGTGAATGTTGTAAAGATTCTTGAACAGCTTATGGATGATGAAAATTATTTGCTGGGCTTTTATCTCGTATCCGTATTCCGTATTCATTTTGGGTAGCGGGGCATGACATATATGTTGAAGGGATAGTGAAGTTGCATGGAGTACCAGTGTCCATAGTCTCCGACAGGGATGCAAAGTTTACTTCGCGGATCTGGAGAGTTTACAGGCAGCCTTGGGAACAAAAGACAGATTTTAGCACAGCTTATCATCCACAGACAGATGGACAAACATAAAGGGTGAATCTAGTTTTGGAAGATATGCTGAGGGCATGCGTTATGGATTTCGGAGGAAATTGGGAGAAGTATTTAGCCTTGGTTGTATTTGCCTAAAACAATAGTTATCAGGCTATTATTGGCATGGATCCGTACGAAGCGCTCTATGGAAGAAGGTGTCGAACACCTGTGTGCTGGTATGAAGTTGGTGAAAGGCAAATGTTTGGGCCTAAAATTGTGCAGCAGACTTCTAAGAAGATTGAACTAATTAGAAAAAGAGTGGAAATAGCTCAGAGCCGACAGAAAAGTTATGCTGACACTCGACGAAGGGAACTAGAATTTGAAGGAGACTCAGTATTCCTGAATGTCTCACCAACCAAGGGTGTAATCAGATTTGGGAAGGGAGGTAAATTGACCCCGAGATACATTTGACCATACAAAATCCTAAAGAAGATTGGGAAAGCAGCATACTAATTGGACTAACCAACAGAACTGGCCCAAGTGCAAGAAGTATTTCATGTCGCAATGTGTAGGAAGTACGTACCTGAGCCGAGTCACCAACTAACACTACAAGGAATTTGACATATAGTGACAGCAAAAATCCGTGGGTAAAAGGCGAAAAACTGTAGGTATAGCCCGTAAAACCTATACCAACGGACATATTTTTCCGTCGTTTTTAATTAGCTATACCCACGGCAAAATGCCGTCACTATAGCCTATAGCGACGGTTTTTTCACCCGTTGGTATAGGTATCGGTGTTATACCCACGGTTTTGTATCCGTTGGTATAGGTTTTAAAGACACCTTTTACTTTCCTATACCCACGGTTGAAACTCCATTGCTATAGGTTTTAGCAATGGTTTTAGCATCCAATTATTTGAATATATACCCACCGTATTTATTCCGTTGGTATAGTTCTTTTTGTGCGGTCCGTTGGTATAGGTTTTAACAACATTTTTTACACATACCCCCCCCCCCCCCAAATTTTACGGATAGGTCATAATTTGCTCTATACACAATTTTTTCTTATTAATTACGCTTATGATAATTTAATGTATTCTTTTATAATATTAATCCAATTATAAACTAAAAATACAATAAAATAAATAAATGTGTTTATGAAACAAAATTAAATAAAATTAAACTTCAATCATATTAAAAATAAATAAAGTATTACAAGAGTGTCAATTACAAAATAGTTGAAAAGTCAACCTAAAAGTGCCATACTGACATATAATAAACATATAAAGTCTTATAACAATCTCATCCACTCAATTTCTAAGTTTGCTCCATCAAGAAAAAATTAGCTTCTAATCCTCACCTGCAAGTAACAAAAAGAACAAATGAATCACAACATAACTCAACATAAGAAATATTAAAAATTTCAGTAAGAATTAGTTAAAACTAATTAGATACCATCTTCAATATCTTCATTAGTGTCTGGATTTAGAGAATGCGTATGGTCAGGGGCACTTGAAGCATCTGTAACCTATTAAAAATAAAATACAGCTTATAGACTCTTCTTAATAAATATTTCCATCATTCATTAAAGAAAAAAAATTATGGAAAAAAAGACATTACAAATGCAATACATTACAATTAAACATATGGAAAATCAATAATAAATACAAAAATATCTCATACAAAACATAACATTGAAATATGAACTCCAAGAGTAAAATATAATATACCTGTCTTGCAGCCTGTATAATGTCATTCACATCTTCTCCAGAGAATCGATTATGAATCAACGACAGAACATTTGTCAACAGGCTTTCCACTTGCTTAACTCTATTACGTAACTCTTGATTTTCAGACAAGGGAAACCTTCTGTTTTTTAGGCTTAGGAATCTTGCCCATACAACGCACACGTCCTCTCTTTTCAGGTCCTTGTACTTGGGAATATGTGTCATCCTTCCAAGGCATATGACTATGTGTATTTTGGGTTGATTGAGATGTTCCAGCTTCATTATTGTGTTTGTTTAGTTCAACCTGAAACATTACAAATATTAGATCCTGCAATTAGAAGAGAAAAGATGTGAAATTTGTTCATATGGGGATAAATGTGAAGAATAGAACTACTATTACTACTGCAATTACTACTACTACTACCACCACCATAGATAATCCTACAAGTTGTCCATCTCTTCAGAAAACTTCAAAAAAACCTTATGAATACCACCTCAGACATCCATAAAAAAAGTGACGACAAATAAAACAGAGAGAAACAAATGTAAAGGAGTTAACAATCAGGTTTAAACAGAAAGAAAATAACCCCATTAGTAGATAGAATGAAGATTAAATTGAAGAGATGGCATTGCTTTGACAAAAAAAAAAACAGAAATTCTCAAAATAGAAATAACGAAACTTCAATGGGAGGGTCCTTAGGTACAGAATAATTGCAACCAGCAAGAAACTTCAATGGAAAGGTACTCAAGTACAGAATAATTGCAACCACCAAGAAACGAATCCTTTTCACACAAATTGTGAAGCACAGGCAGTCCAGAATGGCTAATTTTAGTTTGAAAAGATATAATGACTACAGTAGTTTGAGATCTACTTTTAAGATTTAATAGAAGGTTTATAATCCATATCTCTGCTTTGTGTGAGTGTGTGCATGCTTGTTATAACTTTATGTTTGTATCCATATATCTGGATCTGAAAAAAATTGCAGTATGATCATTACTTCCATGGCGGCCTACTATTGCAATTCATGCATGATAACCTCCAGTAGTAATGATCATACTGCAATTTTTTTTAGATCCAGATATATGGATACAAACATAAAGTTATAACAAGAGGTTATCATGCAGAAATGATCATTACTACTGGAGGTTATCATGCATGAATTGCAATAGTAGGCCGCCATGGAAGTAATGATCATACTGCAATTTTTTTCAGATCCAGATATATGGATACAAACATAAAGTTATAACAAGCATGCACACACTCACACAAAGCAGTATGATCATTACTTCTGGGTTTCATAACTACTAGATTGATCCAAAAAATTGCAGTATGATCATTACTACTGGAGGTTATCATGCAGTATGATCAGTATGATCATTACTTCTGGGTTTCATAACTACTAGATTGCATGAATGTTTCTTTTGCAATTTGTCTTTTATTAGTAGTTATGAAACTGGAGGTTACTGATAAGTCGGCCTACTATTCCTCTTCATTGTAACTGGAGGCATTTAGAGGAGGCATTTAGAGTATCATTTTCACTTCCAGAATTTGGTATTTAATAGTTTCATAGTTTGCATGATGACTAATGGAAATTTCTGTTCAGTTATTAGTTATGAAAATGCAGGTATATAGCTGATAGCTTAGCCTGTTTCTCTAAAGAAATGGATTATGAGCTGATAGCTGATAGCTTAGCAGGTATATATTCTACTATTACTAACTTCAAATCCATTTCCCATATATTCTGGGTGCCACACATGAACAGGTAAATCCGAATAAGACACTTGGTACATGAATTAGGAAAAAATTAAGACGAGAGCAAAGAAATAACTATGTATGTAAGACTTGCTTTTATCAATTGATACCTAATGGTTGGATCAAAAACTTGAATGAGCCAAGATGCAAGTCTTGTTCGTAAGTGAGTCATATTCCAAACTGACCATCACTTTCCAGACCATGAGGCAGTCAATCAATTAAACTAGAGTAATAATGCAAGATAACCTGATATTAGTATATTCCAGTAGAGAAACTAGAAATTGATAACCTTATGAACTTATGAATTGATAACCTTATGATAAGTCAGTCAAGGAACCTTATGAACTTTAAATTCAGTCATAAGGTTATTGTATATTCAGTCATAAGGTTATAAGTCAGTCAAGGAAATTGATAACCTTATTGTAGATGCTTTTATCAATTGATAACCTTATGAACTTTAAATTCATCTTATACATAAGTCAGTCAAGGAAACTGATTATGTAATGAGACCAACCAATAGAAATGAATTAACTCTAATAGATATAGGTTGCTCTGATTACGTATTCAGAAGCCTGAATTAATAAAAATTTTAGGAGGAAAAGTGAGTTCCGTTCAGTAAATTATCTTGCAGTAGAATATTGCAGTTTCGAAAACATCTACAATATTTAAGCTTGATGTGTTCTTTGTCCAACGAAAACTAATATGACAATTATCCAGATATGATTAGGTATTGCAAATGTGTGAAAACAAATATACACAGGGATATATATTGCAGTTTGGAAAACATGTAATGTACCCGCAAGTTTTGTCAAAATTGTATTCATGTGTTCTTCTGTTCAACAGGAAAAATATGACAATTACCCAAATATGATTAGGTATACAATGTATACAATGTCAAAATTGTATTAATGTCTTCTTCTGTTGAACAAACAAGAATAAGAAAATTACCCAAATATGATTAGGTATTGCAAATGCTTGTAACTTATATACGCAGAGATATAGGTATTGCAAGTGTGTGTGGGCTTGTGTGTGGGCTTGTGGTGTATTGCAAGTGTGTGTAAACAAATATGTGCAGAGATATATAGGTATCGCAAGTGTGTGTGTTGCATTGCAAGTGTGAATGAGAACTAAATCTTACAATCAATCTAGCAGCCTTCTGATTGACAATTGATCCATCTTTACGAGTGCGAGTATCAATGTAAATCTCTTTACGTTTAGGTGATAATCCTTTGCTCTTTTTTTTCTGAAATCAAACAAACAAGTTATATGTATCTTGTAATTACATTTTACTCAATGAAAAGTACAAATATAAACAAACCTTTTCATCAATCAGTTTTGGGAGACTTTTTGTACCCATACAATGAAGATCTTCAAACTTAGCACGATTCTGTCTATTAATTTTACTTACTTTCTACAATTGATACAACAAATTATCAGACGAATGAAGAAACCAAAGTCAAAATATTACTCATAATATGCAAAAATCTATTTGCTATATGACTTACTTGTCCTTCTTCAGAAAACCAATAACGAACCAATTCACGATATTGATTTCGGTCAACCCTATCATCCGGTAATGCAGATGCAACTTCTTCTTCCGTTTTACTCGGGTCATATGCCATTGACTTTAAATCGCTCTTCCATTGCCTCCACTTTTCATTCAACTCAGATTTCAACATTTCTCTTGTTGTGTCATTTATAGGAGGAACAAACTCAAATTTGGACTAAAAAAAGAAAGATGTTAAATAAATAAACTATAAAATGAGTCATATTACAGCTTTTGATACAATATAATTTAAATATACAACTATAATACCTCTATTATTCCCAGCATCGCATCTTTGTCCTCCTTTGGCATGTCTTTCCAGGATTTGTAGCTGATGGGAGCATATTGATGCCTTCGAACCATACTGCCTATGAAACGAGTAAGAGTTGTCCCTTCCTCACCAACGGGTCGACCGTACTTGTCTAAATTAACAATTATGAAATCACCATCTTCCATGTCCCACACATCTAACATTCTTGTTGGGCCTCTCAACCGTTTAGGCTCCGCATCTATAATTAAAACAAAACTTACATAATTAACACAATTAGATATTTCCATAATATTTGAGATAGGACCAAATACATGCAGCTGGATACATTAAATTGGGAACATTCTACAATGAGAGGAACTTATATAAATCTGAAACATTTCGCGACAAACTGTATTAATACAGACAATGTAGAATAACAATGTAGAATAAATGTATTCAATGTATTCAAATTTCTACCAATTAAATGACACAACCCCTACGTCTTAATTAAAATTGATGTGTAGAATAAATATACTGGTAGAATCCAAACTAGTTTAACAAGCCCTCGAGCAAATTGATTTGATTTTTAAATCTGAACTGCAGATTGTGAATTTTAGAAGATTTGAAAAGAAATGAACGATGCATGACTATAGAAATATAGGTATGGAGAGTAAGTGACAAGGGTGCTCGATGGGATTCAGGGCAGGAAGTTGGAATGTCTCAATAAGTATAAAACTAATTACTATACAAATATGATAGTTCAGTCATGTAAGGTCAAAAGTTCTACTGTCCTGAAAAATCCACATTAAGTAGGGGTAATGATGGAGAGTCAATACTTCTCTTGAGCACACCATATTATATTGTTATAGATATATTGCTGCCAATGACATGTTTTGTCCTGTTTCTTGTTTCAGGCAATTCCAAATCTGGACTTTTGGCTCAGTTTGCCCCAGAGACCAAGGTTGGCATCTGATTAACAAACCATGAAGCTTTAAACCTTAGGTTTCTTGCATATCGCCCATACAGCCAAATTTTGGCATACTTGATTTGATAGCAGGAGCAAGTCGTTGGCTAATATTCTTTTGGTGCATGTAATTAAGCTTGATGCTAGGCGGAATCTGCAAAGCACATCAGTATTATTGTGGGTAATTCCCAAATGAGTTAGAAATAGTGGTCTGTAGGTTTCCTCTGATTAAATTAAATCTTGGTAAAATAATTTCACATAGCTCACTTCATCGTTTCTTACATATTTTAAACTGGTCAATTCAATCGCCATTTGGTTGGCTTGCGACCATGAGACAAATCCATGGGAACTATACACTCTATATGAATCAATTTTAGTGATCATTGTGTCAGCTGTAAAATATAAATCTATTTGGATATCTAAGTGACATACATAATTTTGAAAAAAAATGTCAAAATATTATCCGTAAAAATATATATTTATTCAATGGGCATTGATACTAAAAACTGGGAACTGTATCGCAAAAGTCCAATTTTTTTCATTCTTCTCCAAATTGTAGAGTGTGGAATATGTAAGACCAGTTTCAAGTATGCCTTGGTAAATGCCAGGAATTCTATCTTGTGTCAAGGATGTGCTGTTATCTTGGATCAACAGACTAGAAAGCATCCAAAAGTTATTTTTTTACGTCCGGGCTCCTCATATTAATAGCAGAATGAACATTTGATATCCTATATAGGTTCCTTGTTCTGGTTTTTTCATTCAGAAGATTTTTTCTTAAATCATCAGAGGTTTCTGCTAACTTTTTTAGTTTCCATAAAAAAAAGGCAATTTATTTAAAAATACTACTCTTTTAATAAATAACTTGTGTTACCCTGTGCAAATTGCACAACTTAAAATAGTTTTGAGAAACTCATAAAATTATATAGAATAACAAAAAATTATAAAACTCAAAAAGTAATATAATTACATAAAATTAAAAAATCATCTCAAAAACTAATAAAGTTTGGTAAATATAACCTGAATTGTTATAGGTAAATAACTTGAGATGGCAGATCACCATTATATATTGTTATAGATAAATAAAGTATAAAAAATAGAAAGTATATAATTCATACCTTTTTCAATTTGTACTTCTCTTGCTGCTATATTAGATGGAATGGAGTTGGATTCTACAGACTCATGTATGACGCCTTCTATATGACCAGGACTAGGCCGAGTTTCTTCAGCATTACTTCCTTGGGCATGGGATGAGGTTGTATGAGTAGGAATAGATTGTGTTCCTTCATTGTCACTTGCTTGTATATGTTGATTTGAGTCTTCTAACATACGGCGCCCAATATTCAATTTTCTTCTCCTTCCCATTGCTGTATACTTTCAAATAAACAAACGAAGGATCAAATCATAACACAAGCTTCAACTAGCTTCTGACATAGAATAGCGTCTGAAAGAAATATAATTTTCAAATTATCTAGACTCAACATATTAGCATAAAAAACAACATTAGAATGACTATAAAACACAAAGGGAAAGAAAAGATAAAGAAAAACATAACACGGATCAAATTCATATTCAAAACATGAGTAAAAAAATAGTCAAGTCTAATTGCATGGAAAAAGTACAAAATCATTCACAATTAAAACATATCCTCCCATTCTTCCTCCCCATCCTCATCATCAATATCATTATCAACATCAACATCAACTTCAAAAAAATCATTATCATCATCAACTGAAAGCCCAATTATATCATTATCATTTTGAGTAGCTTCGCTTGTATCATGCATTGGTTGCGCATGGATTTCTTCAATTTCATTGGATTCCTCATCACCCATATCATAGATATCCCTGACCTTTGCATTCAGAACAACAGGCCAATTCTTGTTCCTCTCATCATATACATAAAACACCTTTTTAGCTTGTGATGCGAAAACAAACGGATCATCACAAATATCTTTTCCGGTGTGTTTCAAAAAATTGAAATTCACAAGTGTCATCCCAAACTTATCTTTCTTGACACCTTTCTTGATATCAACCCAATCACATTTGAATAACACAGCCTTGTACTTGCCAGAATAATCCAACTGGATTATATCAGTTATCGCCCCATAGTAATTAATTTCATCTTTTGATGTCTTAGTCCTTACAACTACTCCACTATTTTGCGTTTTCAGGTATCTCTCTATTTTCCTTGTGTGGAACCTAAAACCATTAATGGCATAACCGGTGTGTCTCCTTACTACCTCAGATGGTCCACGAGCTAACCATCTAAGTTCTTGAGTAACTTGTGGGCTCCTTTGATCATCCAGGCGATGAATCTAAAATATTCAAGAACAAAAGTTAGTTACATTATAAAAACAACAATTAAATTTTCAATAATTCAATTTTTTCGTGCTTACCCTTTCTCGAAACCAGTCACTAAATTTTTGACTATGTTGTTTATCAATTTCAAGTTGTGATAATCGCCGCGGCCGAGACTGTCTCTTGAGAAGTCCAATGTGCTCTCTAAAAATAATGATAATAGAATTCAAGGAGTTATAAAAAATTTCAACTAGTGTAATAGTGAATAATGATTGGTGTCTTACTCTATAAATGGAGCGACTGCGTCACGATTAGAAAGAACATATCTATGATCTTGCATTAACTCTTTCTTATCAAGCTTAGTTCTGCTCACTCTCTTGCGCTTCCCTAATTGTAACTTTTGCTGTTTTTTCCTTCCTAATGGCCTTCCAACAGGATGTAAAAAGGTCACATCATCTATCAATGTAGAATCAATTTCATCATCATTTCTACTAGGTCTATTGAACCTAGTTTCCACCCCATAATAATATTGCGAACAAAAGGTCAAGCATTCATTTGCCAAAAAACCTTCTGCAATCGATCCTTCTGGATGTGCTTTATTGCGTACAAATGACTTAAGAGTAAGAAGAAACCTGAAAGTAAATTTAGTTTTAGATATATATGCTCTTAACATCCTAATAACTTCTTTAACAGTTTTAAATAAAATAACATCTTCAAATAAAGAATTCATACCTCTCAATAGGATACATCCATCGATACTGTACTGGTCCAGCAACCTTGGCTTCATATGCCAAATGAATTACCAAATGCACCATAACAGTAAAAAATGATGGAGGAAAAATTGTTTCGAGTTGACAAAGTGTTATAGCTATTTGAGACTCCAGCTGTGCTAGAAAATCCACATTAAGTACCTTAGAACATATTTGCTTGAAGAAATTGCAGAGATCAACCAAAATTGAAGTGACTTTATCTGGCAATGAACCCCTTAATGCCACTGGGAGAAGTTGTTGTATCAAAACATGACAATCATAACTTTTTAAGCCAAATATCTTGCGTTGCTTGACTTGCACACAACGTGAGATGTTTGATGAGCATTCATCAGGAGCTTTTACATTCTTGAGGATGCTCAGAAAAGCATCCTTTTCTTTGGTAGTCATTTGATAACATGCTCTAGGCAAAAGCATTGTATTACTTTTTGAACTCGGCTGAGGGTGAAGCATACTTCTTATGCCCATATCTGCAAGGTCGGCTCGTGCTTTATAATTATCTTTGGATTTTTCCCCTTGGTTTAACAATGTACCAATGATGTTATCACATACATTTTTTTCAATGTGCATCACATCAAGATTGTGACACAATACATTATATTGCCAATAAGGCAAAGTGAAGAAAATGCTCTTCTTTTTCCAAGGTTGTGCCCCATCCTCTAGACCTTCTTCTCTAGTTTCATCTATTTGCCTTAAAATTTCAATCCCATCAAGTCTTCTCGGAGGATTTCGTAACTCCCTTGTTCCGTCAAAATCCCTGCTATTCAACCTCCACTTGTGGTTAGGCGCTAACCAACGACGATGGCACATGTAGCAAAATTTTCTACCATGACGTAACCATCGTGAGGCTGTTTCAATACCACAACATGGACAAGCATATTGACCTTTTGTACTCCATCCAGATAGGTTTGCATATGCTGGAAAGTCATTAATAGTCCAAATTACAGCAGTACGGAGTTGGAATGTCTCTTTCTTGCAGGCATCATAGGTTTCAATTCCATCATCCCATAACTCTTGCAGCTCTTGTACTAATGGTTGTAGATAAATATCAATGTTATTTCCGGGACCTTTAGGACCTGGAATTAGTAGTGACAACATGAAGAATGATTGTTTCATGCACATCCAAGGAGGAAGATTATAAGGAATTATCATGACGGGCCACGTGCTATGGGTAATACCCATAGTCTTGAAAGGATTGAACCCATCAGAAGCCACTCCTAATCGAACATTACGAGGATCTAATGAAAATGTTGGATATCGGGAGTCAAATTCCTTCCAAGCAAGTGAGTCAGCTGGATGCCTAAGAGAACCATCATTCAATCTACCCTCATGGTGCCATCTCATTGATTCGGCAATTTTGGATGACATGAACAACCTCTGCAGCCTCGGTTTCAAAGGAAACCATCGAAGGATCTTTGCAGGCAAGTTCTTTCGCTTTTCAGAAGTCTCTGTTCCATTAGCTTGTACATCTTCATCTGTTGTTTTCCACCTTGACGTACCGCACTTTGGACATACTTCATCTTTAATATATCTATCCCGGTACAATATGCAGTCATTAGGACAAGCATGGATCTTCTCATACCCCAAACCTAACCCTGAAATCATCTTCTTCGTTTCATAGTATGACTTTGGCAAAACATTTCCTTCTGGTAGAGCATCTCTTAATAAATCCAGTAACATAGAGAATGACTTGTCACTCCACCCATGTAGACACTTTAAATGATACAAATGTACCATAAATGATAACTTGCTATACTTCTTACAGTTTGGGTAGAGCATTTGCTCATTTTCTTTCACCAAATGGTAAAACTTAATGTTCTCTCCTACTTCTGGATTCCTTTCACCTTCACCACAAAATGGCTCTTCTATAGGATGCATTGGAAAAACATCACGAATTAACTCATCCATGTCATGCCCCATTTCTAAATGTTGTTCAGTTGTGCTACTTGAAGTTGTAGGCCTCTCACCGTGAAATATCCATTGCCTATAACCTCTAAAAAATCCACGTCGTGGATCAGTTAAGTGTTCATAAACACTTGTGCGAGAATGTGATTTACAGTTGGCACATTTTGTACAAGGACACAATATTTTTCCGTTCTCTTCTGAATGTTGAAAAGCAAATTCGAGGAATTCATTAATCCCTCGAATATATACTTCACTTTGTTTTGATGGATCGCGGATCCACCCTCTATACTCCATTTGAAAAAATTAACTGAAAATGTAAATAAATAATAATTAAAAATAGAGAAGAAAATATAAATAAATAATTATTAAAAATATAGAAAAACAATATGTGCGTGTGTGAGGCAACACAGATAAAAATATGTGCGTGTGTGAGGCACGTGCTCACGGGCAAATCTAGTAAATATATATATATAAGAATAGATCAGCATCATTTCTATCAGGTAAGCCCCCAAAATACTAGTGAGTGTGTGTGTGTGTGTGTAGTACAAATTATAATAAGAGGAAATCGAAAGATGCAGTGACAAACCAAAACAGATACATCAGGTATGTGTACACTACTGATTTTTACCAAACTATTAACCACTTTAAACACCGCCTATGAACATTATCTGTACTACCAAAGTTGAACATTATCTATTTTAATTAAAGTGGTCGACCATGTAAATAAGGTGTATCTGTTCCAATTTCTGGTTTCCATTTCCAACTCAACTTTGATCAATTTTGCGAACCATATAAAGGCTTAGACTATTAAAAAGGAAGTAAATGGTATTCACTGAAATTAAATGGAGAAGAAGAGTTCTACCAATCAAAGGAATTTCAACTCATTCTTTTTAAATGTATTCAATCAGAAGACAATATACTTTATTTTTTCTTCCTAGGATGGCAAGAGGCCACTTCGTTTAATTTATGAGAACTGACTTAAACGAAAATTAAATTACTAACTTGACTGAGCTTCAAGTTCTGGAAATTGAAAATGGAAATTTAGTATATATAGAATTTATACGGATGTGTGTACTATTCTTTTCTTTCCTCTACTTTTATCTTTTGCTTCTGCACTTTGGGCAATTGCCTTGACCAATAATGGAAAAAAAAGAATTTCCAAATTACCAAGAATCCATTTCTTACAATATCCTTTGTATAACAGGAGACTGCACACAATTGTTTGCCATATCCAGCTTCCTTAATAGCTAACATTTGATACCATAAAGAGAAATTAATATAATATATTTGGAATAATAATGATCATACATTTCCTCTAATAAAGTTTGTCATGTCATAAACAAAAATCATGAGCACACCATAAGAAAGGATGAAATATCTACTTGAAACTAAAAGGAACTTTCAAAACTCTTTTATGATCTAGTGCAAGTTCTCCATTGTCTTCCATTATACAATTGAATTTTAGACAGGCTGAAAATTCAAAAGAAAATCATGAAAATAGGAGAAAACATATTAAACATTTGTCACCTTGGGTTAAATAATAATAATGATGGAGGGATGTTAAAAGCTGCAGATCTATTTAGTTATATTCCTGGGAAAAAAAGATAGAATAGTTAGACCCCCTTACAGGAGTAAATAAAAGTTGAAAGGAAGGAGTTAGCATATCTCATTATGTGTTGAATAAGAGAATCGTTGAGAAAAGTAGTCAACCTCTTCTATATTTCATATTCTTTTACTTCCATTCAAATATACAATAAGCTTAGGAGTGTGAAAGAAATAGAGAAATTAATAAGGTAAGTTCTAAGAGAGGAAGAGTGATTGTTTGTTTTGGCCGCAAATCACATTATACAACAAAACGTACAAGAGACATCCTAAAAGTTATAAATGGCCAGATAATTGATGTTATTGGAAACCATCTAATTCTCCAAGTAGGCATTAAGTGAAAAGAGTAAACAAACCTCACTCAGACCTCTCAAGGCATACAAGAAAGAATAATGAACTAGTGAAATTAAATATTAGACACATCTCCATAAGATTTACTGCCCGTAAAGGAGAATAAATAATTCCTTGAAACTCCAAATTATCTTCATGATAAGTATGTGGATCTCCAAGAGTCCCGCAGCGGAAATCAATTTAAACTTATATCTCACCTGCTGGTGGTTAAAGTAATCTTTTGCTCTGTATAAAGTCACTATAGGTATCAATATGCATCTATCTCCTCAAAACTAAAAGGAACTTTTACAATAAAATTAATCTGAACATTTTACTGTATAATTCTGCTATGTAGTAATTGAGAAATTATAATGCATCCACTTTCGCTCTGGACGCTACATAAGTTGTCTTAAATATTTTGCATCTTCGTCAATCATAAGCCTTTTCTGTAAATATTATAGGCAAAAATATAACTACTCTTCAATTACCACTAAACACAAATGGTATGCGGTATAGATAAACTTTAAGCAAGTTTAAATTCAATGGAGCTTAGATTAAACAGAGAAGTAGGCAAGAAAATCTAACTACACTTACATCCTAAGAAAAAGAAGGTAAATGTTTGATTCGTGGTCCTCACCATTCAAAATTCAAAGTCAATTCATGAAAACTTTTCCTTAGAATATGAATGAGCATAATCTAATATGTGTCAGAATGGGATCCATAAGAAAAACCGGACTCAGTATCTAACAACTTGGTCATTTGATGGAAAGGACAAGGAGCAAATATGCTAGAAATCTATGGCAAATTGGTCACAGCGATAAAGATTCCAACTGGTATCACCAAACTCTCTAAATTAATAAACAATAAACAACAACATGGAAATCAAAATTCATCAACTAAAGGGGAAGCACCCAGATTCATACCTAGGGTTTGCAAAATTAATCAAAAATAGATGGCCGCGGGTGATGGTGGAAGCGGTGGGTGACGGCGGACAACGAAAGACAACGGCGGATGAAGAAGTGGGCGACGGAGGTGGGTGGCGGTGGGTGACGGAGGAGGAAAACGGCGAGAGGAAGACACTGCTGCGTGGCGAGGGAAGACAACGCGGCGTGGAAGACTGACGATGGCAGCCACGTGGAAGACCGACGACGGCAACTTCGAAGACCGACGACGGCGATGCGATCAATGGGGGATTCGGGTGTGAGAGATAGAGAGGAGAGAGAGAGAGATGGGTGTGAGCGTGAGCGTGAGCGCTGTATAAATTGGGGGTTTTTGAGAATTGGTGGGAAAATGAAAAAGTTGGGGGGAAATAAATTATAGAATATACACACGGTGTTTTATACCGTTGGTAAAACTTATAGTTACGGATTAAAAACTCTAAAGCTATAGGATACCTATACCCACAGCTTATTATATGTCTGTAGGTATACAATGTCTATACCCACAGTTTTAGAGATCCGTCACTATAGGTGTCCGTTGGTATATGGAAAATTTCTTGTAGTGTAACCGTGATTCCAGAAAATCTACAGGTGGACATGACTTACGAGGAGCAGCTAGTGAGAATAATTGATCGCCAGAAGAAAGTGCTAAGAAATAAAGTAATTTCAATGGTTAAGGTACTCCGGAAGAACCAGTTTGTAGAAGAAGCCACATGGGAACCAGAAAGCCGAGTGAAGAATGCATATCCCGAGTTATTTGAGTAATGTTTATCCCCACTAATACGGTAGTTCTGGGGATAGAACTATTCTAAGGAAGGATTGATGTAATATCCCATATTTTAATTGTTTGTACAACTATATATATATATATATATATATATATATATATATATATATAATATTCTTTTTTCTCTTTTATTTTGTTTGCTAATGGATTGTGCATATTTTATTTAGCCCAACTCACTCATGAACATATACACTAGACTAATAATATACTAGTATATGTGTATATGTATGTATATATATACTAACTAGCCTACAAATTTTGACTAAGATTTTGACCTAAGAAGTTTAGGTGAGCTTATGTGTTAGCCTTAATGATTAGGGTCTAAGGCTTAGAGTGGTGACTAGGCACCTCTAGGAATTTCCACACATCCCCACAACCCTCCACACTCATCCTAACCTTATTTCCAGGCTTGGTCGGCCACCCTCTCACCCTTTTCTATATATATATGTCACCATAACTCATTTTCTACTCTACTTTACTTCTTTACTCTACTTCATACTTCCTACTACTACTACTCCTCCCTGCAATACTACTTTTTAAGGAGCAAGAAACCAAGCAAGCTAGGAGAAGGTGAAGTCTTGTTCACACTTAGTTCAATTTCATCATCCTATGTTCAAATACTAATTAATTTATTATCGATTTCTTAGAGCTATTGGAGCTTGAAATCAAAAGAAGATTATCAAAAGAAGATAAATCTAGGGTTAAGCTCTTTTAACAAAAGGTGGGTGTTCTTTCTCCTTGTATGTTCCTTTAATATTAATATTTGATTGTTTGATTGATAAATAGATTGTTAGTAATTGGTTGTTTGATTGTTTGATTGTTAGTAGTTTGTTATTTATATTAAAATAATTGGATAGTAGTTTATTAGTAGTAAAAGTAGTTGGTAGTAGAATGGATTATTGATAATAGATTGTTTTGGTTGTGTAGATTGTGTAAATTGTGAGAAATTTGAAATAGTAATAATTGCTAAAAGATTGAAAACTATTAAAGTGTTAAGAATTGAAGTGTAATTGTTTTGTTGAAGTAATTATTACTCGATTGAAAATTATTGTAGATTAAAGTGTTAATAAATGCAATGGTTATGTATGCTTGCTTGTGTGTATGCTTGACATTGTCAAATTAAGGAAACAAAGGAAACGAAAAAAGAACTAAGTAGATAAGATGGAAAAGATATGTTTTTATAGATAAATCATTACTAATCTATGAAGAATACACAATTTCGAAATTAAATAATGCGCAAGTAATCATATTAGAATGCATATTTTAACTAGGACTTGATGGAAATTTTACTACAAAAATGTTTGCATGTGTGCCCGCATTAGAAAAAAGTTTAGCAGATGAACAAACTATGTAAATGAAGTTGTAAATGAGTATTTGGATATTTCATGAATACAAGTTCACACATGTACATGTCTAAACAACATGGTGTAAAAAGGTATTTAAGAAATATGAGTTGTATGCAAGATGTTGTTGAAATATACAAAAAAAAAAAAAAAGAATATGTTATAAGAAATATACAATGTAGAAAATAATGTAATGAATAGTAGTGCGATGCATGTGGAATGTGCAAATTAGTAATTGTCCGGTATGAATGATTTGTGGAACCGTTTGGAAAATTTCCATATGGTTCTTATGGACCGGTTTTAATCAAGTACTTTTAATTACCTAGAACTTGAACTAGAATTTGAACTAGACAATATAGTAAGTAATCTAGGAAGTTAATCTAGAAACTAGAAGTGGTAAATAAGATAATAGAATCAAGACTATCAATTTAGCACAATTTCAACCATTCATGAATACAAGTTCACACATGTACATGTCTAAACAACATGGTGTAAAAAGGTATTTACGAAATATGAGTTGTATGCAAGATGTTTTTGAAATATACAAAAAAAAAGAAAGAATGTGTTATAAGAAATATACAATGTAAAAAGACATTATACTGTAATGAATAGTAGTGTGAGTGCATGTGGAATGTGCAAGTTAGTAATTGTCCGGTATGAATGATTTGTGGAACCGTTTGGATAATTTCCATACGGTTCTTATGGACCGGTTTTAATCAAGTACTTTTAATTACGTAGAACTTGAACTAGAATTTAAACTAGAACTTGAACTAGATAATATAGTAAGTAATCTAGGAAGTTAATTTAGAAACTCGAAGTGATGATAAATAAGATATTAGAATCAAGAAAATCAATTTAGCGTAATTTCAACCGCTAGTTCATCTACTAAACTTTTTTCTATTGTGTGCATACATGCAAACATTTTTCTAGCAAAATTTCCATCAAGTCATAGTTAAAATAAGCATTCTAATATGGTTACTTGTGCATTATTTAATTTCAAAATCGTGTATTCTAATATGATTAGTTCCTTTTTCGTTTCCTTTGTTTCCTTAATTCGCCAATGTCAAGCATATACAGAAGCATGCATACATAACCATTGCATTTATTAACACTTTAATCTACAATAATTTTCAATCTACTAACAATTACTTCAACAAAACATTTACACTTTAATCTTAACACTTTAATAATTTTCAATCTTTTAACAATTATTACTACTTCAAATTTCTGACAATTTATACAATCTACACAACCAAAGCAATCTATTATCAATAATCCATTCTACTACCAACTTCTTTTACTACTAATAAACTATTACCCAATTATTTAAATATAATAACAAACTACTAAGAATCAAACAATCAAACAACCAATTACTAACAATCTATTATCAATCAAACAATCAAATCTATACTACTATTAAGCAAAGCCCTAATTTGGCGGCTTTTTACTATCATGCCTTCATAAACATAAAAGGCTAAAAAAATATATAGGATCAATTCTACCAATTTTTTGCCCCTCATCCATCCACAATCAGAGGTCAGAAATGTAATAACCCTGCATTACACCTCTTCATCTTTTTATACCCCTGTTCGCACCTCCCGATCCATCTATCCCTTCAACTCACTCTTCGCACCTCCCGATCCATCTCTCCCTTCAACGCATCCTGCTTTCATCCCCTACCTCTTCAACTCCCGTCATCTCTCCCGGCCTACCCTTCGACTGCAGTGCCAGGCAGCCCCCAGTCGTACCTCCCGACGCAGACCAACAACCAGCCCCTGTGCGCTCTTTTCCTCCGTCGTCGTGCAGACCTTCATCCCGACGCCCTTGCCATCGCATGGCCGCCGACCGTCGCGCCACCTCCCCACTACAGTCGCGCACCTCAAGGTAAAGGATCCTCTTTTCCTAAAAAAAAAAATTCATTATTTTGAGCTGGGAGTTTGAAGCATTTTCCTTTTGATTGATTTTAGGTTTGATTGAGGAGGGGATGACACAGGTTTGAGGCGGTAGTGGGTCGTCTCTATTGGTGGGGTTGGGGAGGGGGGGGCTGAAGAAGGGAATGAGGTATATATGTGTAAATTTGGCCAGAACTAAATACAACTTTAGTGAGTTTTTGCAAAATCTGAAAATTAAGATATTATTCACCATAATTTGTTGTTATTAATGTGCAGATTTAGATTAGATGGAGCGGAGTGGAGCGGAGCATTTTTTGTGGTTCTGTTGGCCTGCTAAAATGGTAATATAGGATGGAGGGCTGATTTACTCATCCCCATTCAGAGGTGTAGCTGATAGCAACTGAGCAAGGTATTGAGTCTCTCTCTCTCTCTCTCTCTCTCTCTCTCTCTCTCTCTCTCTCTCTCTCTCTCTCTCTTACCTAGATTTAGGGTTCCATGTAAGCTTGATTTTAATAGCTGCAAAATTTGTATATTGATTTGTTTGCTTTCGAATCTCTCTACCTTGAAACATGGTTGCTGCAAATGTAGGGGTATGCCACATCATTAATTTAGGAAACATGAATATGTGTGAAACCATCAAATTTGACAGAAATGAATTGATATGTTGCAATTTGCAGTCTCACATGTAGCACTTTACAAGACCAGGTTAGTGAAGGAATTTATCCTACATTGTAGTGTTTCGTCTGAGTGTTAAAATTATAGTTGGGAAGCAGCGGCACATTTGCAAAATTAGTTGGTTTTGCTAATCTATATATTGATGAAGATTTGAGAACATAGTGGAGGTAACTTGAGAATTGAACTAGCAGAGGTGTTCAATAGCGTATAATGATGTATGTGAAATGGGTTTTCAGTAGCATATAATGATGTATGTGAAATGGTGGCTTGCTCAAGCGTATTCTAAAGAAGAGGTGGATACGGGGTTCATGCTGGTGAAAGGACGGAAAATTGACTAAGAACGTGAGTGAAGATGAAAGTAGGGAATATTGTTGTAGTTTTTAATGAAGAAGGAACATAAAGAGTATTACTGTGTATTCAATTTTAAGTATTATGATTAACTGAATGTATGGGAAATTTTGAGTTCATATTGTATATGGATCTATCTATATATTGAAGTGTAATGTCTTAGTGTGAGAAATGAGAATGCATGTACTATGAAAATGCCCTAAAATTGAGATAATTAACCTTGAGAAACTCAAAAGCATAGTATGATTTCATCAAATTGAGATAATTAACCTTGAGAAACTCAAACACCAGTATGATTTGCATGTATTTGGAAAATACATGCATTCAAAGTTAAAAATGAATATAAATTGTGAAGCCAATAATTAACCCTGAGAAACTCAAAAGTATAGTATGATTTGCATGTATTGGGAAAATAATTAACACATGCACGCAAAGATCAAAATGAATAAATTGTGAAGCCCTTGAACTACCCATGATAACCTTCCACATTAATCCTTCATCCTCTATATATATATATACCAAACTGCATTCGGTTCTTTTTTTCCCTCTAAATAAAAATTCAACTCTGTCCCTTGCTCTCCCTCCAAACTGTAATAGATTCTCAACAGCCAACAAGGTAAGATTTTTGGGGATTCGTTTTAATGATTTAAAGATTTTTGGGATTTTAGTCATACTACTTTTTTTCCCATTTACATTACCTTCTGATATTAATATTTGATGCCTTGCATTTGTGGAGATTTTAAGATTGTGAGTTATTACGAGTAGTCACCTACAGTCATGGGCTATTTAGTATACATGTTTTTTGTACGCATGCATCGCACATGCATTATACTAGTATTAATAATTAAAGGAACATACAAGTAGGTGTTGGATCCTATATGCAAGACAAATAACACTTAGGAGATGGGTGAATAGTGTTATATAAAAATTAAATAATAATTTAAACTTGATGCAACTGTTTAGTCGACTAGAAAAGTAACACCAGTCAACTGAAACGTCAGATAAAAGAAAGATAATAAACTGAAGAACAACGAGTCTCTTAAGTCGACTTAAAGGAGAAACCAGTCGACTGACCAGACACAATTTTTAGTAATGTGCAGCGAAATTAAAATTGCAAGTTAGAGAATTCAAACCACAGAGAATCAACAAGCAAACACGGCGATATATCCTGGTTCGGTCCTCCCGACCTATATCCAATCCCTAAGCAACCCACTTGAGATTTTCCACTATTCTTGAAAAGGTGCAAGAATACTCTACGACCTTTGGCAACAACTATGCCAAACCCGTAGACCTCCCTCACCACTAGAGAGAGCAAGACCCCATTATACAATCTAGAGTGACATTGACTCTACACCAAGAGTCCTTCTCTCCAACCGAGAAGACCACTCTCACAACCCGAGAGTGAACAACAAAAATTGAAGATTACAGCACCTAGAGCCTTGATTTTTTAGTGTGCTTTTTGTATAGAGGCTATAGGTCAACTTCTAATCGTAGTCTTGAACTTAATCTTAGTTATGAAAGACTAAAATTAGAGAATGAGAGTACTTGAAAGCTTGAGTTCTTTTTCACAAAATAAGCAAGGACTTGGTAAAAAAATGGTTAACCTTTTCAAAGTTCATCTTGAACTCTAACAAAGTGAGAACTCCAAGAACGTTGGAAAATGATTCATCAACTGCCAATAAACGGCAGGAAAGTTTTGAGTTTGAAAATTAAATTTTAAACTTCAGAAAACTATCAAAACTGCTCGAACAGTCGACTGGGTTGCCAAAGGAGTCGATTGGTCAGATCTTGAGTAAGTTCATTCTATTTCGTACTAGAACAGTTGACTGCTTACCGAAGTAAGTCGACTGGTACTTTGACAGCTGAACTTATACAAGCTTAATTTTGAGATTTTGATTTTAATAAACATTATTTTAATTCCTAGGGGATGTGTGTGTGTGTATCAAGGCTTTTACAAAGTTTCTAAGACAAATCAAATATTTCAAAAAATTACAAGACACTTGTTCTGATCACTTGTTCTTTAGCTGATCACTTGAGAATCTTTGAAGCCCTATAAAAAACTGTCTTGTATCTTTATCTAGAGTCTTGAAATCTTTCTTGTCTTTATGGCTTGATCTAGCGCTTTGAAAGCTTCCTAGGATTGTAGCCTTGAAAGAGTTAAGTACACACTGCAAGAGATATGTACGATAGAACAAATGCGTATTGTGTTGCAGTCATCAAAATCAAGAATCTACAATAGGAAGTACACCCACCTTTTGTTAAAAGCGCTTAACCCTAGCTTTATCTTCTTTTGATAATCTTTTTTTTTGATTTCAAGCTCTAGTAGGTCTAAGAAATGGATAATATATTAATTAGTATTTAAACATAGGATGAAGAAATTAAACTAAGTGTGAAATAGGCTTCACCTTCTCCTAGCTTGCTTGGCTTCTTGCTCCTTAAAAAGTAGTGTAGTATGGAGTAGTAGTAGTAGTAGGAATTATGAAGTAGAGTAAAGAAGTAGAGTAGAGTAGAAAATGACTTAGGGTGACATATATATATATAGAAAATGGTGAGAGAGTGGTCGGCCAAGCTTGGAATAGGGTTAGGATGAGTGTGGAGGGTTGTGGGGATGTGTAGAAATTCCTAGAGGTTCTTAGTCACCACTCTAAGCCTTAGACCCTAATCATTAAGGCTAACACATAACCTCACCAAAGTTTCTTAGGTCAAAATCTTAGTAAAAAATTGTAGGCTAGAAGTCTTAAGTCAAAAATTGTAGGCTAGTTAGTATATATATACATACATGTACTCATATACAGTATATTATTAGTCTAGTGTATATGTTCATAAGTAGGTTGGGCTAATAGAACATGCAAATTGGGTTTGGCTTAATAAAATATGCACAATCCATTAGCAGAAGAAAGAAAAGAGAAAAGTATATATATATATATATATATATATATATATATATATAATAAAATACAAAGAAATCTATCAGGTGGCTCTCCTTCAAACCCCACAAAATCAAAGGCCCAGATCTAACCTCACAAAACATATTTTTCCTCCCAATAGTTCTCCACCAAAACTCAAATTCAAATCCCCCCACCCAAAACAACTCTTTTATTTATTTAATTATTTCTCTCTCTCTCTCTCTCTCTCTCTCTCTCTCTCTCTCTCTCTATATATATATATATATATATATATATTGTTGCCGCTGAATCTGGTGTGGGGGCAAACAGATAGTATTTGTGGATTCTTGGAAAACTTTGAATAGCAAACCTGTTACCTGTTCCGCCGGAGTTCGACCGTTGCACCTGCCGTTCACCTGCAAAAAGTGCGAGACACCAGGGTTGTTCCCGGCGATGCACCCTCCGACGCTCAAGTCAGTAATCAGAAGTGATTATGAAAGAGCGCAAAACTGGCAAAAGATTGATTACCTCTTAATGGAGATGGGTGGGGGGTATTTATAGGCGCCGCTGGGATCAGATTAGGAATGTAATCCCTGTGGTTAGATAAGGACTGTAATCCCTAATCCCCAGTGAAAGGATAGATATGAATCAGGGCCGTTGATTAGGATTAATCAGAAACCCTAATTCTATCCTTTCTGGACCGGGTTTGCTCCGGGTTGAAACCCGCACCCAGTTGTGGTGGATCCGTTCGCGGGTTAGTGGGTCTCCGAGGAGGAGAACCAGTACCCGCTTCAGACCTACTGGTAAATCAAATTACCGTTTTATCCCTGATCTTCAAGATTCGTGCCCGATTTGGTCGGTTCCGATTTAACCCCATTTTTAGCCATATCACGAGCCCCGCACTCCTAAAGATATTGTTTGATCAGCCTTTGAGGAGTATTTTTACTGTTTTAATGGCTAGTGGAGTTGTATCCGAGTCCAAATGGAAGGTTTTGAATCTTTGAAGGATGTAGTGTGGTGATTTTTCAAGTTGTTTGCACTCTCAGTTGTTTAAGAGCTTTTCTGGATGTTTGGTGATTTTTATCTATTTTTCGGATTATTTATTTAATTTTGCGAAGTGTTAACCGGTCGTTTGGGGGTCTTAACGACACGTTCTAGGCAATAATTGTTCGTTCAGGGGCTCAAAAATATGCCCCCGAATTTATAATTATTTCCTAGAATTTTAAGTTAATTTTCCAGAATTTTTAGTAATTTTTTCGCAATTTTTAAATAAATAATACGATTAAAATAAATAAAAACTAATTTTTAATACCGATTTATGGCATGGCATGATCTGAGCCCTCCATTAGCGTCAAGCGCGTCTTTCTGGGCGATCGGACGATCCTTGTTGCTCGGCATATAGTTTCTCCGTATGAGAGGGTCGGTGCCTCGGTCGCTCGGCTTGTCTCCTCGGCAGCTCGGCTCGTTACCTTGGAATCTGCCGAACAACGTGGCAAGATCCTGAGCGTCCATCTCAGCGTGGATCCCAAAAAATGCTATCTTGTCGTTTAGTGAACGTGGCAAGATCTGAGCCGTCCATCGCGTCGAACGCGTATTTTGACAGAATCCAACGGCTGAGGAGGGTCGGAGAGTTATTTCTCCATATGTGGGGGTCGGTTCCTCGTCCCCTCGGCTCGGTAGCTCGGCACTTAGCTCGGAATCTGCCGAACTATGTGGCAAGATCCTGAGCATCCATCTCAGTGCGGATCCCCAAAAAATGCTATCTTGTCGTTTAGTGAACATGGCAAGATCTGAGCCGCCCATCACGTCGAGCACGTTTTTTGACAAGATCCAATGGCTGAGGAGGGTCGGCAAAATTTTTCTCCATATGTAGGGGGTCGGCTCCTCGTCCCCTCGGCTCGGCAGTTCGGCGTTGTGGGCCGAATAAGTGCTCTGATAGGACGTTCGGTTCGACCTAGTAGCTCGAAGGCTCGACCAAGCTATTCGTTAGCTCGGCTGAGCGCTCCGGTGGCTCAATTCCTTGTCTACTGTATTAGGGGCTCGGTGGTACAGCCCAGCTGTTCGGTAGCTCAGCACTTAGCTCGAAATCTGCCGAACTACGTGGTAAGATCCTGAGCGTCCATCACAGCGCGGATCCCCAAAAAATGCTATCTTGTCGTTTAGTGAACGTGGCAAGATCTGAGCCATCCATCACGTCGAGCACGTTTTTTGACAAGATCCAACGGCTGAGGAGGGTCGGCGGAATTTTTCTCCATATGTGGGGGTCGGTTCCTCATCCCCTCGGCTCGGCAATTCGTTGTTGTGCGGCGGCAGGTTGAGGTGTTATTTGCCGAAGAATGGAGTTAGGTGCTTTGAAGAGTTCTGGCTTTGAACCGTCGCCACCCTCCGACTCAGTAGCTCGGTTGCTCAGCCAAGCTGTTCGGTAGCTCGGCTAGGCACACCGGTGGCCGGAAGCTCGGAAAGTACGCGTGGCCAGATCTGGAGCGTCCATCACGGCGTGAATCACGAGGAAGGGGTTCACATCACGAGAAAACTTTATCTTGTCGTTTTGTAAGCGTAGCGCTATCTGAACCGTCCATCGAGTTTTGACATGAATTTTGGAACGATCCGACGGTGATTCGGCCTCGGCAGAATTTTTCTCCATATGTGGAGGTCGGTACCTCGGCACCTCGGTTCGGTTAGAACGGTTGTTCGGTGGCAGGTCGAGGTGTTGTTTACCGAGGAATGGAGTTTGACGTTCTGAAGAGTCCTGGGTCTGGACCGTCGCCACCCTCCGACTCAGTAGCTCGGTTGCTTAGCCAGGCTGTTCGGTAGCTCGGCTAGGCACACCGGTGGCCGGAAGCTCGAAAAGTACGCGTGGCCAGATCTGGAGAGTCCATCACGGCGTGAATCACGAGGACGGGGTTCAGATCACGAGAAAATATTATCTTTTTATTTTGTGAGTGTGGCATTATCTGAACCGTCCATCGAGTTTTGACACAAATTTTGGAACGATCCGACGGTGATTCGGCCTCGGCAGAATTTTTCTCCATATGTGGAGGTCGGTACCTCGGCACCTCGGTTCAGTTAGAACGGTTGTTCGGTGGCAAGTCGAGGTGTTATTTGCCGAGGAATGGAGTTGAGTGCTTTGAAGGGTTCTGGCTTTGAACCATTGCCACCCTCTGGCTCAGTAGCTCAGTTGCTTAGCCAAGCTGTTCGTTCGCTCGGCTAGGCACACCGGTGGCCGAGTCATGGACTTAAGCGATTTGAGGAGTCTTTGTTTTGAAACGTCGCAACTTTCCGTTTTGGCGCTTTGGCTTCTCTTAGTGGGCTTTTAAATGCCCAAGGAAGCCTAAACGTCGCATTGTGGTTATAAGTTCTCACTCCCCCACCCCAGAGCTCATTTCTCACTTTTCACTCCAAGTTTTCACTTTTACTCTCTGTGTGCTCTGCTAGCGGCGATTTTAGCTCCAAGGAGGTTGTGTTAGTTGTCGCGTGGGCCAGGCGATTTTCGGAGAACTAATTCCGACCGTGAACGTCACTTCAAGGACACGTCACATCAAGGTCAGTTGATTTGCCTTAGCTTTTTTTTAGAGATGTCAAGGGTAGACTCGAGGAGTGAGGCCTCGTCCTCGGGCGATAGTGGCGCCGAGGAGAGGAGGCGAATGGAGATCCGAAGAAAGGAAAGGAGGTGGCCGAGCCGTCCGTGGCCGAGGTGAAGAAGAAGAAGAAGAAGGTAGTGGCCCGATCTCCTGTAGTCGAGGAGATTGTGGAGACCGTGAGGCAAGCCCCTGAGTTTGGCCGGTACCCTTGTGTACTGTCCGACCACACCGGAGTCAGGCAATACGAGGGTGAGCTTCTGGAGAAGGCGATCGTAGGTCGGTCGGCAGTGCACGAGGAGAACGTGCCGGTCCTAGCTACCGAGGCAGACGAGATTACGTTAGTATTATCCGAGAGGGACCTACTCCGGATTAGAAAAGGGTTCGCCATCCCTCCGGAGTACAAGCTGATCCTCCCCAGCCCTGGGATGCGAGCAAACTCCAAACTGTCGTCGTCGGATATGTGTATGTTCGACTACGACTCGCTGAACGCCGGATTGCGCTTTCCTCTGCACCCCTTTGTGTTAGAGGTCCTCCAGTGGTACTGCCTGGTGCCGACCCAGTTCATGCCGAACACCTGGCGCCTCGTGAATGCCTTCCTGCTGCAGTGCCGCAATGCCGAGGTCGAGCCAGACCTGACGATCCTTCGGAGCATGTATCGGATTCACCGGATGCACAAGACCGAGCATCGCTACTACCTGTCGCCCCGGAAAGGCATTAGGATTATAGAGAGTCCGGACTCGATCAAAGGTTGGAAGGAGAAGTTCTTTTTGTTGAGGGACCCCTCGATGCTGAAGATTCCGACTCAGTGGAAAGTAGAGGTGCCAAAGTTTGCGAGGGTCGACCCGGTACTGACTGCGGCCGAGGAGGAAGTGGTGGGGAAGATCATGGCTCTCCCTATGTTGAGCTGGAGGAAGATGATCGAGGAGGTGCTATACGGGTCAGGCCTTAGTCCGATCGACCTGAGTACGCTCCTGACATCTCGTAATATATATATATATATATATATATATATATATATATATATATATATATATATATATATATATATATATATATATATATATATTCTAAGTTTTTAGCTCGTTTCGCTAACTTGCTGTTTGTTTGTTGTTTGGAACAGAAGCGCCGAAGATGGACTTTCTGGGGATGATGAACGAGCGAGGCAAGGTTGCCAACGGAAGGAAGAGGAAGAGGCCGAGCACAACGGCTTCGTCCGGCCGACCCTCTAAGGTTCCTTCGGCAGTTGATCCGCCTCTTGCCGTTGCTGAGGTCCCCTCGCCAGCGGTGGTCGTTGCCGCCGACCCCTCGGCTCCTGCTGCATCTGCCACGACGGGTGAGGCCTTCGACATTTCGGCGGTGCTGTCGCTCCAGGCTCCGCCCCTGACCATTCAGGCCGAGGAGATCCTGACCGAGCAGCATAGGAAGCTGTTCATCCCGGACCGGCAAGTCAAGAACCACGACGGCTTCCTCGGGGACTCGCAGATGTGCATGCAAGCCGTCAAGCACTTGACGACCCCGAAGGATCGATCCGCACTGAAGGCAGGGACGACTGGCGATGACACCTACGAAGTCGCTCGGTCGCTTGTGTCAGTAAGTTTTGCATTCATTTTTCTTGAGAATTTCTTAAGTCTGCCGTTCGGCTTTTACTTTGTTCTTATTCTCTGTTTGCTTCGGCAGGCCACTTGTCACTTCGACCATCTCCTTCAAGCGTTTGCCGAACAGGAGAAGGAGTTGAAGGCCGCCAGTGATAAGGACAGGGCCAAGAAGGTGAGGGCGGTTGGCAGCTCGAGGCAGAGCAGAGACGCGCGGACGGCTTGGAGGTCCATGTCGCCGACCTCGAGGCGGACCTGGAGCGAGCGAAGGGGCGGCTTGCTGAGGAGGTTGCCAAAGTTGCCAAGGCTGCCAGGAGCTGGCGGCATCGGCAAAGGCTCTGGCGGAGGCGAAGGTGGAGAAGGACGCCGTGGCAGTGGTGATCAGGGCCGAGGTCGAGGTCGAGGCCGAGGCGAAGGTGCACATGGCCTCCAACATGGAGAAGTCCTACGAGAGGGCGCTCGACCATGTCCAGGACCGCGTCCCTGGCTTTCAGCGGGTCGGATACAGGCTGTGGCCCAGAGCTGCGGCAGAGGGCGAAGAGGAGGAAGGCAAAGAGGAGGAAGGCGACGACGAGGAGGAGGTGGTCCCTGAGACTGTGGTGACCGACCCCCAGGCCGGGGCGACGGGGAATGAGGGGTCGTCTGGCGAGGCGCATGCGGTCGAGCCGACGACGCAGGTGGACCCCTGATCTCCTCATCTTTTGTAATTTTGTTTTTTCTTTTATTTTAAAAATGTAAAGCCATTTTGCGGACTGGCCACCGCCTCTTCTTTTATGAATGAAAATCTTGTTTCAAATTTGTCTAAGTGTTTGGCTCGGTCTTTAGTCTTCCAATGTGACCTCGTCTTTCAGATCTTCGAACATGCTCTAAATACCGCAGCAGCTCGGCGTCGTGCTGAACTATTTAAGCAGTCTCGCAAGGCTCGCCTCGAGGGTGAGATCGAGCTGATCAGGAGAGTGTCGCTCAATGTGGAGAAGAAGAACAGCGAGCTGCTGGCCGAGGTGCACCACTTATGGATAGTCGAGGAGGAGCTCTCGACGAAGGAGGAAGAGCTGGCCTCGGTGCTGGCCGAGCGAGACGAGCTCGCGAAGAAGGTCGAGCAGCTGCAGAGGGTCACGGTCGACAAGAGCATCGAGGTGACCAATTTGGGTTGTATTATATCTGATAGCGCTGAGTACCTGGGTTCGGCGAAACTCCCTCGATTCAAGATACCGGTTAAGGACGATACTTTGAAAGACAGGATCGTTGAGCTCGAAGAGGAAGTGGCTCGTCTGAAGCCTTAGCCCGTGAGGACTAACGTCCGCAGCACCTTGTGCACTCGCGGGGAGAGAGAGCGAGGGATCTCCTTTTACGAGTTCGCGACTCGTGCTCCCGTCGTTGGTCGGACTGCGGCCGATGCCCAAAGCGGTGTAGCTGTTAGCTCGAGCAGAGCCTCGGTCAGAGCCACTGTTAGGGTTAGTGGCGAAGAGGCGTCCCAGTTCGTCGGCCTAGAGACGAGCTCAGAGATGAAGAGATGAAAACACCGAGTGTCCCTAAATCGGAATGTCCCTGTTCCGAGGAGGCGCTGAACTAGTTGTACTGGGCCTTTGATTTCTTGCATCGTCTTCTTCGTTGTAATTTCTTGCCTTGTAAATTTATCAAGTTGCTTTTTTGTTGTAACTTCTTGCCTCGTAAATTTATCAAGTTGTTTTAATGAAATCGAAGTTCATCTGCCTATTGTTGTGCCGTAGTTGCCCTACTCTTGAAACGAACCATAAGAACCAGTAGTTAACTTATTCGAGCGTTCTAGCCATAGTATTCGAGCGTTAGCTGTAGAACTTTAGCACTTGCTCGGGATATGCCGAGGCAACTTTGCACTTCGGTATTGTGGTAGCTCGGATTTCAGACCCGAGCCACGTGGCTCAATCTAGACGGTCGATCACGATCGTGGAACGAATCTCGAGGCGAGAGGCACGAGTTTCGAGAAAACACTATCTTGTCGTTTTGTGGATACGTGGCACGATCTGATCCATTCATCATGTTCTAGTACGCATTTTGAGACGATCCAACGGTAAAATTGGTTTTGCAGAATTTTTCTCCATATTTGGAGGTCGGTTCCTCGTCCGCTCGGTTCGGGATACTGAGGGAGTGCAGTCGGGCCGAGCGTTGGTCTCCGAACTCACCGTTAGAGTGGTTCAATCTGGACGGTCGATCACGATCATGGCACAAATCACGAGTCGGGAGGCTCGAGTTTCGAGAAAATGCTATCTTGTCGTTTGTGGATACGTGGCACGATCTGATTCGTTCATCACGTTCTAGTACGCATTTTGAGACGATCCAACGGTGAAATAGGTTCGGCAGAATTTTTCTCCATATGTGGAGGTCGGTTCCTCGTCCGCTCGGTTCGGGGTACTGAGGGAGTGCAATCGAGCCTGAGCGTTGGACTCCGAACTCGCCATTAGAATTGTTCAACAGTTTTGAGAGCAGTTCCGAATGGCGACCTACTTTTAGCTCGCTTAAGAGCGAACTTGCGAAGTAGAATCGGGCCAAGTGTTGGACTCTGAACCATCGTTAGAGTAGTTCAACGGTTGTGGGAGCAGTTTCGAAAGGTGACCTACTTCTAGCTCGCTTAAGAGCGAACTTGCGAAGTAGAATCGAGCCAAGTGTTGGATCCCGAACCATCGTTAGAGTAGTTCAACGGTTGTGGGAGCAGTTCCGAATGGCGACCTACTTCTAGCTCGCTTAAGAGCGAACTTGCGAAGTAGAATCGCGCCAAGTGTTGGACTCCGAACCATCGTTAGAGTAGTTCAACGATTGTGGGAGCAGTTCCGAATGGCGACCTACTTCTAGCTCGCTTAAAAATGAACTTGCGAAGTAGAATCGAGCCAAGTGTTGGACTCCGAACCATCTTTAGTGTTGTTCAACGGTTGTGGGAGCTTTCCGAATGGTGACCTACCTCTAGCTCGCTTAAGAGTGAACTTGCGAAGTAGAATCGAGCCAGGTGTTGGACTCCGAACCATCGTTAGAGTTGTTCAACGGTTGTGGGAGCAGTTCCGAATGGCGACCTACTTCTAGCTCGCGTAAGAGCGAACTTGCGAAGTAGAATCGAGCCAAGTGTTGGACTCCGAACCATCGTTAGAGTTGTTCAACGGTTGTGGGAGCAGTTCCGAATGGCGACCTACTTCTAGCTCGCTTAAGAGCGAACTTGCGAAGTAGAATTGGGCCAAGTGTTGGACTCCGAACCATCATTAGAGTTGTTCAACGGTTGTGGGAGCAGTTCTGAATGGCGACCTACTTCTAGCTCGTGTAAGAGCGAACTTGCAAAGTAGAATCGAGCCAAGTGTTGGACTCCGAACCATCGTTAGGGTGAAGAGTAAAAGCAGGGAGATGCAAACAGTTTTACAAGTAAAATATGAAAAAGCTTTATTTATTGATGACTAATGATCGGCTGCTTCTAAAATTGTGAGCCGTTATTACAAAAGAGAAATAAAGGAAAAAATACAAGTAAAAGGAGAGGAACGGTTTGACATCCCAGAATACTTAGAGAGGCGTTAGTGCTTTCTCTTGGTATTTCAAGAGATGGTCGGCATTCCAAGTCCTGGGGATCTCCCTGCCTTCGAGGTCTTCTAGTCTGTATGTCCCGGGCCGAACTACTTTGGCGATCTTATAGGGTCCCTCCCAATTTGGAGCCAGTTTGCTCTTCTGACCGGAAAAAGAGATGGCCAACTTTCTGAGGACCAAGTCCCCTTCTTTAAGGTCGATAGGACGGACTCTCTTATTGTATGCCAACTCAATCCTTCTTTGGTAGCTTTGTTGATGAATGGCAGCTTTTTCTCGGATCTCATCAATCAGGTCTAGATTTGCTCAGAGCTCTCTGGCATTTTGTTCTCTTCATAAGCCATTAGAAGAGGATAGGGTACACCGACTTCTAGGGGGATCATAGCCTCGGACCCATATGTGAGGTTGAATGGAGACTCTCCTGTGGGGGTCCGTTTTGTAGTGCGGTAGTTCCACAACACGTTAGAGAGCTGATCGACCCATAAGCCTTTAGAGCACTTACCCAACCTCTTCTTAATACCGGAGAGGATCTGTCGGTTAGCATTCTCCACTTGGCCATTTGACTGTGGATGGGAAACGAAGGAGAATCGGTGTTGGATGGCGAGGTCTTCACAGAGAGCTCGGAAGGCAGCCCCGGTGAACTGGGTTCCGTTGTCTATTATGAGGACCCGAGGGACACCGAATCGGCAGATTACGTTCTTCCAAAAGAACTGAAGTACCTTGTTCTCGGTGATCGTGTCCAAGGGCTCGGCCTCTATCCACTTTGAGAAGTAGTCGATTGCCACAACAAAGAACTTGAACTGGCCGGGAGCTGGTGGGAATGGTCCTAGTAAATCCATCCCCCACATTGCGAAAGGGATCGGACTTAATAGGGAAGTGAGTGGAGCTTGTGGGAGGCGTCGGATGTCGGAGTACTTCTGACAAGAGCTGCATTGTCGAACGTGTCGTTCGGCGTCCTGTAGGAGAGTGGGCCAGAAATATCCATAATTCAACACTTTGCGGGCTAAGGATCTGGACCCTGAATGTGCCCCGCCGATGCCCTCGTGAAGTTCTTGCAGGGCGTAGTCAGCTTGTTCCGGGGAGAGGCATCTCAAATAAGGTCTGCCGTCTACCTGTGTGAAGGAGCGCTTGTATATGATGCCCTCGATAAGTGTGTATCGCTCTGCTCGGGTTCTTACTCAGCAAGCTTCCTTTGGATCTTCGGGGAGGAGCCCATCCCTCAGGAACTCAACGAGGGGTTTCATCTAATTATCTTGAAGCAGGACAGGTAGAGACTCCATTGAATCAGAAGTTTCGTCTTCTATACTTGGCTTCAGGAGTACCTCAATCAAGACAGTCTGCTCGAGACCTTAGAGGGAGGAGGAGGCTAGCTTGGAGAGGGCATCGACCTGGGCATTTTCTTCTCGGGGGATTCGTTGGATGAGGGCTTCTTCAAATAAGGCCATGAGGCTCCTGACCTTGGCTAAGTATTTAACCATTCGGTCATCACGTGCTTCATACTCGCCTAGGACCTGATTTACGACCAGCTGAGAGTCGCTAAAGATCCGGAGGCGTTGCACCCCTGCATTGCGAGCCATTCCAAGGCCGGCTATGAGTGCCTCATACTCTGCTTCATTGTTCGAGGCCTTGAAGTTGATGCGGAGGGAGTATTGGAGGATGAAATCATCTGGGTCGGCCAGAATGACCCTGGCCCCGCTTCCCTCGTTACAAGAGGAGTCATCCACATAAACCGACCAGATAGGTGGTCCCTTCATTGCTTGGCTGAAATCGGGGATGGTACTTTCAACTATGAATTCTGCTAAGGCCTGAGCCTTGATCGCGGTCCGAGACTGATACGTTATATCATGCTGGCTGAGCTCGATAGACCACTTCATAAGGCGACCGGAGGTCTCTGGCTTGTGGAGCACTTGCTTCAGTGGTTGGTCGGTAAGAACGACCACCGAATGGGACTGAAAATATGGGTGAAGCTTCCTCGCGGCCATCACTAGGGCATAAGCCATCTTTTCTATCCTCGGGTAGCGGAGTTCGGCATCCCGAAGTACCTTGCTCACGTAATATATGGGCCTTTGGGTCTTATCTTCTTCCCTCACCAGAACGGTGCTGATGGTCTGCTCGGAGGCTGCCAGGTAGAGGTAGAGGGGTTCACCAGGAATTGGTTTGCTGAGGAGAGGAGGATTGATGAGGTAAGCCTTGAGTTGGTCGAACGACTCCTGTTGCTGCTGACCCCATTCGAAACCTTTAGCCCCCCTGAGAGCCTTGAAGAAGGGGAGGCACTTCTCCCCTGAATTCGAGAGGAAATGCCCTATAGCGGCTAGGCGGCCTGTTAGCCTCTGAACTTCCTTAACGTTCTTGGGAGGGCCATGTCTAATATAGCCTTGATTTTCTCAGGGTTAGCTTCGATTCCTCGTTGGCTGACCAGGAAGCCGAGGAACTTTTCTGACGAGACTCCGAACACACACTTGTTCGGATTGAGTCTTATGTTGTGCTTTCTCAGAACATCGAACGCCTCCTGTAGATCGAGCACATGATCGGCCCTGTGGATGCTCTTTACAAGCATATCGTCCACATATACCTCCATATTCCGGCCGATTTGAGCTTGGAAAACATTGTTGACGAGGCATTGATATGTGGCGCCTGCATTCTTTAAACCGAAGGGCTTAACCCTGTAGCAGTAGAGGCCCTAGTCGGTTACAAATGAGGTCTTCGGGATATCTGGAGGGAACATCCGGATCTGATTGTAACCTGAGAAGGCGTCCATGAAGCTGAGGAGTTCATGACCCGAAGTGGCGTCAATCAAACTGTCAATACTTGGAAGAGGGAAGGGGTCCTTGGGGCAAGCCTTCTTGAGATCGGTAAAATCGATACAAATCCTCCAGGTCCCATTGGACTTCTTCACCATTACTACATTCGACAGCCACTCGGGATAGTTTACCTCTTGTATGAACCGGGCCTTCAAGAGCTTGTCCACCTCCTCTTTTATAGCTAGCTGGCGCTCGGAGGCGAATTTGTGCGTCTTCTGTTGGACCGGTTTGGACCCCAAAGCAACGCTGAGGTGGTGGACCAAGAGCTCTTCGAAAATTCCGGGCATGTCTGCAGCTGACCAAGCAAAGAGGTCTCGGTTCCTTCGAATGCACTGGACTATGTCGAAGCATAGGGCGGATGGGAGGGTCTTGCTAACAAAGAACTTTCGGGTTGGATCCTGCTCAGAGAAGAGCACTTCCTCCAATTCATCCACCAGCTCGGACGTTGGTCGGGCAACATCTTGGGGGATTTCTAGAGTTTCGAGGGAGAGGACTGGACAGAGGGTAGAGGTCATGTAGCACTTACGGGCCGTTTCCTGATTGCCTTTTACTTCCTTTACTCCTACCCGGGTGGGGAATTTCATCTTGAGGTGATAGGCGGAAGGGACGGCTTCAAGGGCAGCTAGGCCGGGCCGACCCAAAATGACATTGTAAGCTGCAGGGACATTCACGACCATAAAGTTCATCGACTCCGTTCGGGTGGTAGGAGTTTTGCCAGTGGTTACGTCCAGGGTGATCACCCCTTCAATAGTCACTGGCACTCCTGTGAACCCATGGAGCGTATAGCCGACGGGCTTGAGTCTGTCTCGGAATAGTTTGAGGCCCTTGAAAGCGGCGAAGAAGAGGATGTTAACGGAGCTGCCATTGTCCACTAGGATCCTCTCCACTTTGAAGTTCGCCATGTGGAGGCTGATGACGAGTGCATCACAATGGGGCGTTCGGACACCCTCAAGGTCTTCATCTGAGAATGTGATGGGCACTCCGAGGCCTTTAGGAGGAGGGGTGGCGCAAACCGAATTGACTTCCCTTATGAATGCCTTTCAAGAGGAGTTGGAGGAACCCCCCATCGGGCCCCCATGAATGAGGTGCAGGACACGCTCCTCTTCGAAGTTGGGCGTTTCATCGCGTTCAGGACGCTTATTAGCCCCCCGAGGCTGGGGAGGAAGGTCGGCTCGGTCTTTTCTCACGAACCTGGTCAGCTGTCCCCTTCTGATGAGGGCTTCTATCTCATTCTTCAAGGCCTGACAATCATTGGTGTCGTGGCCATGGTCCCGGTGGTAACGGCACCACTTCTCTTTATCCCTCTTCTTGCCGGGGGTGTTCATCCTCGGAGCAGGAGGTATGACCCCCTCCTTCTCAACTTCCATTAGAATGGTGGAGACATTAGTAGTGAGAGGAGTAAATTTCTCGAATCTGGGGGGAGGTCGGCGCTGGCCGCCATTATCCTTCTGGAGCTTCTTGACCCCCTCCTCTTTTGTTCCCTTTCTCTTAGACCCGGAGGAAGACCCCTCCAAGTTGGGGCGGTGCTCAGCTTCTTCGGCCCGAATATACTTTTCGCTCCGGAGTAGAAGGTCAGAGAAGTTCTGTGGGGGCTTCTTGGCGAGGGAGGAGCGGAGGCTGGAGTTAAGAACATTGGATTGAAATGCTGCTGCAGTGACCGACTGGTCGAGGGATGCTATGGACCTAGCTTCAGCTGTGAACCTTTTCACATAGTCTCTCAGCTTCTCACCCTTCTTCTGGTGGAGGTAGAGTAGCGAAATGCTGTTCTTCTCAGTTCTGCGGCTACTCACAAAGTGGGTGACGAAGAGCGTCTCAAATTGCTCGAAGGAGGACCCTTGAGAGTGGCGGGAAAGGTTTTGCAGAGCAGAGCATCGGAAGCTTGATGGATGAGCATGAGGGTCTTGAAACTTTCGATGTGATCGACGTGGTCAGTTTCCCCGAAATAAGTCTCGAATTGAGGAGGCTTAAAGCCGATTGGTACGGGTGCATCCATTATGGTTTGGGAAAAAGGAGGTTGACTAGGATGAAGGGTCCTTCCTCTAAGTTCTTCTTCTCGGTCTAACTGACCCAAGCGCCTCTCCATTTCGTGGAGACGGCAGTAGACAGCGTCAACCCTTCGACGGTAATTAGCCAGCATCTAGACTCGTCTTCGTACGAGGGAGAGCGGGGGCTACGAAGATGGTAGCTCCTGGAGCGGCGAGGACTTGGCATGTGCCGGGGGTTGCTAGGAGCTAGAGGAGGAGTTAGGGACCGTCGGCGAGGACTTCGGACCGGAGGATGAGAGGGAATCCTTGGAGCATTGGTGTTGTTGGGACGGAGATTGAGAGCTTGTAGGACGGTTGCTTGGAACTGCTGGAACTCGGCACGGGTGATGGGTGCCTCATCGTTCCTAGGATGTTGCTGACCGGCAGGGGAATGGGGTCTTCTACTGTGATGCTCGGGAGACTCTCTCCGCCCCCGTCGGATAGGGGACCTTCTGTAGTATCGGTGGTGAGGAGATCGCTCATCCGGACGTTGCTGGCGGGAGGCTCCCTCTCGGGCCCGCTTTTCATCCAGACGGCGGCGAAGATCCTCATCCTTCTGCCGATTAAGGATGGTGTTGCGAAGGTCGGAAGCTCCGGGATTGTTGGAGGCCATAGAATCCGAAGAGGCATTGTGGATGGAGACGTCGTCCGGATGGAGAGGCTGTTTCTGCAGGTTGGGACCCTTGGGAGGTTGTTGATTCTGAGGAGGAGGCAGGTCCTGTTGGAGAGGGTCCTCCGCATGAGGAGGAAGTTGCCCCTGCTGCTGAGCGGGCTGGATGGGGACTTCCTGTTGCTGATCGGGGTTGGGTCCTCGGTTGGACCCTCTGGATCTGGCTTTCCTAGGAGGCATGGCTGGAGAAGATCTGACCAACAGGAAGAGGGGAGGCTGCTATTCGTTGATTCCCACAGACGGCGCCAATCTGTTACCGCTGAATCTGGTGTGGGGGCAAACAGATAGTATTTGTGGATTCTTGGGAAACTTAGAATAGCAAACCTATTACCTATTCCCCGGAGTTCAACCATTGCTCCCGCCGTTCACCTGCAAAAAGTGCAAGACACCGGGGTTGTTCCCGGCGATGCACCCTCCGACGCTCAAGTCAGTAATCAGAAGTGATTATGAAAGAGCGCAAAACTGGCAAAAGATTGATTAGCTCTTAATGGAGATGGTGGGGGGTATTTATAGGTGCCGCTGGGATCAGATTAGGAATGTAATCCCTTTGGTTAGATAAGGACCGTAATCCCTAATCCCCAGTGAAAGGATAGATATGAATCAGTGTCGTTGATTAGGATTAATCAGAAACCCTAATTCTATCCTTTCTGGATCGGGTTTGCTGCGGGTTGAAACCTGTACCCAGTTGTGGTGGATCCGTTCGCGGGTTAGTGGGTCTCCAAGGAGAACCAGTACCAGCTTCAGACCTACAGGTAGGTGAAATTACCGTTTTACCCCTGATCTTCAAGATTCGTGCCCGATTTGGACGGTTCCGATTTAACCCCATTTTTAGCCATATCATATATATATATATATATATATATATATATATATATATATATATATTCTATTCAAAAAATTAAGAAAATTAAAAATTAAAAAAATAAAAATTAAATAACTAAAAAATTTTAAAATTTAGAAAGATAAAAAAATTCAAAAAAAAACTATTAAAAAAGTAAAAAAGAAATTTTTAAAAATTTTTTAAAATATTTAAAAATTTTAAATTTGTAGAAAAAGTAAAATTTTTTAAATTTTCAAAAAATTTTATATTTTTTTCAAATTTTTAAATTTTTTAAAATATTTTTAAAAATTTAAAATTTTGAAATTTTTGAAAATTTGAAAATTTTGAAAATTTAAAAAAAGTTAAAATATTTTAAGAAATGTAAAAAATAAATTTTAAAATTTAAAATTTCAAAATTTAAACATTTGAAAATTTTGAAAATTTTAAATTTTGAAAATTTGAAAATCTAAAAGCAAATCCAAATCCAATGTCAAACCCCAATCAAGAGGTTGTCACCGATTTCTGATCCGCTGCTAATTCCGTATCAGTGACTCCCCTCCACCAAATCGAGCGCGAATATCAAGCGACTCCGACGACTCCCCACCACCGAATCGAGAGCCTCTATATGCGATGCGACGACTTTAATTTCATCTCATTAACTGAATTCTCATTCTAATTTTTAATTTTTTGTGTGTGTAGGGGATTACTCAGTTTTTTGCTGACTCGAATTTTGTGTGTGCATGGGATTTAAGTTCAGAGAGGTATGATTGTTTTATTTTTGGATTTAAAAATTTTAATTTGGTGATTTATTTGATCAGTTTTTTATTGGTTTTGATTTAAGGTGTACGCAAGTGAGAGATGGATTATTTGGTGGCCTCAATTTGGGTTTCCAAACCATAGCAAGACAGGTAAGTTGACTAACAACCTAAAATAACTTGGTAAATATGCAACATTAATTTCTTTACTACAAAAGAAAATACTATCGTGAAGTGTTTCCTTCACTGGTTATTAGAAACCATGGATAACATAACATATAAGAACTTTTAGTGTATGTTTGGATATATATCATTGGGATGACTGGAGTTTACCAGTGAAGTGTGTAAATTATCCACTCAAGAAAGACAGCTAGAGTAAATTTTTTATTTATCCATTTTTATTTTTTTTATAAAGGTGCAATGGGGAGACAAAGTGGAGATAAAAGAAATGATCAGCTTGGATTAGATTTTTCAGAAGTTCATGTATTTCATTTTGGTTGAAATAATAATAAGAGGTATTTCAATTGCAAACGGAGTTTCAGACAAACAGATGTTTAAATTATTGGTATTGTAGATACCTTCACACATGTACTTGCGTTACCATTGTATTTAGACATACTCATAGTGATTATGGGATTAGAGTAAACTCCATAAAACCTATATGATAATGTCCTTGTATAACTATTACAAGGATCTAAAAGTGATGCTGAAGTTAAAAAAAAATTCTATGCAGTGTTTCAAACAAACTATATGCATTCCAGGTAAGTTCAAGCTAATGATCAAGAAGGCGATGGTTGAGCTTAAAGGTAGATATACTGCTTTATCATATAATATGTTTGCTACTTCAATTAATTTGTTGGACCTCCAAAACTATTTTATATAATCAAACCAGGTGCACCGTTTCGAAGACGTGCCATAGGCACGTGTCAACGGGCAAACATAGTGTGTGTGTATATATATATATATATATATATATATATATGGGTAAAAGGGATATGAGCAACTTGCTGATTTAGTAAATAAGCAATTGATTATGTGGCATGCATGGGATACATTGGACAACTAACCCTTTTAAGGCTTTTCCAATCACCTGTATGCCACATCATCAATTGCTTATTTACTAAATGAGCAAGTTGCTCATACCCTTTTTCCCTATATATATATATATATAGTTATAGTTATACAAACAATTAAATTATGGGATATTACATCACTCCCTTCTTAGAATAGTTCCGTCCCCAGAACTACCTTATTACAGGGGGAAAACATTTCTCAAATAACTCGAGCTATGCATTCTTCACTCGGCTTTCTTGTTCCCATGTGGCTTCTTCAACAAATTGGTTGTTCTAGAGTACCTTAACCATTGGAATTACTTTATTTCTTAGCACTTTCTCCTGGTGATCAATTATTCTCACTGGCTGCTCCTCGTAAGTCATGTCCACCTGTAGATTTTCCGGAATCTCGGTTAGTTGGTGACTCGGGGCAGGTACGTACTTCCTCAACTTCGTGACTTAAAATACATCATGCACTTGGGCCAGCTTTGTTGGTAAGTCCAATTTGTACGCTGCTTTCTCAGTCTTCTTCAGGATTTTGTAAGTTCCAATGTATCTTGGGGTCAATTTCCCTCCCTTCTCAAATCTGATTAAACCCTTGGTTGGTGAGACCTTCAGGAATACTTAGCCTCCTTCTTCAAATTCTAGTTCCCTTCGTCGAGTGTTGGCATAAATTTTATGTCGGCTCTGAGCTATTTCTAGTCTTTTCCTAATTAGTTCAATCTTCTCAGAAGTCTGCTGCACAATTTCAAGCCCAAAACATTTTCCTTTCTCCAACTTCATACCCGTACTCAGGTGTTCGATACCTTCTTCTATAGAGCGCTTCGTACGGAGCCATGCCAATACTAGCTTGATAAATATTGTTATAGGAAAGTTCTACCAAGGCTAAATACTTCTCCCAATTTTTTCCGAAATCCATAACACATGCCCTCAGCATATCTTCCATAACTCGATTCACCCTTTATGTTTGTCCATCTGTCTGCGGATGATAAGTTGTGCTAAAATCTATCCTTGTTCCCAAGGCTGCGTGTAAACTCTGCCAGAACCGCATAGTAAACCTTGCATCCCTGTCGGAGACTATGGACACTGGTTGTAATATCCCGGACGGATATTATATTTGGATAATTATTATTTTTAAATTAAAATATTTTAATTGGGAAATTCTTGGTTTTACTCATAAAAAGTTACCTTGACACATATATTAGTAAGTATATACAGGTATTATATCAGTTTTGTGCACTTGTACAAAATCCTGAAAAACTCGTTTTTGAGAAAAATGTCTGGAAAATCCCGGGCAGATACTGAAAATTATTATTCTATTATTATTTTATTTTTATTTCCAGAATTGAAATATTTTTGGTGGATATCACTCGGTTTTGTTAATAAATATTATATATATACAGATACTAGTCTGTATATATCTGTTTTGTATCGAATTGACACTAGAATCTTCCGAGCCAGTAATAAAATTATTTTATTTTTATTTCTCGAAATTAAATTATTTTTGTATTGATTTATTCGTTTTAACGAACGAAAAATATCTGTATAATCAGATATTCGTACGAAATCGAAATGTGTCGATTTCGGACATTTGAACAAATCGTGTAATATGTGATTTTGGGAAATTTTATTTTATTTTAGATCCATAATGATGAGATGGAGGGTTTGGATTGGATTAGGGCTTGATTGTAAGGGTTATTTGCAAATAAATCATTTTTTGTTTTGAGCCACAAGTGTATATAACACTTGGACTCATTTTCCACCACAAAAAACCCTTCATTTCTTTATAAAACACCCCCAACCCTTCCCCCTTCCATTTTGGCCGGCCCCAACTCATTCTAGGGTGAGAAAACCTCATTTGTGTTTTCCAATCTCCATTTCATCTCATCCCAATCTCATCTCACCTCCTCTACTTCGTCTACTTTGATTGTTTTAAAATAATGAAAAGAAAGAAAAGAAAGAGGGATCAATCAAGGACAAGAAAGTTAGGGTTTCATGGATTTCATGGAGTTCTTGAGTTCTTGAAGGGGAGCAAGAACAAGGAGCAAACAAGGAAGGAGAAGAAAGAGCAAGTCCTTCCTACTAGTCTTCAAAGGTGGGGGTTCTCAACTCATGTTTGTTTTGTTTGTTTATTTGCTTGTTATATGTTATTTGGACTAGATTTATATACATAATCAATTTATGGACTAGAATAATGAGGCATACAAAGTTTGCAGTTGTAGAACACAAATTAAAACCATAAAAATCAAGTTTTGGTTGTTGTAAGGGTTGATTTTATTTGACTATGTAAATGGAATTTTTGACCCGAAATTTATGTGTGGAATTCTCATATGTGTTATTAGAATGCTAGAATTTTTGGGGATTTTTCGGAGTTATTTTGATGGGTGGAACGAGCGTTTCCCCCAAAACAGCGAGCTTAGGCAAAAGACAACACTGCTGTTTTGGGGGTGAACAACCTGTTTTGCTTCTTTGATGTTTTTTAGTATTTTACTGGATGAATCTGAAGTTTGGACCAACTAGAGAATTGTAGTAGACATCTTTCCCTTTCCGAATTGACCTCTCGGGTTAAATTCCGATAAGCGGAGTAGGAATTATGGCCCTTGCAACATACAGCAACTAGCTGTCTGACTGTTTGCTTACTGTTTTACTCCTTCGTAATTTTTGAGTCTTTTACTGGTTGAATCTGAGGTTCGGACCAACTAGAGAGTTGTAGTAGACATCTTTCCCCTTTCCGAATTGGCCTCTCGGGCTAGATTCCGATAAGCAGAATAGGAGTTATGGTCTTGGGAAATTACAGCAACTAGCTGTTGATAGGTTGCTTGCTGTTTGAGTTCTTTGGTTTTTGAGAGTGCCCTACCTGTAGAATCGGAGGTTCAGACCAACTAGGAAATTGTAGTAGGAACCCTCCCCTTTCCGAATTGGCCTCTCGGGTCAAATTCCGATAAGCGGAGTAGGAGTTATGCCGTTTGCAAAGTACGGCAACTGGCTGTCTTGACTGGATACTTGATGTTTTGCTTCTTAGATGTTTTAGAGTGTCTTAATGGATGAATTTGAGGTTCGGACCAACTAGGAAGTTGTAGTAGAAATTCTCCCCTTTCCGAATTGGCCCTCTCGAGCTAAATTCCGATAAGCAGGATATGAGTTATGGTATTTGGAAGGTGAAGTAGCCAGCTTTGAGCTGAGTGCACTTGCTGTTTGACTTCTTTGGTGCTTTAGAGTGTCTTACCTGTAGAATCTGAGGTTCGGCCCAACTAGGAAGTTGTAGTAGACGTTCTCACCTTTTCGGATTGACCGCTTGGGTTAAACTCCGATAAGTGGAGCAAAAGTTATAGTCTTTCAAAGTTTCAGCCGTTTTGTCTAGTCTGCTGTTTTGTTAGCTTTTTCGTGTGTTCGATGGGTAGGAACTTGGAGTTGCTTACGGAATCTGAGAAATTGGAAAACTGGAAAGTTTTAGTAGATGTTCCTACCTTTTCAAATTGTCCATTTTCATTAGATTCCAATAAGCAGAGCAAAAGTTACAAGCTACAAAAGTTTCATCTTTTTATTGAAAATATGTAGTTTGGTAATTGTTTGCATATGTTCGAAGTCAGGAATTTGGAATTCCTTCTGCAATCTGAGAAAGTGGTCAACTAGGAAGTTTTTGTAGATGTTCCCACCTTTTCAAATTGTCCAGTTTCGTTATATTCCAACAAGTAAAGCAAAAGTTATCAGCTTGCAAAGTTTCAACTTTTTGTTAAAAATCTACAGTTTGGGTAAACTGTTTGCGTGTGTTCGATGGACCGGATTTTAGATTCCTTGCAGAATCTGAAATAGTGTTCCCCTAGAGAGTTGTGGTATATATTCTTAACTTTCTAAAAAGTATATTTCTGTTAAAATCTGATAAGTATAGCACTGGTTGCTTCTAGGCTGTCGGAAGGCTTTTATGTCACTTTTGTGCTTCTCATTGGTAGAATGCCTATTTTATATTGTTTGTAGATTCTTCTGTTGCTTCTTATTATAGAAGATCAAGTTTTGCTAGAAGCACATTTGGTTGCTTCTAGCTTGATTACCTATATGGTTATTTTCATATGTAGGTTATTGTCTCATGCACGGCTCGCCTGGCCCGTATGTAGCTGTTGGTCTCATACGTAGCTTATTTGGCACGTATGTATGTTATTGTCTCGTACAAAGCTCATTGGGCTCGGATGTAGGTATTGTCTTGAATAGGTAGGCTGTGAGCAGATCCGAGGAGATCTTGAGAAGTCTAGATTAAGACTTGGTTAATTGTGTCGACAAATTGTTACATTGGTTAGAAGGACACGTACGGTACTTTTTTATGTCAAGTTGGAAGCACAGTACATGTCTCACTTGTTTGGTTAGAAGAGGGACACGTACGGTGCTTTTTCATGTCAAGTTGGAAGCACAGTACATGTCTCGCTTGTTTGGTTAGAAGAGGGACACGTACGGTACTTTTTCATGTCAAGTTGGAAGCAAAGTGCATGTCTCGCTTATTTGGTTAGAAGAGGGACACATACGGTATTTTTTCATGTCAAGTTGGAAGCACAGTGCATGTCTCGCTTGTTTGGTTAGAAGAGGAACACGTACGGTACTTTTTCATGTCAAGTTGGAAGCACAGTAGCATGTCTCGCTTGTTGGTTAGAAGAGGGACACGTACGGTACTTTTTCATGTCTAATTGGAAGCACAGTAGCATGTCTCGCTTGTTGGTTAGAAGAGGGACACGTATGGTGGTTTTTCATGTCTAGTTGGAAGCACAGTGACATGTCTCGCTTGTTTGGATAGGGTTAGTGACATCGTTAGGGTAGTAACAGTTACTTAACCATTTTTATCTAAAAATTGCTAAAGGGTGAGAGTTGGTGTTAGGGATGATACCCTATAATCCAACCTCACCTATAGGCTGACATTAGGTGGTGTTATTGGGATGTATTCCCGGTCAAAGGGATACGGGCGGTGCTTTTTCATGACAAGTTGGGAGCACGGGTTCCGTATCTTGATTGTTAATTCCTGAATGTACCATGATAAGAACAGAAGGTTTTCCTAGGGAAATAGACCCTACGATTCCATAAGGTTCTATGCCTTCTCATGATAAGTTGAGGGCACGGAAGAAGGTTGAAGAGTATCTTGTAGTTCGTGTTGGTTTTTGAGTGGGGTCTGGTGCGACTGGGCAATAGTGGCAAACAAGGACACCACTATTGACTGCAGTGACAGAACTAGACCGTACCTGCAACTTTGCCAGTCATATAGTATTATGTTAGGAACAGGATGGGTACAACGTAGAATTCATGGCATGAGTTCAAATCCTTATATATGGAGAACGGCTTGATATGGGGTGTATGTAGTATGGGCTACATACTGTTCCAGAGTCTTGCTTGCATTATAATAAGTGCATCATTGCGTTGGTTAATCTTGCATTAGAGTCTGAGTCATAGCATACACTGACACTTCAAATATATATACATATTTCTTTTTCCATCAATCTGTTTGCTATAGTTGAGATTCGCTGCTAGTTATCAGCCTTAAAGCGTCTGCATATGTACTGACGTCCCCACTTTAATAGGTACCGGTTTTGCAGAAGTGCGGGTACAGGATTCAGGAGGACTCGAGGCAAGAGAAGCAAGGAGTCGATTTCATTTTAAGTTTCCGCTGTAATATATGTTGTTCTTTATTCATTGTAATCTGATGTAAATTATTGAAAGTTGTAACACTGGATTGTAAAGGTATTATTGTAACACTGTAGTAGTGTATTACAATTTTATAACATTCGGACTTGTAATATATTTGTATTGAATAAAAAGTTTTAAATTTTCCTATTTTTCTGTGTATTGTGGCTAATTGAAGGAAAGATTCTAGCTTATGTCACGGTTTCCCAGTCACCGGAAATCGGGGCATTACACTGGTACTCCATGCAGCTTCACTATCCCTTCAATATATACTTCTACTAATTTTTCCAATGACCAAGTAATCTTCACAGGTAGAAAATGAGCTGATTTTATTAGTTGGTCAGCCACAACCCAAATAGTATCATGTCCTTCGGGACTTCTGGGTAATCCTGTAATGAAATAAATAATGATATTTTCCCATTTCCATTCTGGAATGGGCAATGGCTACAACAAACCTCAAGGTTTCTGGTTTTCCGCTTTAATCTTTTGATAGGTGAGACATCTGGCTACAAACTCTGCTATGTCCCGCTTCATTCCGGCCCACCAATAGCATTGCTTTGCATTTTGATACATTTTAGTACTTCTTCGGTGGAATGCAAGTAATGTAGTGTGTGCTTCCTTCATGACTTGTTTCCTCAGATCGTCTACCTTCGGGACATACAATCTATTTCCGAACCACAATAGACCTTCCCTTATATTGAACTCCAAAAGTATTCCTGCATTCACTTGCTCCTTATGTGCTAGAATCTTTGCATCTCTTTCTTGTCCCTTCTTAATCCGCTCCTTCAGACTTGGTTGTAGTTCCAGTAGTGCCAAGATCGCACCCAAGCCTTGTGCAACCACTTCAATATCGGCCTGTCTTATCTCATCATCCAAATTCCTTCCTTTTTGCAATCAATGTAGCCAAACTTGTTTTTCTACTAAGTGCATCTGCCACCACATTGGCTTTTCCTGGATGATACTTGATTTCTGGTTTTATGTCTCCCAACACTTCCAACCATCGCCTCTGTCATAGATTCAAATCCTTCTTATGATAGATATATTTTAGGGCTCTTATGATCAGTATACATCTCCACTTTTGCTCCATATACATAATGTTGCCATATTTTTAGGGCAAAAATTACTCAGCCAGCTCCAAATCATGTGTGGGGTAATTCTTCTCATGTGGCCGGAGTTGCCTTGAACCGTAGGCTATAACTCTTCCTTCCTGCATCAGAACGCACCCTAAACCTTGGTGTGAAGCATCACTGTAGATCACATATTCCTTATCTGCTTGTGGTATGACCAATATTGGAGCTGAAATAAATCGGTTCTTCAACTCTTGAAAACTCCTTTTGCATGCTTCAGTCCATTCAAAACTTTTGTTCTTCTTTGTTAATCCTGTAATTGGTACTGCTATCTTGGCATAGTCTTGGATGAATCTCCTGTCGTACCCAGTTAGACCCAAAAAGCTCCTGACTTCTTTCACCATATTGGGTTGGGGCCAACCCTTCACAGCTTTAACGTTTTAAGGATCAGTGGCCACTCCATCCTTAGAAATAATATGGCCAAGGAATGCAACTTCAGATTTCCAGAATTCACACCTTGACAACTTTGCATATAACTTATGCTCCTGCTGTTTGTTCAACACTTCAGCTAGATGTCTGGTATGGTCCTCCTCCATCTTCGAGTACACCAGAATGTCATCTATGAAGACTACAACGAATGAGTCCAAGTATGGCCATAGAATTCGATTCATCAAATCCATGAAAATAGTTGGAGCATTTGTTACTCCAAATGGCATTACCAAGAACTCGTAGTGGCCATGTCGAGTCCTAAAGGCCTTTGGTATATCCTCCTCCTTAACTATAACTTGATGCCAGCCTGATCTCAAGTCAATCTTCATGAACACAGCTGCTCCGTGAAGCTAATCGAACAAGTCATCGATCCCAGAAAGTCGATATTTGTTCTGAATTGTGACTTTATTCAACTCTCGATAGTCGACACACATTCTCATCGTCCCATCCTTCTTCTTGACAAGTAGCACTGGTGCTCCCCAAGGCGAAGCACTGGGTCTAATAAATTCCTTCTGCAATAGCTCTTCGATTTGTCATTTGACTTCTTTTTATACCACTGGTGCCATTCGATATGGCGCTTTTGATATTGGTGCACTGCCTAGCTGGATAGGGATACTGAATTCCAAATCTCTGTGCGGAGGTAACCCTGGTAATTCTTCCAAAAATACTATTGAAAAATCTAGTACAACGGAAATCTTCTTAATTTCTTCTGGCACCTTCAGCTCAGCTACAGCCGCTAGCATGTCACCACTCTTCCCCTTTCCTTGAAATACAATTTCTGGTTTCCCGGATGTCACCATGGTCACCCTTTTTGCCTTACAATCAATAGTCGCCTTATTCGACATCCAATCCATATCAACTATCAGGTTTACTCCCACAAAGCCCAATTCCAGCAGAAATATACTGAAAGTTTCTCCTACAACTTGAAGTTTACAATTTTTGTAGCATTTATTAGCAACAACAATGACTCCTGATGGCGTAGCCACCGCCATAGCTACATCAGGAATTGCATGATGAGTACAGTGAAACTTTTAAGCAAAAGCATTAGACACGAAAGTATGAGAAGATCCACTGTCAAACAAAATACTAGCTTTGATCCCATTAACATTTACATATCCTGTTACAAAAGAGAATACATATTTCATTAACTTCCGAATGCCAATTTGTCGACCTTACGAATGCCAAGAGGTACCATCCTGGATCTCAACCCAAGCCTAAGGCCTTGTTCGAACCTTTTGGCCTTCTTTGCCTCGTCTTAGATCATCTCTGGTACATATCGAGATCACTGGGAGAACTTTGTCTCATATTATTTTACGGTCATGCTTCCCTCCCTCAGATTGATGAACTCCATGGTCTTTCCTTCTTGCACATCCAAAGGAAAATAATGCTGTCGGAATTCGTCCAGAATTCCATTCCAAGTGATAGGTCCTTCGCCCATAGTTCATTTTACCGACTTCCACCATATCCCAGCATCCTTTTCAAGTAAGATGGTTGCCAATTTTTCTTTACTTTCCTCAGGCATCTCCAGCACCTCAAAAACAGTCTCCACTTGTCGAACCTAATCATCTGCTGCTGTAGGGTCCACCTGACCCAAAAACTCGGCTGGTTTCATCCTCTTGAACGATGCCACCATCTTAACATGGTCAGTATTAGCATTCCCATTCTATGGATTCTTTCCTTGTGCCCCTAGCTGCAGCATGAAATTTTGGCTAGCCTCCATGAAAGTTCCCATCATTTGGTATACCCGTGCAATTTTTGCTTCACTGCTAAGTCCTGCGCTGCCTGCACCCTCTATTCTTTTGTTGTTGCTGCTTCTTCTTCTTTGGTATACTCTACTTTCATTTCCTCCCGATATCTGATTATGTTAAAAATTAGTATGGACATTTCGAGGAAGTTCATAGTGTATTTACAAACCATGACTTTCATCAAGTAAGCGTTCATACCAATATAACATTTTTATATCATTAAAACATTAAAAGATCACACCAATATTCACAACAATTTATAACAACATTCTAGCATTCTTACCTTCTAGTCCAAAAGTCATACAGACAGTTCAAAAGTCATATGGGAGAGTTCAAAAGACACACAAAAAGTTCAAAATACGCACAAGAAACCCTACAAAACACGCAACATACAAGCTAAACCAAGCATCCTTTCTATCGCCGACCTAGTTGTACTTGTAATTGGGCCATATGGATCTGCAACTGTCTTTGTCTTTCCTCCAGGCACGCAATTTTATATTGGTGAGAAATCTTTATCTTCATGATCTTTTGCGATGCTCGTGCCTTGAATTTCTCAAGCTTTTTCAACTTCTTCTCCATAATAAGTTGTTGTCATTTCATATCATGAACCTGGTCTTCAAGCTAACTCGTTTTCCATTTGTGCATATAAAAATGGCACTTATGTAGTGCCCCGATTTCTGTATAATGTTGTTTTCTAGGAATGTCTCAGTTCTAGTGATCTTGTCATGTGTGTATGGGTTCATTATCGCTAAGTAGAGAATGTGAAGTTTGTGTGAAGTATGTTTTATGCTTAGAGAGTGTTTTGCTAAGTATGGATTATGTTATTGAATGGTGTGAACCCTATTAGACTTTTGTCTGACCTTCGGTCGATATTACCTTTTGTGGCCCATGCATATGTTTTGCATTATGGCATTCTTATGTCCTTTTTGAATTAGTACACCATTGAAGAGTTCTATTATATTGATTGATGTGTGCCGAGGGGGGCAATTTGCTTGGGATCCTGTGTGTGTCCTATAAGTGTATGTCCTATAGATGGTGGGTTGATGTGCGGTAGTCGTTATCATTTGATATTGGGAGATGGATTGGTTGTGAAGGCTTATGCATAGTTGGAGTTTGATGCAGGGAGGATTCGGGTGAGAAAGCTCGATGAAACCCAATCTCTGAAGTGTCCATTGATGCTTTATACTGTCACACCCCGATTTTTTTGGGATGGAATATTTCCTAAATTAAAGTATTTGCATGGTCCTAACAAGAAGTTGGAAATTTTGGAGTTCGGGGTTGAAAATAACCCTTAAAAATGAGCTTTTTATTTGATATTGGGCCTAAGCCCATAACCCTATACCCTTATTATTTAAAAACCCACATATTTACAAAATTGCCACTCTCAATAAATTCCGTCCCCTTTCTCTTCTCACCTCCTTTTCTGTTGACTGAAATGGCCGAAACCCAAATTTTGCCCCATTTCTAGATTCGCTAATTCCCGACCGAAATCATGTCACATCCCGATTATACTGGAGATATATATATATATATATATATATATATATATATATATATATATATATATATATATATATATATATATATATATATATATATATATACACTTACTGGATATATATATATATCCAGTAAGTATATATATATATATATACTATATATATACACTTACTGGATATATATATCCAGTAAGTATATATATATATATATATACATACTGGATATATCTATATATATCCAGTAAGTATGTATATATATATATATATATATATATATCCAGTATAAATATATATATATATACTGGATATATATATATATATATCCAGTATATATATATATATTTATACTGGATATATATATATATATATATATATACTGGATATATATATATATATATCCAGTATATATATATATATATATATATATATATATATATATATATATATATATATATATATATATATAGTGGTATATTATATATATATACTGGATATATCTATATATATACTGGATATATATATATATATATATATATATATATATATATATATATATTCAGTATATATATATATATATATATATATTCAGTATATATATATATATATATATATATACTGAATATATATATATATATATATATATATACTGAATATATATATATATATATATATATATATATATATATATATATATATATATATTATATATATATATATATATATATATATATATATATATATATATATATATATATATATATATATATATATATATATATATATATATATATATATATATATATATATATATACTGAATATATATATATATATATATATATATATATATATATACTGAATATATACTGAATATATATATATATTCAGTATATATATATATATATACTGAATATATATATACTGAATATTCAGTATATATATATTCAGTATATATATATATATATATATACTGAATATATATATATATATATTCAGTATATATATATTCAGTATATATATATATATATATACTGAATATATATATATATTCAGTATATATTCAGTATATATATATATATATATATATATATATATATTCGCATATATATATATATATGCGAATATGAGGTAATTGGGGTTGTAATAAGTATAATATGCGAAAGATAGACAAAAAAGACATATATATATGGTGTTAAGATGTACTGACCAATATGATGCATGTTTGTGATATATATGGGTGATAATGAGTTGTGATATGATAATTGATGAAATTAGTGAGTGGGTATATGTATAATATAGTGATGTTCAAAGTGAAATTAATGGTCGATAATATGATATAATAATTTACTTAATTTGGCATATTTCATAAGATATCATGACGTGATTAAATAAATACTTTGGTGCGTTTACGGTACGGAACAGTATGAAGTAATGATCTTATAATGTAAATAACTAGGTGTATGTGAATATGTGATATAATGAGATAATAATTCTCTTCGTTAAAGTCAAAGATATGACAAGTTATTGAAATGAAAGATGAGATACTGTGTGGTGATATTATGAGATGAAAAGATGAAATGGAAATGATGAGAACAGTTAAATTTTGTTGACCAGTACCTATAAAAATTCTGGGGGTTTAGGCTAGACCTCCTAACACTCAAGGACCGGCTTGAGGTGCGGTGTTTATTACCCAAACTATGTTTAGGGTGCGGTGTTTTTATTGCCGAAGCTATCGGCTTGACGCCCGATTATTACCCAACTCAGCTGGAGTGCAATGATATTCTCTCGATGACAAATGTCCTGAGGAAGTACCCTAGTAAAACTAGGGGTGCGGTGTTTTCTTTCCCTCGTTGGCTTTGCCACGAGGAAGTACCCATCTTCTCTGGGATGCAGTGTTTTCTTTTTCCTCATTGGTTTTGCCACGAGGAAGTACACAAACTATGTTTGGGGTGCGGTGTTTTTCCTCACTGGCAAAGGCTGGGAGGAAGACGTAGCGTCGGATGTGTAAGACCCCACTGGGGGGGGAGGGGCAGAGACCCGTGTGTTTACTGGACTGTCGGCTTTCAGTATATTGGGATACTTTGGCTCACTAGTTGACAAATTAATAAAATGAATAAGTGTGGAATGAAAATGAGAATGAGAAAGTAGAGAAAGCATGATGTGAAAGTGAAATGTTAATGAGAAAGTAAAGAAAGTGAAATGTGAATGAAGAAGTAAAGAAAGCATATGATGTGATATGAGAATGAGAAAGGAAAGAAAGTATTTGATGTAAAGTGGAAATGAGAAAGTAAAGTGAGTATCTGAGTGGAAATGAATAAGTAGAGTGAAAGAAAATGTACATATAAGAAGATGAGTATGGAAGAATACGATTCATGAGTATACAAATGAAAATAAATTGTAAAAGAAGTATGTGGTAAAATAAGTGTAAAAAACGAGGTAATTGCATTATGTAATTCAGTAATTATAAGTGAAAAGACAGCAATGGTGATATGCAGATAATTATGAAAAGAGGAACATTTGTGTTATGGGATTAAATATAAAAAGTGAAGGAATTAAACATGTGAAATTTTTCGATGTTATGTATTTGAATATGAAAAATGAAGGAATTATATATATGAATTAACATGATGGTAGGAATATGAGTATAACAGTGAAGGAATTATGTATGTAAAATTAATATGAATAACTCAAAGAAATTGTGGAATGGAAAAGAGTCAAAGAAGTAAAGAAAGTGTGTATGTAGGAGATAATATGATATGAATGAAAAGTAAAGTTATATGTGATATTAGTATGATGCATAAAGTGATGTGTGTTAAGTGATGGATATGGAAATGATTTCAAAACTAAAGATAAGTGTGATATGAGTTGATGCCTTGAAATTGTGTCGAAGAACTATTCGTCCGCTATTTCCATGGGAATAGTGGGAACTACCTGCCTCGGCACAACTCCTAGGGTGAATTGGTAGTTGTTGATATGATAGTTGTATTGTTAGATGAAAATGAAAATAAAGTAAGGTAATATTCCAAGCTATCTGCTTGAGATGTGATGTTATATTACTCGAGTTCTACTTGGGGTGCGGTGATTATTACTCAAGCTATCGGCTTTGGGGTGCGATGTAGTATTACCCAAACTATGTTTGGGGTGCGGAGTATAATTTAATAAGAGTGGAAGTTAAAGAAATGTGTAATATAAGGCTTAAGCGAAAATGAAAGACAGATATATTATTAATAAGAATGAAATGTAACTTGAGTTTTGTATGAGATGTAAATAAATGTGATCGTAGGAGAGGTCTTATAAGATAGGGATAAATGTGGTGTAACTACCATTTCCGTTTTTTTCATTTTTTCCCCTTCATTGTAATATTTTATTTGCATTGAATAAAATACTTTATTTTTCCTTGATCATCCTAATTAAATTTTTATTCATGAACTACTATTTTTCTTCTTGTTAGGCTATTTTCTTGTCGATCCCATTTCTATTTGATTGTGAGTATTTTATTTGAACCATATTGTCTTTAACCCATCTCTTATTGAACCCAAAACCCAATTGCAATTATTTCTAAACCCAAACCCATTATTATTGGATCCTAGCCCAATAACCCAACAACCTAATTGCATCCTATAAATACTACCCTAATGCGAACCCTAATACACAACCCTAATTATAACCGTCTCTCTCCCTCTCTCTTCCCTCTCCCCGTCAGCCAACCCGACCCCCCCATCTGCCTCTTCTCCGACGACTTCCCCAGTGTCGCTACCCTCTAGCGACCACTCCTGAGCACCGCCCTACACCCAGCCCGTCAACACCCTCCAATCCCGAGCCCTTCAGCCGATGTGCTTCCCTCCCAAGCACCTCCAGTCGACCGCTCGATGCCGTCGACCGCCTGCTGTCAGTCGACGCCAGACCCGCCACCGTCAGCCACAAACAGCAGCCGCAACAACCCTTGCTACCACTTCTTCCATTGTTGATGTTCTTGCTCTTTTGTTGTTGTTGCTTTCTCTCTTGTACACATAGTTTACACGTGCTTCGTGGGTTCGTGTTCATTGCTCTCAGATTCTAATCCCGTTATTCTTTTGTATTCGAATTAATCGTCCATAAGGCAAGTCACTTTCCCTCTTGAATTGAATATTGTATCAAATTCAAGTTTTTATGCAAATTCTTGCAAGTAGATCCTAATCGTTCATCGTATTGTATACTATTGTTCATCTTTCGTTGAGCATATTGAGGGTTTACACGAGCTAACCCAAATATTCTCGACTTCATACCTTGTTGACTCCAAAATTGAATCTTTTATGAATCCATGTAGTAATGATAGTAGGGTTTATTCATACAAACAACACACAAATAATTTATTGTAGAATTGAATGCTAGGTTGTGTGCTTGAATGATCGATTGATATTTTTTGTTGCTGAATTAGTGTATGTGTGTATTCTTAATGATGTTTACCATGCTATTGTGCCTACCATGCTGATTATAAAATTTATTGACCTATTGAAGTGGAACCCATCATGTTAGATCGCTTTATTTCATGAAATATATTGAAAATCTGTATGTTTATTGTCTATCTGAAATTTGTGAGACGTTTTTTACCTAGTATTTGACATCAAAGTTAATAACTTTCTGAATAAGAGTTGTATCTTTATGTCTCTAGTTTCCAGAACATCTAAGATATTTTAATTCTGAGTTTTATTGCAAAAGTTATGATGATTTTACTACTGCCGCATTTTATTTCCAAAATTTCAGATTTATGTATATCTTCATATTTAAACTATTAAAAAACTATGTTAATTTTAGAATAATGCTCTGATAATTTACAGAATGATAGTTAACATGTTTAAGAGTCTAATGAATATTTTTGATGAATCTATAATTGAGTTTTCACTGATTCCAAAGATATAACAACTTTATGTCGATTTTCAGTCAGAACATGTAATCTGTAAAGAATGATGTATTTGACCTAGATACTATTGTCGGATTTTATATTTTAAATATGCGTTGGAATCATGTGGAAGTCTAGTTTCCTGAACATCTGACAGATTCAGTTTTTTATTTCTGTAACAGCAGGAAAACTGATTTTTATACAGTGACCTCTTGCTGTCCAGAATTGTGTTTTCAGATTTCCCTAATATATATATATATATATATATATATATATATATATATATATATATCATTGTATTACATGAATTGAAGTGTATGTATTGCATTGCATGATCCTAATGTACTATTGTCATCAATCTAATTATCTCATCCACAGTTATCATCTTATTGTTCCTCTGTTGTCACTATCGTTCTTCCAATGTCTCTAAATTGCATAATGTATTGTTTGCATCAATTAAAATAATTAACAAGCCTGGGTTTAAGAGATTGACTTGGGTAGTGAATAATATAGAGACTGTTTCGGCCAGTATTTTATCGATTGATTGTTGGAGCGCTGACTATCGCACCCCAAATCTTTCGTGCATCATTCAGTGTATCGTTTCATGTATCATTATAGTGTATCGTACATCAATATTGTTATCGTATCAGTGATTATCGTACCGACACAAGATCTATAATTTACCACTAGAGTCTAAACGACATTAATTATATGCATCTAACATGTAGTATGGGATGCAGTATTACGTGCATTAGTTAGGTTAAAAATTAATAGACTTGAGAATTGACTTAACATCAACATTGCATATTGAACATCATCATTTCTATTGATATCGAATATTGTCTAAGTGATAATGACATCGACCATTGAACATTGTTATCGAATATTGAATCATTGTTTATAACCATTGCATTGACTATCAGTGATATTGATTATTGCTATCGTCCAATATTATTGATTCATATTGGCCCAATGAATTCATTGTTATATCATTATTCCATTGTTTCCTTACTTTCTCTACTTGTTGTGCATTACTTGCTCTAAGAAAAATTTTCCTCCTCTTTTTAGTTAAAGTGCTCACAGGTGATTAAGGAGAATTACTTGCAGGAATTGGAGAACAAGCTTTCTAAAGATTTATTGCTTTCTAGTTGATTGTTATTTTATTGAACTAATTGTATTGGAACTTATTATCATTGTGGTTGGATTTATTATTGTATTGGGCATATAACCAGAATATTATATGTTCCCAGATGTTGGATTATCGAATTTGGTTATTTCATATTGTCTTATTCTAAGTATTATTGTTCATGTGGTAATTATTATTGCCTACGCAATTGTTTTGTACTGTTATTATTGCTGAGTTGAATGGGTAAACAGCTTGTGGATGACGCAAGTCATTTGCTGGGCCAATGTCAGGTGCCTGTGTTTCATATTTTTGGAAAGCAGGGCGTGACAAGATTTTAAGTGGTATCAGAGCCTGGGTTTGGATGATATATCAGTCAAACATAACTAACATTTGGAGGTTTGGCTTTGGCTGATATATTAGTCAGATTTGGGTTTTATCGGTTTGACTCAAAAGTATGTAGAATACATGAATCACATGAATAATTGATAACCAACATATAATCTGGATTATAATCTTTTGATCCCTTCATATTCAATTCCTTCATTTCTTATTGTTTCTTGTCCCTTCTATTCGTCGATTTCTTATTGGTTATAATTTCATTCTTCTTGTACCCATATCCTTTTGATTTTGTTGCTTATTCATGTTATCCTCCCATCCATGTCTGTTTCTTGCATTTTTGCTTTCTACATTTTTTATTCTCATCTTTCACTTATTGCTAGGCATTATCCTTGTTCACTCGTATCCTGCTCATGTTCTTTTTGACTCCGGTACTACTCATTTCTTTGTTTCCTCCTACTTCGTCGACCTGCATCATCTTGATAGTAGCGCCATGCCAACAGCATGGAATATCACTACAAGTGGAGGTATTGTCATGTGTTATCAGATCTGTGAGCAGAGTCCTTTGAGTATCGGTGGCGTTGATTTTGCTGCCGATATGATTATCATCAACAATTCTGGTTTTGATGTTATCTTGGGGATGGATTGACTTGGTGTTACTCATGCTGTAATTGACTGCCATGTGAAGAAGATGGTGTTTCAAATGCCAGGACGTCGATAATTTGAATTCTTTGCTGGTGAAACACCACTTCCTTGTGTGGAGAAGTTGGCAAGTACAGAAGCTAAAGTGATGGAAGAAGTGTGTGCAGATGGTGATGTTGCACCATTGGTTGTGCGAGACTTTCTGGACATCTTTCCCGAGGAATTGCCAATATTACCGCCAGATCGTGAAGTGGTGTTCAGTATTGATGTTTAGCCGGATACAGCTCCGATCTCTAAGAGTCCGTACAGAATGGCTCATGTTGGGTTGGCTGAGTTGAAGGAGAAGATTCAGGACTAATTTATTGATATTGTAGTCCCTCCTCCTTTTCACTGTTAAAGATGCTGGATATTAGCCATCTGATTATCATCTTAGCATGATTTTTTTACCAAAATGGGTTAACTGTCATCTAAGGATGCTGTATACCAAAATCCAAATCTGTACAAGAATTGGGCTGAACGAACCTGTGTGCAGGTTTCTCTTTGAGCCGGAAACATCATGATTTAGTTGGGATGAAGAATTAATAGACAAACATGCTTAGATACTGGAAATTTTCATTCTCTTTTACTGTTAAGATGCTGGATATTAACCATCTGATTGTCATCTTAGCATGCTTTTTTACCAAAATGGGTTAACTGTCATCTAAAGATGCTGTATACCAAAATCCAAATCTGTACAAGAATTGGGCTGAACAAACCTGTGTGCAGGTTTCTCTTTGAGCCGGAAACATCATGATTTAGTTTGGATGAAGAATTAATAGACAAACATGCTTAGATACTGGAAATTTTCATTCTCTTTTACTGTTAAGATGCTGGATATTAACCATCTGATTGTCATCTTAGCATGCTTTTTTACAAAAATGGGTTAACTGTCATCTAAAGATGCTGTATACCAAAATCCAAATCTGTACAAGAATTGGGCTGAACAAACCTGTGTGCAGGTTTCTCTTTGAGCCGGAAACATCATGATTTAGTTTGGATGAAGAATTAATAGACAAACATGCTTAGATATTTGAAATTTTCATTTTCTTTCACTGTTAAAGATGCTGGATATTAGCCATTTGATTGTCATCTTAGCATGCTTTTTTTACCAAAATGGGTTAACTGTCATCTAAGGATGCTGTATACCAATATCCAAATCTGTACAAGAATTGGGCTGAACAAACCTGTGTGCAGGTTTCTCTTTGAGCCGGAAACATCATGATTTAGTTAGGATGAAGAATTAATAGACAAACATGCTTAGATACTGGAAATTTTCATTTTCTTTTACTGTTAAAGATGCTGGATATTTGTCATCTGATTGTCATCTTAGCATGCTTTTTTTACCAAAATGGGTTAACTGTCATCTAAGGATGCTGTATACCAAAATCCAAATCTGTACAAGAATTGGGCTGAACAAACCTGTGTGCAGGTTTCTCTTTGAGCCGAAAACATCATGATTTAGTTGGGATGAAGAATTAATAGACAAACATGCTTAGATACTGGAAATTTTCATTTTCTTTTACTATTAAAGATGCTGGATATTAGCCATCTGATTGTCATCTTAGCATGCTTGTTTAGTGGATGTCTTCTATGTTCTTAATTGGGCTGTGATTAGAAAGAGAGGGCTCGAGTGGAGATCTGGAAACCCATATAGAGACATCTCGTTTATTATAATTTATTATTATTGTTTTTGTTGTTGCTCTTGCTGTTGTTGCTTATTTCTCTTTGTGTGCGTGTGTTGAAGAGAAAGAAGGGATGAGAGAGAGATGAGGAAAATGCCGCTATGTTAGCCTGGTGTATCCTCATTCTCTACCATTCCTCTTTCTGTTTCCATTTCTGGCTTCTATATTTGGTTTCCTTCCACGATGACAGTTCCTTAAAACTACACTTGATATGAGCCCTTTCTTATTTTTCTTATTTTTCTTATATTTAGTTTCCTTCGACGATGACAGTTTCATGGATTGTTTGAACAATCCATGAAAGACATGCTTGGATACTGGATTTTCATTTGTTTTACTGTTTTAGATACTGGATATTCCCAATCAGAGGAGAATATAAAGGTTTCAAATTAGGTACTTGATTTTCATTTGTTTCACTATTTTAGATATATTCAAAAACAAAAATAAGCACTAGCTTTTTAGCACTGCAATATAATTATTTTACCTCTCTATATATCATTAACAATTCTATTTGCAATTGGCACTTTGATCTTAGAATTTAAGAATTGGGTAGATCTTTTTGCAAGTTCAAAAAATATGTACATTATGTATTGTGGTCTAGTGTTGAACTAATTTGTTGTTTTTTTTCCACAGAGCGGTCCGATCAATCAATCAAATGTGAGTCTCCCAGATCAAGGACATTCTGATGATCAGAACTGAAGTGACTCGAGGGGTATGAATCTGTGGTCGGCCTACTCTAGTTGTTGTTGTTATGTTGTCCTTGTTGTTGTTATGTCCGGGATTGTTGTTTTAAGTAATTCTTGAGATATTTGGGATGTTAATTACTGTATTTGTTAATTATGACACTGTGTTAATTTTGCGGTGAATTTGGACGATTAATGGACTATGTGTGAAACTTTATTATCTTTAATTGTTGTGTTTGGTTGTGATTTGCGCATTAATATGCCTGAAATTGGTTGAATCAGTTGTGAATTAGTTTACAGGTTTTTTAAATGAAATTGTGAATTGAAACCGAATGAAAAACTGGATCAGGAAAAACAAACGATCATACACCGGTGTTTCATAAAACGCCGGTGTATCCAATTAATTAGTTGGAAAGTTCGATAGAGAGGCGTTCCCACACACGCCGGTGTACCCGTAAGCTGCAACAGCACTAAGAAACACCGGCATTTTAGAAAATGCCGGTGAACCTCACTACAGCGGCATTTTTCCAACATGCCGGTGCTTGTAAATAGGGAAAATAGGGCACTCAGAAACGCACATACACCGGCGTTCTCCGACCGCCGGTATACATTGAACATACACCAGCATTTCTACAAACGCCGGTGAATAGATATATACCGGCGTTATGTGACCGCCGGTGAATGTACATTGGGGGAAAGAATGGCACTCAGAAATCCCCATATACTGGGGTTTACTGACCGCCGGTGTATTTTCAAGATACACCGGCGTCCAGTAGAAACGCCGGTGTATACCCCTACCTTTCCGTGATGCTCCCTTCGGCTGCATTTGCACCGGCATTTTTATAAACACCGGTGAAAGTTTCACCGGCATAAAAAATCGCCAGTGAAGACCTAAAAAAACGCCGGTGAATAGCTTGTCTGTTGTAGTGGATGAATCCTGTGATGAAGCCTTCATTGAATTGAAGGATCGGTTGACATCAGCACTTGTGTTGACTATACCGGATGGATCAGGAGGTTTTGTAATTCACTGTGATGCTTCAAGAAGAGGTTTGGGTGCTGTTTTGATGCATCGAGGCAAAGTTGTCGCATATGCATCTAGACAATTGAGGCTGCATGAGAAGAATTATCCTACACATGATTTGGAGCTTACAGCAGTGATCTTTGCCTTGAAGCTTTGGAGGCATTAATTATGTGGCGCCCCAAATTTCCAATATGATATCTCAGAAATATGTGATATCTCAGAAATATGTGGCACATTTCCCAGCATCAACCTCAATTGTAATAGTAAACATAGCCAAAACACAGAGAATATTTTTCAACTTTTATTACATTAATTCTTTACAAAGTACAGCGGAAAATTAAACACCTTGGATTACAAATTCTTTCTTTTACAACACATTCTTTTATAATTTACATAAGTCATAACATCATTCTATCTCATGCATCCAAATCCCAAGCTATAGGTACCTACCTGTAAAATATGAGGCTAGTAAATAATCCTAACCCCCAAAACTATAGGGGTCAGCCATAACGGTGTGAGTGACATAAAAGATTTGCAACATAAGATATAGAGTCATAAAAAACATTTATTAACAGTAAGAATAAATGAAATAAGAAATAACAATAAATAAAACATGAAAACATCAAGTGAAACTAGACTAGGTGTCGAAGGTAGAAAAACAGAAAACAACATGCTTGAAACCAAGTTAAGAAAATACCAATGCTATATGCTGACTCTCTAATGCATACTTGTCGAATTCTATGCATCCCACTCTACATAGGTCCGGTGCAAGCCCTTACCGTTCTCCCCTTGATAGGGTTTAATCCCCCGTTATGCAACTAATCCTACTACGATGACTACTATGAGATCTAAATAAACTGTGAGTATTAGACCATGCCTCGATAATTCTGGAGGTCAATCTCTATCCACAGATAATTCTGGAGACAATTTCACTCACACCTGGGAATCTTCGAGAATACCTCACACTGCAAGCTATGGCACCTCATCACATGAATACCCAATGAATGTCGTCTTGATCCCAATAATTTCGAAGATCAATCTACACTGCAGGTAATTCCAGAGACTATATATTTCACTTACACCTCGATAATTCCTGGGATTATCTCACACCGCGACCAAACTGAGGTCCATAACCCATGTTCCCATTTCATCATATCACCATCTAGTGTATGTCCTTAACTTGTCAAGTTAATTAATTATTTAATAGATTGTGAATCTCTAAGAGTTGGTGTACCCTACCGGGCTTAACTCAACTGAACAACAACCAAAATCTCAACTGCCGGTAGCTAAGGCCCCACTAAATCTCTAAAGACTCATAACTCAACGATCAATACCAAAACTTTCAATAAAATTCATAAATCCATCATCAAAACATTTATAATAAGAAAACGAAAAAATCCAAATCCATTTGCTCATGAAATCAGAATTCAAATAACATATTGAACCCATCAAATAACAGAAAATCATATTTTGAAGTCGTCGAATATCGCAAAACATCACTTCTTTTGAAAACATATATAACTCACTTACTAAGGTCATAAGAATACAATTAAAATTATATTATAAATAAAATATAACTCTCTGTAAAATACTGTAATCTGTAGTAAAAACATCATCTAAAACAGTAGAGCAATAATCCATAATATCGAGGAAATAACCGTTTAAAAGAAACGAAGAAAACTCAACAAAACGACTCAAAACATCAGGTGCAGTCGACTGCCAAAATAGTATAAATTAGCGGCAGTCAACTGCCCAATTTGAAATTCTCAGAAAAATATAACGGCGGTCAATCTTGCAGTTGACCACTAGCTGTTAAACAGCAAGCTTAGAAATTTGTGTATGTTTCGACTGATACGTCGATTAAACTTTGTGAACTCAAAATTAAACTTCCTGAGATGCTTAAGTATGACTTGTACAACATATATGAATTTATAAAACCAATCAAAAACACATCAAGATCATATAAGAGAAATTTTTCACAAAATCTTCAAAATAGTGAGATGAATATATATATATATATATATATATATATATATATATATATATATATATATATATATATATATATATAGGTATGTTTAATCTTCAGTAAAACATCAAGAAAGCATCGTATAAATATAATATATTATTCAAATCCACCTCAGTACCAAACAACTCCAGACCCAATTGAAAACTCCACAAAATCACAATTTTGACAATTCTTCAAATAATATATATGTGTGTATATATATATAAGTGTAGGTAAGTGTATGTTTGCATCAGTAAACATCAAGAAACCATTATGTATATGTAGTATATTGTTTCCAATCAACTCAGTGCCAAAACAACTCAGATCTCAATCAAAATTTCACCAAAAGCAGCAAAAGCAATTTTTGGCCTGCACACCTTCAACCCGAAGACAAAGCCCCTTTCTGAACATCAAAACTTGATTTCTTTTCATTCAAATATCCTTCTTGCAATTCATTAAACTCATATACAATCACTTACATCAGTTTACCCATGAATATATGTGAATACAACATGTATTAGTCAAGATCTACTTCTTCAAAAATTTCAAAACAGTGCATGGACATACACAACAGTAAAGCGGTTCATCTTAATTCAGTTTTGTGCATCTCAACATATAATCTCAATACAACAATCAAAACAGCAAGTATATGATAGAAAATAACATACCCATGATTTCTATTAGTTTCTTTAGCAATCTCAAATTATCTATTAGGGTTTTAATTCATTAATGGCATAGTTTCATGAAAAGATTCAATTTTTAGTTCATCCACTCATCGAAATTCATTATATCTTCATATAATCCCTAACATGCTTTCTAATAGACAAATCATCACATACAACATATATAGAATAGTACAAAATAAACATATGTCACTCACCTTATTGAAGAATCAACTGAAGATAATAAAGAAAATAAGAAAATCCCCCCTTTCGCAAGAAAACCAAGATCCTCGCTTTGAAACTCCAACAAAATATTATTAAAGAAACTATTTTGTGTTTTGTAGCAAAGAGATGGCTGCATCTCACCTTTAATAGGCCGGAAATAGGGTATCTAGGGTTTTGGAATAGATTTACAATATATCTCTTTTAAATATATCTTTACATATATAAATCCTTATACTTGGAAATTAGATAAAATCAACTTAAATGAGATTTAAAAACAAAAACAACTACCCTAATATTGGCCGGCACTATTTTTAAAACTCAGAAAACGAATTTATACTTTTTGCCCTCTAAGTGGCAATTTTGCAAAAAGACCCTTCTTTATCAAAACTTGCAAAATAAACCAAATTTATTATTAAAAAAAAGTAAAATTTTTACCTCTGAGTTGACTACGCATCATGCCCAACCCAAAAATCCGAAAATATGGAGTTTCCACCCCAAGTGGTAATTTTGCACAAAAGTCCATCTTTTTTTAATATTTGCAAATAGATCAAATAATTATCAAATAATCCAGAAAATTTACAAATAATATTTAATAATAAATAATGGGTTTCCCCAAAATAATTTCCGACTATGAACTTCCCAAGAAAATAGTTGCACGTGTTTTGCATGTGTAAAAGGGTAAATTTCAGAAAAATGTTTATTAAATCAACAAAAATTATTTTAATTTATTTATTAATTTTAAAAGCATTATTTAAAATCTGGGAGATTACAACTTACTTGGAGACCGAGTGGAGATTTTCAGTGACCACAAAAGTCTTAAGTACGTATTCACTCAGAATGAGCTGAATATGAGGCACAGACGATAGTTGGAATTTATGGCATATTATGATATCTGTTTGTAGTATCATCTTGGCAAGATTAATTTGGTGCCTGATGCTTTGAGCAGAAGGCCGATTGCCATGGTTCTAACTGAGCAAGATGAGCTTGTGGAAGCTATAAGGAGATTAGATTTGGATTTGGTTTTGCCTGGTTCCGAGCGGAGTTGTATGGTGCTTCAGTTGCAATATTCTTTGGTGGATCAGATTAAAGGAGGCACATTCTGGTGATGTGCAGTTGCAGAAGTTTCGAGCTGAAGTTGAAGCAGGTTCAAGGACTGATATGGTTACTCATGAGGATGGATCTCTCTGCTTTGGGACTCGTCTATGTGTCCCGAAGGGAGAAGTCAGGCAGAAGCTACTCGAAGAAGCTCACCGTTCACCATATTCTATTCATCTCGGTGGTACGAAGATGTATCGGGATTTGAAGTTGTATTTTTGGTGGCATTGTATGAAGAGAGTTGTGGCGAGATTTGTTTCGCAGTGTCTGATCTGTCAACAAGTGAAAGTAGAACATCAGAGGACTGCTAGACTTCTTCAATTGCTTCCTATTCCAGAGTGGAAGTGGGAGAATATTACCATGGATTTCGTGACTACTTTGCCTAGAAGTCCCTAGGGTCACAACATCTGGGTGATTGTGGATCGCTTGACGAAGAGTGCTCATTTCATTTCCTTCAGAGTAGGTCAGTCTACGGAGAGCCTTGTAGAAAAGTATATGCCAGAGATTGTCAGATTGCATGAGGTCCCTGTCAGCATTATATCAGACAGAGACACTAGATTCAGATCTCAATTATGGGAGAGTCATCAGAACAGTCTTGGGAGTAAGCTGAGATTCAGTACTGCATTCCATCCATAAACAGATGGACAATCGGAGAGGACTATTCAAACATTGGGGGATATGATGAGGTCATGTGTTCTTCAGTTTGGAGGATCTTGGGAAGATCATCTACACTTGGTGGAGTTTTCATACAACAATAGCTGCCAATCAATGCAACTCCGTATGAAGCTTTGTATGGTCGGAAGTGTAGATCACCAGTGTGATGGAATGACATTGGTGAGAGGAAGCTTTTGGGGCCAGAATTGATCACGAGGACTGTTGATGCAGCGGCCCAGATCAGGAAGTATCTTCAGGCAACTCAGGACAGATAGAGAATATGGGCAAACATTCACAGGAGGGTGTTGGAATTCGAAGTGGGTGATCATATGTTCTTCAAGGTATCACCATGGAGAGGTGTTATCTGGTTTGGAGGAAGGGGCAAGCTAAGCCATAGATTCATTGGTCAGTTTGATGTGGTGGAGCATATAGACAAGGTGGCCTATAGACTCACATTGCCGCCGGCTCTATCTGGAGTGCATGATGTCTTCCATGTCTCCCAACTTAGGAAGTATGTCAGGGATGATAGTCATGTTATTAACTACTCGGAATTATCTGTTCAAATAGAATTGTCCTGTGAGATTCGTCCGGTTTTGATTTTCGACCGACGGGAGAAGATTTTGAAGAACAAGGTCATCAAATTGGTTCGAGTTGCTTGGAATCCTCACTCGCCAGGTGAGTCGACTTGGGAGCTTAAGGAAGAGATTCAGAAGAAGTTTCCCCATCTTTTTGTGTTGTTCCTTTCTTTTCTTTGGGGTTACCCTATTACAACATGCTTAAATTTCGAAGACGAAATTTTTTGAAAGGTGGGTAGGATTGTAACTACCGTTTTTGTTCTTTTGATTTTTTCCCCCTTCATTGTAATATTTTATTTGCATTGAATAAAATACATTATTTTTCCTTGATCATCTTAATTAAATTTTTGTTCATGAACTACTCATTTTCTCCTTGTTGGGCTATTTTCTTGTTGATCCCATTTCTATTTGATTGTGATTATTTTATTTGAATCATATTGTCTTTAAACCCCTCTTATTGAACCCAAAACTCAATTGCAATTATTTCTAGACCCAAACCCATTATTATTGGTTCCTAACCCAATAATCCAATAACCTAATTGCATCCTATAAATACTACCCTAATGCAAACCCTAAAACACAACCCTAATCATAGTCGTCTCTCTCCCTCTATCTTCTCTCTCCCCGTCAGCCAACCCGACCCCCCTATCTGCCTCTTCTCTGGCGACTTCCCCAGAGTCGCCACCCTCTGGCGACCACTCCCGAGCGCCGCCCTACACCCAGCCTATCGACACCCTCCAATCCCGAGCCCTTCAGCCACTCTGTTTCCCTCCCAAGCGCCTCCAGTCAATCGCTCGACGTCGCGACCGCCCGCAGTCAGCCACCAGCATCAGCCGCAGCAACCCTTGCTACCACTCCTTCCATTGTTGCTGTTCTTGCTTGCTCTCTTGTGCACGTAGTGTGCATGTGCTTTGTGGGTTCGTGTTCGTTGCTACGGGATTCTAATCTCATTATTCTTTGGTATTCGAATTAATCGTCCATAAGGCAAGTCACTTTCCCTCTTGAATTGAATATTGTATGAAATTCAAGTTTTTATTGAAATTCTTGCAAGTAGATCCTAATTGTTCATCGTATTGTATACTATTGTTCATCTTTCATTGAGTATATTGAGGGTTTACGTGAGCTAACCCAAATATTCTTGACTTCGTGCCTTGTTGACTCCAAAAATTGATTCTTTCATGCATCCATGTAGTATTGATAGTAGGATTTACTCATACAAACAACACACAAATAATTTATCGTAGAATTGAATGCTAGGTAGTGTGCTTGAATAATCGATTCATGTTTTGTTGTTGTTGAATTAGTGTGTGTGTGTATTCTTGATGATGTTTACCATGCTATTGTGCCTACCATGCGTATTATAAGATTTATTGATTAATTGAAGTGGAACCCATCATGTTAGATCGCTTTATTTCTTGAAATATATCGAAAATCTATATGTTTATTGTCTGTCTGGAATTTAAGAGACGTTTTCGACCAAGTATTTGACATCAAAATTAATAACTTTCTGAATAAGAGTTGTATCCCTATGTCTCTAGTTTCCAGAAAATCTAAGATATTTGAATTCTGAGTTGTATTGCAAAAGTTATGATGATTTTACTGCTGTTGCATTTTATTTCCAGAATTCAGATTTATGTACATCTTCATGTTTAAATTATTAAAAAGCTACGTTAATTTTAGAATAATGTTCTGATAATTTCTATAATGATGGTTAGCATGTTTAGGAGTCTAATGAATTTTTTGATGAATTTATAATTGAGTTTTTGCTGATTCTAAAGATACAACAACTTGATGTCGATTTTTAGTCAGAACATGTAATCTGTAAAGAATGATGTATTTGACCTAGCTACTTTTATTGGATTTTGTATTTTAAATATGCGTTGGAATCGTGTGGAAGTCTAGTTTCCATAATTTCTGACGGATTCAGTGCTTGATTTCTGTAGTAGCAGGAAAACTTGTTTTTGTACAGTGACCTCTTGCTGTCTAGAATTGTGTTTTCAGATTTCCTTAATATAATTATATATATCATTGTATTGCATGAATTGAAGTGTATGTATTGCTTTGCATGATCCTAATGTACTATTTTCATCATTCTATTTATCTCATCCACAGTTATCATCCTATTGTTCCTCTATTGTCACTATCATTCATCCAATATCTCTAAATTGCATAATGTATTATTTGCATTGATAAAATAATTAACAAACCGGGGTTCAAGGGATTGACTTCGGTAGTGAACAATATAGAGAATGTGTCGGCCAGTGTTTTATCGATTGATTGTTAGAGCGATGACTACGGCACCCCAATCTTTCGTGTATCGTTCAGTATATCATTTCAGTGTATCATTATCGTAACCCCTATTTTCGTAAATTTGTATATTCTGTGTATTTTCGGTATTTCAATTTTTTGTAAATTGATTTTCCGCTTTCAAATTATTTTTGTTCAAAATGCATTTTTGAATCTTCAATTAAAGCCTATTTTTTTCATCAATAATTTTATTTGTAACTATTTCCTATGATTTTTATACAAATCTTATTATCTATACTATTATTAAGCAAAGCCCTTCTTTTGCGGCTTTTTACTATCATGCCCCCATAAACATAAAAGACTAAAAAAATATGTAGAGTTAAAAATGTAATTTGCATGACTAATAAATTAAGATGTATGTTAATTATGTTAACTCCTTCAAAAATAGAAATCGTCTATTCCTCTCCCTCCATCTATACTATTATTAAGCAAAGCCCTTCTTTTGCGGCTTTTTACTATCATGCCCCCATAAACATAAAAGACTAAAAAAATATGTAGGGTTAAAAATGTAATTTGCATGACTAATAAATTAAGATGTATGTTAATTATGTTAACTCCTTCAAAAATAGAAATCGTCTATTCCTCTCCCTCCATCGAAATTAAAAGTAGCCAAATAAATCAAATTGCAAGAATACTGGCTGTGATTAGCTTCTGATTTTTTCTTCTCTCACAACCCTAATCAAATCTCAGATCCTGACAAACTAAGAAAGGAAGGATAGCAAAGATCCATGGCAACTCGATCTCCTTCACCTAATCCTTGCAGACCCAAAACCCACACCAACAAAACCCTACCAATAGCCTAAGGAGTAAAGGTAAAAAACCCTCATCTCTTTGCTCTTATTGGTTTCACCATTTTGTTTCCTAGCTTAACCTTTTGTGGGTTTCATTTTGTTTTAGAAATTCCTCCATGGAACTCTTTTACCAAGTCTTCATCTCCCCGCACTTCACTCGACCTTAACGAGAACAAGGACCCCAACCTCTTGAAGCCCGTGAACTTGAAATCCCCCGTTGTCTCCGCTTCAAAAAGGCCGAAGAACTTCATGTCACCAACGATCTCCGCTTCTTCCAAAGCGGTTCCAGTCTCCCCGATAAAGAAGATTCTTCAAGAAAGGAATGAGTTAATAACTCCGGTTTCTGATTCATTGATTCATTCATTTCTGGTATGCAATACTTCTAATTCATTGATCCAAGAAAGTTAGCTGATATTGATGCAGTTGTGGCGTTAATGATTCAACAAGGTCTTAATGTATCTTGATTTTATTTGTCCTCTCATATTTCATTGATGTGTTTATTGCAGATGTGATTACTATAGATGACTGAAGATTTGATCAGTGTTGCCACTCCCAGTCTCCCAGACTGAAGTTTGCTACCCTTGCTTGCAGAAATTCTTGATTCTGGAGTTGGAACAGCTTATTAGGGGGGATCTATGCTGATGATGAAGAATCTTTTCTGCAATTTTTTTAGTTGCTTTCTTACGATTATGGTTTATGGATTTTTCTCTGTTTTGTATGAACTACTATGTTTTGAGATTTGGATGGGTTTCTTGGGTGTCATTTTGTTGTGAGAGAGACACCTAATTAATTTCATGTTCTGATACCGTTTATTTTACCTTTTATTTTCGATATATATATATATACTAGATTTGCCCGTGGGCACGGGCCTACGGCACGTCTTCGGAACGATACAACACACGAAAAGTCCTGTAAATAGTAAAACAATAATTATGTAGTTCAAGTTTGAATAGTATGACAATAATTAGTTATAAATAAAAGTCCATATTTCTATTAGTATATGTTGAAAAATAGTTATAAATGAGGGTGTAAAATCCAACTTTTTAGAACTTTATGGGTGGAAAATGATCAAATTTAACTGTTGAAGAGATATTAGCTATTTTCAATATAACATGTGTAATAAAAAAAGCATAAAAATTCTGAAAATTTTACAAACCTGAAATCTTAAAATCTAAATTTCAAAGTAAATAAAGAAAGAATGGGAGAGAGAGAGGGAGAGAGAGAAAGAGAAATATGAAAAAGTGAAGAGAGAAAGAGAGATAATAATAAAGTAATGAGTTCTTTAGTTTTGGAGGGAAAATTTTAATTTTGGGGTTTGAAATTTTGGGCAGAAAAATATGTTTTGTGAGAATCAATCTAAGCCATTGATTTTATGGGAGATTGAATGAGAGCCACTTGATAGCTTTCTTTGTGATTTATTATATAGATATATATATATATATATATATATATATATATATATATATATATATATACTATTATTACATACTATTATTAAGTAAAGCCTCATTTTGGCGGCTTTTTACTATCATGGCCCCATAAATATAAAAGGCTTAAAAAAAATATAGGGCTAAAATTGTCATTTTTTACAATTGATTGCAATTTCCCTTAATAATTTTGATTGGAAAATTGCAATTTTATTATGCATTGGGAAAGACCTTAATATATGGCAAGTTATTAATTGCAATTTCCCTTAATAATTCTGATTGAGAAATTGCTATTTTATTATGTATTGGGAAAGAACTTAATATATGGCAAGCTATTAATTGCAATTTCCCTTAATAATTCTAATTGGGAAATCGCTATTTTATTATGCATTAGGAAAGAACTTAACATCGGGAAGCTATTAATTGCAATTTTCCTTAATAATTCTGACTAGAAAATTGCAATTTTATTATGCATTGGGAAAGAACTTAATATATGGCAAGCTATTAATTGCAATTTTCCTTAATAATTCTGATGGGGAAATTGCAATTTTATTATGCATTGGGAAAGAACTTAACATCGGGAAGCTATTAATTGCAATTTCCCTTAATAATTCTGACTGGGAAATTGCAATTTTATTATGCATTGGGAAAGAATATATGGTAACTACTATTTTCCAAGAGTCAACTTTGCATGGTTCTCATACTCATGGAAACCCACAAAATTTTTCATTTTCCGAAATCGTTAGCCTATATGGTAACTACCGTTTCTCAAGAGTCAACATGCATGGTTCTCATAAAACGTGCATCGCACGTGCAGATTACTAGTTGTTATTATCACTTTGATTTCTGTTATTATTACTATTACTATTATTATTTTTATCATTTTTCTTATTATTATTATTGTTATCAGTATTATTATCATTACTGTTATTTTTAATACTATTATTATTATTATTGTTATTATTATTATTATTATTATTATTATTATTATTATTATTATTATTATTATTATTATTATTATTATTATTATTATTATTATTATTATTATTTCTATAAAACCCTAATTGTATATTATTATTGGATATTTTATTTTCCCAAAACCCCTAACCCATTTAAACCCAACACCAATACCCTATACTTTACCCGTTAGCCCATTTAATATCCAAATACCCATCTATTTTAACCCAACCCTATTATATACCCATTAAACCATACACCACCCATACCTTAATACCATTGTTTTTCTAACCCGTTACCCATTTTCAACCCAAAACTGTTTTCACACTAAACCCTAATAATACCCACCTATATAATACCTTATACCCCCTCCCCTGTTTCTCCAAACAACCAGCCGCTTCATCTCTCTTCCCCTAACTCCCGTATCCCATCCTCCTGCACTCCATCAAACCCATCTCCCGAGCTTCAGCCTCCTCCCGTTCGCCTCCCCTTGCTTCTGCTCTCTCCTTCTTTCCCCCGACCACCTCTGCTTCCCCGATCTCTCCTCTACCCTGTGCTCCTCCCCTGTCTCCGCCGCTCCTCGACAGCAGCCAGCTGCGCCCCTGCCTCTCATCACCCCCTGCCGACCTCAGTGCCTGCTCCATACCACGATGCCACGACAGTCCTCGTCCCCCATCCCTGCCTTCTCCCCAGGTCAGCAGCAACGACTGCAGCCAGCGCCAGCAAAGCAGCAAGCCAGTGCCAACGGCCAGCCTCACCACCATTTGCCGCCTGCAGCCGCTAGCCGCTCCCTTTCGTCACAGCCGAGCCGAGACACAACTATGGATATTGCTGTTTATATGGGTTTTGATCATCTTTGATGTGGGCCGTCCGATCTCCTCTTGATCATCACGATCATGATGATCATCAACTTTCTTTGATCGCAGCCGTTCGATCGATCGATCTTAATCATCATCATCATCTTCATCATCAGGAGATCTGGCCGTCCGATCTGATCCAGTCATCTTAATCTTCGATCTCAGCCATCCGATTGTGTTCGTGATTTCGATCGTCTTCATCTTGTTTGCGATCGGTTGTTCATCTTGTTCGTGATCATCTCATTCGTGTGGTTTGTTCGTTGTGTTCGTGCCCCGGGAATCCGTTTCCGTTATTCTTGCTTTTGCTTCATTTTCGTCGTCATCTCCAGGCAAGTAACTTGTATTCTTTTCTTTGTGTAATACAAGTATTAAATACCGCCTGTAGTGTAGTTGTGTTCTAGAGACAATTCTTGTGTGAAACCTCTGTTTTATCTTGTCTCTATTGTGTTGACCAGCCCGTAGTTGGCTCATTACACACATGACATGAAATAACTTAGGGATGACCACTTTTAGTTGTACACATGCATGTTGTTCGTAACTTGTTGTGTGATCTCGTATGCTTGATGTGTTGATAGTCGTATAACTTGTTGTAGACATACTAAATATCTTATACCATGTTTCTTTGACATCTAGTACACCATATTTCAAGTTTGGTTATGTTTTGGATGAATTTCATATGAACTAGTTGATTTTGTACGTGAAAGATATTTTCTGTTTTGTCGATTCCCTATTTTTTATCAGTATTTAAGACCCTATTAAGATCAGTATATGAAAATATTTTGTGAATATGAATTATAGAGAATTCTATCTGCTTTCCAGATTTTCTGATAGATCTCAGTTTCGATTTATGAGTTGCGAGTTATGACTATTTTACTACATATGTGTTTAAAATTCCAGATCCTGTTTTTACATGAATTCTGTATAGTAATCTATTTTTCTACTGATATTAAAGATAATATTTTGATCCAATATTTTGCTGGTTACAACTAGACTTGATGGGGATCAACCCCTAATTTTTTTGGATTTAATTAAAGACTTTTATAAATTATTCTATGCTTGCAAACAACTATTACACATGCAGAATTTTCATACTATTCAGTAAAGAACCTTAATTTCAACCTGATTCTAATTGCTGTCTCTAAAAACTTTGTGAGTATGAATTATAGCCTATTGTATCTATTTTATCACCCATTTGATGGATCTGGATTTCGAATTATATTTTGTGAGATATTGCTGTTTTAGTACTGCAGTGTTTATGATTCCAGATTTACAAAACTACTGTATATTGCTGCTTTCTGATTTTACTCGATTATTCTATTTATTTTGGAAAATTATGAAACTTTATTTTCTGTTACTAAACATACTAGGGAATACCTCAGATTTTTCGTGGATTTAATCAGTGAGTTTTTATGTTGTTTTCCTGTTCTTGAATACAAACTTTTGATTTCTGGCTGAACACATTTTCTGGATTCAATTCTGTTTTGAGACTTGTTTATGTGAAATACCATATGACTTAATATATTTGCTGGATTCGGCCGAGAGTCTATTTTCAAGATTTTCTGACGGTTCCAGGTTTGCATGTTTGTGGCAACAGAAATTCCAGATTTAGTGCAGTGCTATCTTGTTGTCCTGAACTAGAATTTTCGTTGTCCTATCCTTTTATGTGTTGTCTAATAGTTCTGTCCTCAGAACTGTACTAAGTAGGAAGAAGAGAAAAACAACAACAACAAAAACAACACTCAAAATAACTCGGGAAAAGAAAGCTTTTTCCGGCTTTCCGGTTCCCAAGTGGCTTCCTTCACGAATTGATTCTTCCAAAGAACCTTGACCATCGGAATAGTCTTGTTCCTTAGCACTTTATCCTGACGATCAATAATTCTGACTGGCCGCTCCTTATATGTAAGATCCACTCGTAGGTCTTCAGGAACGTCTGGCAGTTGATGACTCGGATCTGGTACATATTTCCTTAGCATCGAAACGTGAAATACGTCGTGCACTTAGGACAATTCAGCTGGCAGCTTTAGTCTATACGCCATCTTTCCGATCCTCTTCAAAATCTGGTATGGTCCAATATATCTTGATGCTAACTTTCCACCCTTTCCAAACCTGATCACTCCTTTTGTAGGTGAGACTTTTAGAAATGCCGAATCACCTTCTTCGAATTCCAAATCTCGTCGACGTACCTCCTCTGCCTGCTTTGTGCTACTTGCATCCTCTTTCTGATTAGCTCGATCTTCTCGGATATTTGCTGCACTATTTCAGGTCCAAACATCTGCCTTTCTCCTACTTCAAACCAGCACACGGGTGTCCTACATTTCCTCCCATACAAAGCTTCATATGGAGCCATCTCAATACTTGCTTGATAGTTGTTATTATATGCAAATTCTACCAATGCCAAGTGTCGTTCCCAGCTCCCTCCGAAGTCTATTATGCATGCTCTCAGCATATCCTCGAGAATTCTGTTAACTCCTTCTGCATGTCCATCAGTCTGCGGGTTGAAAGCTGTGCTGAACTCTGATCTCGTTCCCAAAGCTTCTTACAGACTCTGCCAAAATCGGGACGTAAACCTTGCATCTCGGTCAGAAACGATCGACACTGGCACCCTATGTAGCTTTACAATGCCTTCGATATAGACTTCTACTAACTTCTCCACTGAACAAGTCGTCTTTACTAGAAGAAAATGTACAGACTTAGTCAAACGGTCCACTATAACCCAAATTGAGTCATTCCCTTTCGAACTTCTGGGCAGTCCCGTGATGAAATCCATGCTGATGTTCTCCCATTTCCACTCTGGAATGGGCAATGGTTGCAGTAGACCTCCTGGTTTCTGGGTTTCTGTCTTAACTTTCTGACATGTAAGGCATTTGGCCACAAATTCTACCACATCCCGCTTCATTTCAGCCCACCAGAAATGTTGTTTTATATCTTTATACATCTTTGTGCTTCCTGGGTGAACTGTGAGTAAGGTGGAGTGCGCTTCCTTCATGATATCTTCTCTCAATTCATCATTTTTAGGCACACACAACCTATTTCCAAACCAAAGCGACCCTTCCTTCACACTGAACTCTGAGGCTTTTCCTTCATTGACTAATTGCTTTTGTGCTTCAATCTCTGCATCACCCATTAGAGCCTTCTTGACTCAGTCATTCAGACTCGGTTGCAATTCCAGACATGCCAAAACTGTGCTCAAATCTTGAACAATTATTTCAATACCGGCTTGTTTGATCTTGTCATCTAGCTCTCTTCTTGTTGGAATGAGCATGGCTATACTCCTTTTTCTACTGAGCGCATCTGCCACGATGTTGGCTTTTCCCGGATGATACAAGATTTCTGGTCTGATGTCTTCCAAAATCTCCAATCATCACCTCTGCCTGAGATTCAAATCCTTTTGTTGGTAGATATACTTCATGATTTTATGGTCGGTAAACATCTCTGCCTTTGTTCCATAGACATAGTGCAACCAAAATTTCAGAGCAAAGATTATCGGGACCAATTCCAAGTTGTGTGTCGGGTAATTCTTCTTAAGCGGTCGAAGTTGCCTCGATCCGTATGCTATGACCTTCCCTTCTTGCATCAGGACACACCAGAATCCCAAAAACGAAGCATCACTATAGATTACATACCCCTTATCTGGTTGAGGCAAAACCAAAATCGGTGTAGAAATCAATTTGTTCGTCAGCTTTTGAAAACTCCCCTCACATTTCTCAGTCCAATCAAAACTTACATTTTTCTTGGTCAGCGCTATAAGTGGTACAGCAATTCTAGCATAGTTCTGGATAAACTTCCCGTAGTACCCTGTCATGCCCAAGAAGCTTCTGACCTCCTTCACAGTTCTCGGCTGAAGCCAACTATTTACTGCCTCTATCTTCTGCAGGTCTGTAGCCACTCCCTCCTTAGAAAGGACATAGCCTAAGAATGCCACTTCTGATTTCCCGAATTAACACTTTGACAGTTTGGCATAAAGCTGATGCTCCCCGTAGCTTGATCAATACTGCAGTTAGATGCTCAGCATGCTCCTCTTCCGTTTTTAAATACACCAAAATGTCATCTAAGAAGACAACCACAAATGAATCGATGAATGGCCGTAAGCTACGGTTCATCATGTCCATAAAGATTGTTGGAGCATTGGTCACCCCGAATGGCATCACCAAAAACTCGTAATGACCGTGCCGGGTTCGGAATGCTGTCTTGGGTATATCTTCTTCTTTGACTCGAAATTGATGGTAATGTTAGGGTTATATACTGAAAGCATCACTTTTGTATTAACTTTATTTCCTTATTTTTTTTAATGAGAATCATATGGGCATATGTTTGCATATTGTGTTTATTATAATATTAATGCAAGTGTCTGATATTCTATAAGGTTGATAATATGGTGTGAGGTGACACACAGAAGATCATATTATCAGTTCCCTATGGAATATATAAATAGTTCACAACCTAGACGGACTTGGAAAATCCATTGGAAAGGTTGTAGTGTAATCTGGTATTAGTCTGTCTTGACTATAGGTTTACACTAGTACACTTTGTGTGTATTGAACAGGACCACTTGAGGTTGTTCTCTTTGTACTGACTACAAAAGAGAACAAACACCTCTGTTATTATGGATGCTAATGCTCTTAATCCAGATATAATAACAGACATGTATATGCAGTGTGCATTACTTTGACTCATAAAAGAGTGAGATTCATTATGGATCAACAACCTCTATGAATTGGGTAATAGCATTGTATGTATGATGGGCTGTTGATTGTAAAAGGAATCCATGTCCCGATACGTCGGGTTGATGATGTCCCCTTAAGGAGCTCATAAGGATTGTCATGTAAACCCTGCAGGTGGATTACATCCGACATGACAAATAAAGTTGAGTGGTACTACTTAAGGATAAAAGATGTTGATCAATATAGTTGTCAGTAACTTAATTTGTTCGACGGACATTCGATATCTTAACATGGGGAGTTGAACGAGCATATAATAAAAGGAGCCCATAAATATAATTTGGGATTAGGAAGGTAGTGCAACAATAGCTCCTTAGTGGACCGAGCTATTGTTAATGGGCCTGGGTTGTGTGTTCGGGCTGAACACGGGATACCCAGATTCGTTAGGAGACCTAACCCTAATTTCTCCTGATGGTCCCTGCCGTAGCCTTATATATATCCTCTATTCTCTGGCCGTCATTCACAATCTGAAATATAAGATTTTCTTTCTCAAAACTCGTGATTCACGTAAGGAGAGAAAGAGAGGTCAGCCAAGGAGAAGAAAGGTTGGGAGATCGTCGCCCACACGACGTCCAACCCGAGGAAGGAATACGTGTAGAAGATCTTGGGGTCGCTGTCGTCTTCTTCTCACCGCAGGTATAATTTGTGAACCCTAGATTCCGCTATATAGGGTTAGATCACAATTAAGCAATTTGTTTATCTTTAACGATCGATACGCACACCAATCCGTAGTCCTGGGATTCATCTCAGTTCCATCAGGTAACCTGAACGCAGGTCAATCTTTGAGAACACAGCCGCTCCCTAGAGCTGATCAAACAAGTCATCGATCCTAGGGATTGGGTACTGGTTCCAAACAGTAACCTTGTTCAACTCCTGGTAATCAATGCACATTCTCACGGTTCCATCCTTCTTCTTCACAAGTAGCACGGGTGCTCCCCAAGGTGAAGCACTTGGCCTGATGAACCCCTTCTGTAGCAGTTCTTCAATTTGCTCCTTCAATTCTTTCTGCTCTACTAGCGCCATCTGATATGGTGTCTTAGACACCGGTGCATTTTCTGGATGGATAGTAATGCTGAACTCAACATCCCTGTGTGGTGGAAGTCCAGGTAATTCTTCCAAAAATATGCGGAGAAATTTATGTACAATTGGTATCACCTTGACTTCACCTGGCACACGTACTCTAGTCGCAACTACAAGAATTTCTTCACTCTGCTTCTTCTTTCCTTAAAACACAAGTTTTGGTCCTCCGGATGGGGTAATGGCTACCCTCTTCTCCCTAGAATCGATGCTAGCCTTATGCCTGGATATCCAATTCATCCCAATAATCATGTTCGTCCCTGCAAAGCCCAGCTCTAGCAAATCTATACTTAGGGTCTCTCTGTCAAACTGGAGTTTGCTTCCCTTATAGCACAAATTTGTAAGGAAAGTCGCTCCAGATGGGGTAGTAACCAACAAAACCAATTCCGAAGTTGCCTCTTGGGTGCATTTCAACCTTTTTGAAAATACTTTAGATACAAAAGAATGCAATGAGACTCTATGAAATAAAACAGTTGCCTGGATTCCATATATATTAATCCATCCTGCTTACAAAAATGTTTACATCATTATTGTCTTATGCCAAAATATTCAAAATACTATAATAAACTTAGACTTAATTTCTTCACCTACCAGTGATGACTCCTTCTTCTTCATCGGCGTCTTCCTCCGTAAGCGCGAATACTCGCCCTTGGCGGGGAATCCCCTTCCCTTTGCTGTTTGTCTTAGGAGCTGGCCTACTGTTGCCCCTCCGAAGCTGGACAACTGTGTGAACTTGGTTTCGTATTCACAAACCGTCATGCTTCCCTGTTTCAGGTTGAAGAATTCATGGCCTTTTCCTCCTGCACATCCAAGGGAAATTAGTGCTGCCTGAACTCCGCTAAGAAGTCTTCCCATCCAATGGGTCCTTCGCCCATGACCCTTTTCACCGACTGCCACCAGACACCGACGTCTTTCTCTAGCAGAATGCTGGCCAACCTGACCTTGCTGTCCTCCGGTGTCAGCATCACCTCAAACACTATCTTGACTTGAAGAATCTAGCCGTCAGCTGCCGTTGGGTCTGCCTGGCCCTCAAAAACAGGCGGCCTCATCCTACGGAAGGATTCGACCATCTTAACCGGGTCGGCAGCTACAACTCCCGAGTTACCTGTGGGTGCTCCCTGTTGCTGCACATTGTTTTGGCTTGCCTCTGCTAGGTCTCTGAATGCCTGGTACATATGAGCGAATTCTGCCCCTATATCCAGACCTGCACCATTGCCTCCACTACCTTTGCCCTCAATCGGGTCGATTCTACCGCTTCTTGTTCCGAGACATCTGGTAGAAAAAAATAATGGAATATACATGGGCATCATATTGTAATATTCCAAAAATAACATTCATCCAATCTCAACATGCACGTTTGTAGAAAATGCAAAGCTAAACTTCATTTCATTATAATCCCTTATCTTACATATGCATTTTTCCTTACATTATATCATACATGTTGGTAGCAAAATAACAAAACGACAAAATAACCTATAGGCGCCTAACCACCTAATCGGTACTACTAGTGTCTCCTGCAGGGCTCCCTGCAGCTGGTGGCGGTCCTAGTAGTGCCTGCAACTGGGTGATCTGCGCCTGAAGCTCTGTGCACTTGCACTCTAGGCGCGCAAACTGTACACAGTGAGTGTGCTTCATGATCACTGTCCTGCGGTCGGCCCTTGCTTTAGCCCTCCTTAACTCTGCTACTTCCCTCTCATTATTGAGGGCCACGAACTCGCAAGAGTACATCCTATTCTCGAGACAGTATGGCACCAACCCCACATTGCGAGATCGCGGAATACCTGCTCAAAGGCCTGCTCCACTGCAGTAAGCTGGGGGTGGCGGGGGTGGCGGTACTGGAATCTAACCATTCGCAGGGGACCCCCTGCTGCGGCAACTGCTGTAGCCCCATTGGCCAACCCAGCTCCAACTGGTGACTCCTCACCATCAGTGATGGGCTCTAGATCCGAGTCCACCTCAACCGTGATCCTATGCGCCCACCCATTCCCAAGGGAAATCGCTCCGTCAGCCATCCTGCAAGGAGTGGACACGGGAATTAGCCTAGATATAGAAATATCATAAAACATAAGTTAAAGGAAACAACAGTATGAATTATAATTATCTACAACAAGCTAAAATCCTAACTCCTACAAGGCATCTAAGTATATTTCCCTACTATGTTGGACTATAAATTGAAGTCGGCTCTGATACCTCTCTGTAATGCCGTGAACTTCGTATATGGAGAATTCGAGACACGAGCCAGGACCTTAACATTCAATTAGCCACAATACACAGAAAAAGCAGGAAAATTTAAAACTTTTTACCTAATACAATTATTACAAGCCGAGTGTTTCCATTCTTTCAATAGATTACATCAGAGTATACATGAACGAAACAATAAACATCGGGCTCTTCACCTGGAAGCCATGCCTTGACTGGAGTTCTCCTGAATTGGTGATCCTGTATCCATAACCTATTTGAGTGGGGACGTCAGTACATACTAACGCTTAAAGGCTGATGACTAGCAGCGAATCTCAAAAACAAACATTTACTAAGTATGGTAAATAAATGTGTCGGTGCAGTTTAAGTGTTCGTGGGTGCTATGACTTAGAATCTAATGCAATATCAACTAAGCTAGGATGCACTTATTCTAATGCAAGCGAGAATCTGGAGTCGTATGCATCCCATAACTACATACGTCCATATCACGCCATTCCCCATATTTAGGGATTTGAATCCACGTAATGAATTCTACTTCTGTACGCAGCCTGTTCCTGACAGATACAACGTGACTGATGAGTTTGCAGACGTGGTCAAGTCCCACCAATGTAGTACGCTCATGGTGTCTATGTTTGCCACTACTATCCGGTGCACCAGACCTCACTCAAAAGCCAGACGAATGCAGGGTATCAGCAGCACAGGATAGCACGAAGCCTATCCTGTGGCACCCATAACTCATAGACCGTGGTCTAAGGCCCGTTCGCTTCCCCAGCATAGAACGTGATGGAATTTCGGGGTCCATTCCCTAGTTCCGAAAGGAGAACATCCCGTTCTTATCATAGTACTACAGAAATTAACAGAGTGAGATACGCAACCTGTGCTCCCAACTCGTGAGAAGGCACTGTATGTATCCCTTTAACGGAAAGGTACAACCCAATAACACCACCTAGTGTAGGCCTATAGGACGAGTTGGATCATAGGGTATCGCCCCTAATACCAATTCTTCCTTTTTGGCAAAAATGGTTAAGTAATGATCTTTATAAGTTACTACCCTAATGATGTCACTAAACCTAAACAATCTTACTGGTTTTCAATTTAGACTTTCTTAAGATTATCATGGTCCAACTCATGGCCTATCGATCCAAGACACCGATGACGGGATCTCCCTCACTCATCATAACCCCTAACTCGGATCTCGTCAACATTCTCGGCCCGCGATCAACCCACACCGGTTAAGATCCGTCGGCGCATAAGATGTGATTTATCCATAGCTTCCAAGGTGGTAAGATACGAGTCCTTATGGTCGATGACCCCTAGGGTAACTATAAGACCCTAGATGAGCTTCTATCAAGTTAACAATAATAGTGACTTTCCCAACCATTATCACCCATACATTGAAGATGAAGAATGTTCACAAGGTATGGTCCAATTTTAATTAGAACTACCTACAACTAGAATTCATGGGTTCTCTTTCCCAAATTGAACTGGAACAACATGCAACTAGGTTCATGGGTTCTTTTCCAAATTGAACTAGAACAACATACAACTAGGTTCATGGGTTCTCTCCCAAACTAAACTAGAACAACATGCAACTAGGTTCATGGGTTCCTTCCCAAATTTAAGCTAGAACACATGCCACTTGGTTCATGGGTTCTTTCTCAAATTTAAGCTAGAATCACATAGAAACAAAAAGCATGGGTTCTTCATCGAATTGAGTTAGAACTACCATGGAACTAATCTCACGGGTTTCTTTTAGAATTTGAACTAGAACAATCATGGAACTCTAACATTCATGGGTTCTTTTTAATGGTTTAACTAGATTAGCATGTATGGGTTCTTTACTAGAACAACTACAACTCAAGCATGATCGGTTCTTTACTAGAACAACTTACAACTCAAGCATGATGGGTTCTTTACTAGAACAACTTACAACTAGAGCATGATGGGTTCCTTACTAGAACAACTACAACTCAAGCATGATGGGTTTCTTACTAGAACAACTTCAACTCAAACATGATGGGTTCGTTACCAGAACAACTACAACTCAAGCATGATGGGTTCCTTACTAGAACAACTACAACTCAAGCATGATGGGTTCTTTTTGAATCTACTAGAACAACATAACAACTACTCAAGCTTGCATGGGTTCTTTACCTACATATTACAAAGACTACTTTCTTAGGAATTTCTACATATTACATAGACTACTTTCTTATGAATTACAAGTCTTACATATTACAAAATTTTACTTTGATTGAATCTACAAATCCTACATATTACAAAACCTACTTTTCTTTAATCTAAACGTTCCTACAAATAACAAGGTCCACTTTTATTAACTAGTGTTAGTAAAAACTTGATCTTTAACATGGTAGAAAGCACCAAACAACAAAAAGACTCATCTTTTAATAGCTTGTTGAGTTCTACTACCCCAAATTGGTTATGTAAGTATTCTCACTTTATATGCTCATAGTTTAGTCCAAGTTGTATAGTTTTGTGTTAACAAAATAACAATAATAACAACAATAATCATATCAAGCTAAAGAGTCCATCTTTATGGGTTTTTAATGAGTTCTACCCTTTAAACTTTTCATGTGATTAATCTTGATCCACACTAATCATATGCACAAATCAATTAGTCCAAGTTTTTAGTTTAGCAAAATAACCATAACAACAAAAATAACCACAATAAGGTTTAAAGACTCAACCTTTATGTTATTTGTTTAAGTTCCACCATCCATCTTTTCATGTGATCATTTATATGCTTAAGATTTAGTCCAAGTTGTTATAGAACATACACATACACATACAACAAATAAAAGAGAACAAAAAAAAACAATACAATGAAAAGTAGAGAAACCCCCACCTTGATTTTTTGTAAGAAGAACTAGACAAGATCCTTCTCCTTCCTCCTAGCTCCTATAGAAAACCTACAAATGAAGAACTCTCTAGTTAAGGTTCTTTCTCTCTTTCTTTTTCTCTCTATTTTTTTCTTTTGGCAAATGAGGCAAGAGGTGAGGGGGGAGGGGGGTATTTATTGGAGGAATGAGAGGGTGAGGGTGCAAAATGTAACTAGGGTTTTGCAATTACCCCCTTGGGGTATTTAGGGGCTGGCCATTCTTGGATGAGGTGGAGGGTGAGGTGGAGGAGAGATCTAGTAGAAATACACATATTAATCCTCTTATGTATTTCCATTAATCCTAAACCCTATGTTTAACCTTCCAAACAAATCCTAGCCATCCATTTTGATTAATCATAACAAAAAATAAGATATTTTTGATCAAAACACATACTACACGATTTGTACAATTGTACGAAATCGATACAATACGCATACGTATATGTTAATATATATACCGTTAATTTTTGTTTGTTAAACCGCACAATCCGTATAAAAATAAATTAATTCCGAAAATAGTAATAAAAATAAATTTAATATCGACTCGGAAGATTCCAGTACCAAAACGTTATAACACATATACATATGGACTGATATTCATACAGATGATGATTATTAATTCAACTAAGTAATATCCACCAAAAATATTTCAAATCTAAAAAATAAAATTAAATAAGTAAATAATAAAATAATAAAATAATATTATTAATAACTGATCGGGATATTACAGTTTTATATGTGTTTAACAAAATTTAAAAGGGGTTTTGGATCAAAAGATATCAAGTTTTGATGTGTTGAAGAGGGGTTGTTTTCGGGTCTGACTGTGTTCAGCCGAATAGTGAATTTTGTGGGTTTTTGAAGTTTTCGATTGATTCTTGAGTTGTTTTGGTGCTGAGATTAAATTAAACCTTACATTACTCCTATATACTAGTTCTTGATGCTTAAACAAGTATATATATATATATATACACATGTACACATAAACCATATGTTTCTGTTTTTAAGGAATGGGCGAAAGTGATTTTGATGTTCTTTATGAGGTTTACAATTGAGAATTGATTGGTTTTAGTACTGAGTTTGAGTCTAAACACTATATTATTCCTATTTGAAGAACTTTGATGCTATAACTAACATTTGAGCACTTATATATATACATATATACTCTTTTGCTATTTTTTGAAAGATTTCTAGGAAAAATCACTTTGAACATCTTGATATATTTTGTTGTGTTTTATAAACTCCTATATGTTATAAAAGTTATATTTGATCATCTAAGGAAGTTTAATTTTGATTTCACAAAGATTTAATCGAGTATTAGTCGAAACATGCATAATTCCTAACCGGCTGTATAGCAGGTCACGGTTGACCGCACGATCAACCATCATATTTCTATTTCGGGGATTTCTAATTGACAGTCTTATGCCCTTCTTGAGCGGTCAACCGTCAATTGCTGGTTTGGCTATTTTATTGAATTTTCTTCGTTTCTTTAAATGGTTATTTTCTCGATGTTATGGATCATTGCCCTACTATTTTATATGATGTTTTTACTACAGATTACAGTATTTTACAGAGAGTAATATTTTATTTATAATAGAGTTTTAATGTATTCTTATGATCTTATTAAGGGAGTTATATGTGTTTTCAAAAGAGTTGATGTTTTGGTGATATTCTACGACTTAAAAATATGATTTTCTGTTATTTAATGGATTTAATATTTTATTTGAATTCTGGAATTTTATGAGTACATTATATAGATTTGAATTTTGTTGATTTAAGAATTTTTCTTCATATAATCGTTTTGATGATGGATTTATGAGTTTTATTAAAAGTTTTGGTATTGAAGGTTGAGTTATGAGTCTTTAAAGATTGAGTGGAGCCCTAACTACCGGCGATTCAGACTTGGTTGTTGTTCAATTGAGTTAAGCCCGGTAGAGTACAACAACTCTAAGAGATTCACAATCTATTAATTAATTAATTAACATAACAAGATAAGGACAAGAACTAGATGGTGATATGTTGAAATGAGTGCAAACATGAGTTATGGACTCCAGGATGATCCAAGGAGTGAGATATTCTCCAGTATTCCGGGACGATGGACGTAAGGGCCACAGAGTAATCCGTGGAGTGAGATTGATATCCAGTATTCCGAGGACGAAAGCGACGCTCATGGGATGTTTGTTCAATGAGGGTTCTAGGATGACCTGCGGAGTGAGGCAATCTCTAGTTTTCCGGGACGATGGACATAAGGACCATAGAATGATCTGCGGAGTGGGATTGGCCTCTAGTATTCCAAAGGCGAGAACTGATACTTACAGAATGTCTAAATCTCGTAGTAGTCATCGTAGTAGGATTAGTTACATAGCGAGGTATTAAACCCTATCAAGTGGAGAACGATAAGGGTTTGTACCGGACCTATGTAGAGTGGGATGCATAGAATCCGACAAGTATACATTAGAGAGCCAGCATATAGCACTGGTATTTTCTTGTCTTGGTTTTATGCATGTTGTTTACTATTTTTCCACACATGACACTTAGTCTAGTTTCGCTTGATGTTTTCATGTTTTATTGTTATTTCTTATTTCTTTTATTCTTGATGTTTTATTTATGTTGTATTTATTTTTATGTCTCTCACATCGTTATGGCCAACCCCTGTAATTTTGGGGGTTAGAGTTATCTCTAACCTCATGTTTTACAGGTAGGTACCTATACCTTAGAATTTGGATGCATGTGCTAGATTGATGTTGTGGCTTATGTAAATTGTAAAAGAATGTGTTGTAAAATAAAGAACTTATAATTCAAGGTGTTTGTTTTCCGCTGTGCTTTGTAAAGAATTAATGTAATAAAAGTTGAAAGTTTTTCTCTATGTTTTGGCTGTGTTCACTATTAAAATTGAGGTTGATGCTGGGAATTGTGCCATATATTTCTGAGATATCATATTGGAAATTCGGGGTGCTACATAAGGTAAAACAAGATCGAGCTCTTCTTGCAGCCCTTATCAAGCGATGGAGGCCAGAGACACACAGTTTTCATCTACCGGTTGGGGAGATGACGGAGACATTGCAAGATATCGCCATGATTTTCGGTCTTCCAATAGATGGGATAGTCGTGACGGGTAATATGAATTTCTAGAAAATAAAGTTGTGTAATGAGCTCCCCAGTACAGGGTTTGATGAGGAGGAGGAGGAGGGTAATGGTATTTTTGTCGGACAATCAATCCAACTGTCATGGTTGAAGAAAAATTTTGAAGGGAAATTGATCAATGCATCGAGTGACTACGACGTGTAATGCTACACTTGTGCATATATTCTAACAGTACTTGGAGGTGTTCTCTTTCCTAACTCCACCGGAGATACCGTCCCGCTTATATATCTACGATTGCTTGCCGACCTAAGCTTAGCCAGCCGGTATTTTAATGCCCCCAATTCCAAATAAGACTGAATTCGAGATTCCATAGGATCTTTACACTTCACTTCGTACAATTTTACAACGAAATTTGAACTTTTTATCATTCAACAGAGTCTTTACAATCATTTACACAGCGGAAGATAAAATGAAGTATAACAATGAAAATAATATATAACTTGCAACATCTTTAACATGTAATTAATTAACAGCATCGTATCAACTTTATATCTTCATGAAATCCAATTCCTGCATAATAACTATAGGCACGTCAGTTGCTTACAATCGACGAAAATGTCATACACAGCCATCCTCTCTATGCCGAAAAATCTCAATACTTTAACAAACCACAAATTTGAATGCAATAAAGTGTTAAATGTGACTACACTAAACATGTAAGTGTATGCGATGCCTTAATGCCTAATACAGATATTTTATACTAACATGAAACTAATGCATACTTGTTCGGATTCTATACATCCCATACTACATAGGTCCGAGGGCAAGCACCTACGTACTCCACATTGAAAGGGTTCGATCCCTCGCCATGAAAACTACCCAGTAATAAGAACAAGGTTTAGATATTCTACGAGTACGGATCCCAGTCCCAGAGTACACCGCTCGACTGTTATACAGACTCCTCGTCGTGCGAATACCCCGTAAGTGCCCCTCTAGCCCCGATATATATATATACACTGGAGTACGACAAACTATCCATCCGACTATGCATAGTCCCAGATTTAAAATAAAAACTCATCTCCATCGAACCAACCTCAGTCCCGGAGTACACCACCCGACTGGCTCTATAGTCCCGGAGTACACCGCCCGACTATATAGAGTGCCCCACTTACGTTTGCCCAGGTTTACTACATCTTCATCTAAGTGCCTAGTTCTTATGTTCAAGACATAAATAAATTACCATACCTAGAGTTAGTTTTACCCCCTACTAGACTTAATCACAAATACAAGATAGCTCTATGGCCATATCTCAAAATATAACTAAATCTTTTATTTCAATAATGCAGGTACCCGAGGTCTCACTAACTCTAAATTACAACCTTTCATGTACAAGAATCCATGGGTACACATAACCTTCGATAATCATGTATTAACTTAATGTAATCATATCTTCAACTTATTCACAAAGTGATCAATGTCTTATCTTAACACTATTCATGATTCATTTTACTCACTATCTTTCAAAAACAATAATTCTTTTCATGAACATAAATTCATCACTTGAAATTTCATTAGCAACTTAAGCACATATAATATATCTCAACCACATCAACCTTTCTTAAACAAAAATAAGAGTATAATCTATTTAAGAGAAATTCATAACAATATTTTACTCTTCTTCACAACATGAAAGTCTTATTCTCAAATAATAAATTTCGAAGTCAATAATTCATTTTTCTATCTTAATTTCATTTTTAATATCTCAAATATACATGAAAATTTCTAAAATTATTTTAAATAAAATCTATATCACTTTATAGGAATACTAGAATTTTTCCCAAGATTTTATTTGCATGAGAACTCTTCAAAAGTATTAAAACACAAAAAAAAAAACAAAAGGGTGGCCATCAGGTCTCGAACCCGAGCCAACCGCCCAACACAACAGACGCCCAAAGCCCACTCCACTAGCCAGTAAGTCCAAGGGACTTGGCTGTCAATATGTCATAACGAAATCTTCATATACCAACTTTCAGTTTCGGGTTTTTATTAAATGAAAACAAAATAAAATGTGCCCAACAAATTTTGAACCCAAGATCTCCAACAAGCACAGTAGCGCTCAGTGGTGTACTGGCTAATCAATAAGTCCAAGTGTAATTACTGATTAGGGATCACGCTATTGTAGTTTTGTTCATAACGTTCTGGAATAAGTTATTTTTCACAAAACTCGACATATGATCGATCAATCCTTTTAATGGACTGAAATTTTCTTACTCATACTGATTTTTCTTGAAAACAATGATTCACGAATTTCCAAACTTATGTTCTAAACATTTCAAATTATCTCCTTTTCTTTAATGAACAAAATTTTCATTTCTTCATTTTGATTAAAATAGCATATAGTATCTCTTACAAATAATTTAAAATGATTCTATATGTATCAATACAATTTCACCGAAATTCATTTTTTTTTCAAAAGGGAATTCTCAACAAGTGTTCCTACAATTATATATTTCTACATTTATGGATTAACATGCATATATGGCCATAAATCTTTTTCTCATTTCAAATTAACATGATGACATTTTGTTTCTTTAATCACATCAAAATTTTTACAATTCATAGCACACATAAAAGCATGGATTTTGTTAACTAATTATTACATCAACATTATCTATATTACTCATGTAATATATTAGCATGCATGTCTTATATTTTAGAAGGCATAAAATCACCCACATCACATCAATTTTATCTACATTACTAATGTCATATTATAGCATGCTCAACCTATGAATTAGAAAGTATAAAGACCACTCACCTCTTATGAAGAATAAACAACCAAGATGAAGAGACACCAAATTAAGCTCCAACAAGCACTCCTAGTCCTTCTCCTCCTAGCAAGAGCTCTCCAATGCACAAGAACACTCTCTTTCTCTCTTTCTTTTTCCTCTCTTAAATTTTTTTATTTTAAGTGTGAAATGTGAAGAAGAATGGGGGTGTATTTATAGTACAAAGTGAAGGGCAATTATGCAAATTTCTCCACCTAATAAATTACTCAACTCTTCACTATCCTAACCCCCATAACCCCCAACTCTTCACTACTCCAATCCTTCAAAACCCTAACCCTCAACTTCAAGTTCAAAACCGACCTTCCACTCTTCTAGAAACACGTGCACGTGTTGTGCACTAGTGCACACACATACACAAAATTAAATACAATTTCTATAGTTCTAAAATGTGTATTAAAAGTTTTTACATTTCATGTGTGGGTCCATGCACAAATAAAAATAGAATTTTATTAATGGGCTTGTTTTATGGGCTTTTTTTTAAATTAATTAATTAATTAGTCTAGTGGGCTAGAGTCCATTCTAGGTTCATGGGTTTAATAAAAAGCTAAATAAAAATACTATGTATTCTAAAATAGTAAATGAGAGTAAGAAAAACAAAGATGGAAAAATTATCACGTGCATCATACGTGCAAAAATTCAAAAATACATTTTTAATTAAAATAAAAATACGGGGTATTACAGGTATAGTTGGGGAAGTTGCACAATAGCCACCTTGTACAAGACATTGTGTGCAGTTGCTCTCGATGGAGTTGAGAAGTCTGGTTTGATGGTCTTGCTTTAGATTTGGGCATGAAAACGTATAGACTTGGGTCGTCCCCATATTACGAGACCCGCGGAGAGTTAGGGGGCACATGCACCCATCGTTGAGATGCGACCACCTTTAGGTGGGTTTGAGGCATGTATACAAAGCTAAAAAGACAACCCAAATGGAGTTCTAACATACTACAGAGATGAGCTCGACCAACTGCGAGATTGGTAATTTGGGAGCCGTATACCCCCGAGCACGTGGAAAAACTACCACCAGCGTATACGGCTAGTTCACAGCTGTGGTTGATGCTAGCGACACTCGTCAATGGTACGGGGGAGTATCATTGGCCAGATAGAGTCCTTCGCCAATTTGGGCTAGAGTGGGAAATTCCCATCCATCGCTGGTACAACATTGAGTTACACTCCATTAGAGGTACGGGGCGTATACCCAATCATGACTGGGCGGATTTCCACCGTGGTTATGTAGCAATTTGGAATGAGCGAAGGTTTGAAATGATATTTGATGATGTCAAGCCATACGATGGCACTTCAATTATAACATACATGACTTGGTACTGGGAAATAACACGTTTGTACATATCTCCGAATACCGAAGTTCCAGTTGGCATTCAAGTACCAATTTCGGAGAGAGAGAGGGAGAGAGAGAGAGAACCACCACCGGTGTATTCTACGTCACAACCCATGTACCAACCGAAGGTGTCATCATATCGGTTGTTGGTAGGTCAAATTTGTTTGAAATATTTTTTTGTATTCACATTAATTGTTTTAAAATTGATGATTTCATCATGAAATTGTGCTACCATATTTTCATCTTTGTTATAGATCGATAATACATGGGATATGACAAAGAAATGTGCACAGGTACTTAAGAGCAATGCCAGTGCGAAAATGAAAGCTTTCGCTTGGAAGATGCTTTCTTCATGTCGGGGCTCACTAGAAGACGTAGGAAATGGCGAATGACTAACCCGTTATTCAAATATGAATGTATGTTCACAGTGCCGTAAGAGTGTGATTAATAGGTCATTTTGCTCGGGGAAACAACGATTACACCAACTTCTATCACAAGAAGAATAGCATCAAGAAGATGACGACGAAGAAGTCCAAGACGTGCAAAAAGAAGATACCGGCCTATCACAAGTAATCCAAGTTGGGCGTACTCAGTGACAACCTACTCGGAAGAGGCAAGCGCCACAATACTATACACCCTAGTAGGTTGAGTGTTTTTTGATCCATGTTGTAAGTGAAACTTGGTATTAATGTTAATGTTAATGTTTTTTATGTTCATTGACTTTTAAAATTGTTCATCTTATTGATGTTGATTATATTGTAGTTGTTGTTAGTTTTTATGTGGATTGACGTGATTGTGAAGCTATTGTTTGGTGGTGAAGTAAAGTCATTTTTTGTGGATATTGTTGCTGATGAGATACAAGTGTAGCAGCTTTTGCTACTGCTGATCCCTTTGTTTTTTTTTTTTTCATTAACCTAGGTCGTTGTTCCACACAACGACCTATGCTCAATGCCTAAATGAAGACAAAAGAATTGCTCTCTGACTTGATATACCTATTTTATAACAACTGAAGTCGTTGTCCAAACAACGACATAATATGCCGTCGTTGGAGACAACGGCTTCATGTAATATATAAATTTTTGTTTGAGCTCCCTTGCTCTCTGACTAGAACAATAGCCATTTGTATGTTGTTAAGGAATAACTGAAGCCGTTTTCCGAGACAACGACCTCATTTAACCTTCGCCGTCATTGGAGACAACGGCCTAACATAATTATAATTCTCATTCTTCATCTCTACCTTCATCTCATCTCTCTTTTTACAACTTTCTTGTTCTGTCTCTACGAATAGAGGTTCTTGAACTCCACACCAAGGAATCCATAGTCTTGTTTTTCGTCCCAATATTTTATTAATTTTACTTTTTAGCAGTAAAGACGAGCAAGATTAAGGGTAAATAGCTGAAATTTTTCACTTGGAATTTTCAAAAAAAAAATTGAAGTAAAAAAAACCTTAAATAACTTAGGTTTTCGTTCCCAACAACGGCCTAAGTTCATTGTCCCACTATTTTCTAAGACTTTTCGGGGGTGTGCAACACTTTGTTTTGTTCAATTTTTTTTTGTGTGGAGAAATTCTTTTTCTTTTATTTTATATATAATGGTAATGTTTCTCATATTGTTAATACTAATCAGAAGTCGTTGTTCCAGCCAACGACCTAGTATAACTTAGGCCGTTGTTTGAAACAACAGCCTAAGGGCAGACCAATAGGAATTTGTTGTTTTATGTAACCCAAGTTGGTATTTTTGAATATTTTATATGGAAAACTTTAAATATTTTTTTGATCTTCTAAATTACACTATATCTATATATAACATAGAAATTAGAAATATTTTGGAACATATAATTTTGGGGACATTCAAAATATGAGAGAGTACATCATGTTCAGTTTATCTGAACCCCCTTACACTAACCCTAAATCTAACCCCTAATCCTACCGAATCCCCTAACCCTCCAACCATATAAGATATCCCTACCTATAATCACTTACATATCTTTTCTTTAATTTCTAACCCAAACCCTAAAATATATTTTATTCACGCTCTTGAAATTTCTGATTTAAAAAAAATTGAAACAAACAAACAAACAAACGAATAGTGCTTCATATTTTTTTTATAACAAAGGTCGTTGTTTGGGACAACAGCCTCGGTAACCCTAGGACATTGTTTACAACAATGGCTTCAGTTTATGTCCAGAAATCAATAGTGCTCTCTGACTTTGAGGGGGTATGAACCCATTTTTTAAAATTTATTTTTCCCACAGATGTATCGATTTTTTGGTACTAAAGTGTAGTGGTAAAGTGAACCAAATTATTAGAGAATTTAATTCAAATTGTAAATGTGATGATATCTCTAATGTATGAGATGAACACATCTATTGGGATCATGTTGAACGTGAGAAACAGTTTTTTTTAAGAGTTGAATGGTTTTTAAAAAAATTTAAACTATGTTAAAATAACGACTGCAATATTCCATTCATCTGATCTGTATTCTATTCCCAACCTTTATCATTCCCTAAAAACCCAACGGCTTCAAATAAGTTTTAATGTATTATCCAATAGATAGAATCGTTTGTGTACACACTATCCCTAACCCTCCATAACCCTTATCCTACCCTAGCCCTCCCTAATGTAGCCCATTGTTTTGAACAATGGCTAAATTTAGTATGGTATTTCGAAGATATTGGCAAGTTCAAGTCAGAGAGCATACCAGAAATTGGCCTCATTAATTTGTACCTTAGGTCGTTGTCTGAGACAACGACTTAGACAATCTACATCAAGTCTTAGATAACGATTGTCGTTGGTAAAAATTGGCCACCACAAGTCAGATAGCAGAGTCAACTGCTTCACTTTTTTTGTTGATCTTAGGCCGATGTTTGGGACAACGGCCTAGGTAACCCTAGGTCGTTGTTTCCAGAACGGCTTTAGTTTATGTCCAGTGCTCTCTGACTTTGAGGGGGAATGAACCCCTTTTTTTAATTTATTTTCCTCATAGGTGTATCAGTTTTTTGGTACTAAAGTGTAGTGGTAAAGTGAACCAAGTTATTGGAGAATTTAATTTAAATTGTAAATGTGATGACAACTGTAATGTATGGGATGAACACATCTATTGGGATCATGTTGAACGTAAGGAATGGTTTTTTTAAGAGTTGAATTGATTTTAAATAAATTTAAACTATGTTCAAATAACGACTGTTGTATTCTATTCATCTGATTCGTATTCTATTCCCATCATTTATTGTTCTCTAAAAAAATAACGGCTTCAAATATGTTCCAATGTATTATCCAATAGATAGAATCGTTTGTGTACACATTATCCCTAACCCTAACCCTCCATAACCCTTAGCCTACCCTAACCCTACCCTACCCCTCACTAATGTAGCTCGTTGTTTTAAACAACTGCTACAGTTAGTATGGTATTTTGAATAAATTGGCAAGATCAAGTCAGAGAGCATACCATAAATTGGCCTCATTAATTTGTACCTTAGGCCGTTTTCTGAGACAACAACCAAGTCAATCTACATCAAGTCTTAGAAAATGATTGTCGTTGGTACAAAATGGCCACCACGAGTTAGAGAGCAGAGTCAAATACTTCACTTTTTATGTTGATCTTAGGCCGACTAGGTAACCCTATGTCGTTGTTTCTAACAACGGCTTCAGTTTATGTCCATAAACCAATAGTGCTTTCTGACTTTGAAGGGGTATGAACCCCTTTTTTAAAAAAATTATTTTTCCCACAGGTGTATCGATTTTTTGGTACTAAAGTGTAGTGGTAAAGTGAACCAAGTTATTGAAGAATATAATTTAAATTTTAAATGTGTTAATATCTCTAATGTATGGGATGAACACAACTATTGGGTTCATGTTGAACATAAGGAAAAAAAAGTTTAAAAGTCGAATGGTTTTTAAATAAATTTAAACTATGATCAAATAATAATTGTTGTATACTATTCATCTGATCCGTATGCTATTCCCAGCCTTTATTATTCCCTAAAAACCAACGGCTCTAAACAAGTCCCAATGTATTATCCAATAGATAGAATCGTTTGTGTACACACTATCCCTAACCCTAACCCTCCATAACCCTTACCCTACCCTAACTGTCCCTAATGTAACTCGTTGTTTTGAACAACGGCTAACGTTAGTATAGTATTTCGAAGATATTGGCAAGTTCAAGTCAGAGAGCATACAAGAAATTGGCCTCATTAATTTGTACCTTAGGATGTTGTCTGAGACAACGACCTAAGTCAATCACATCAAGTCTTAGATAACGATTGTCGTTGGTAAAAAATGGTCACCACAAGTCAGAGAGTAGAGTCAACTGCTTCACTTTTTTTGTTGATCTTAGGCTGTTGCTTTCAACAACTACTTCATTTTATGTCCAGAAGCCAATAGTGCTCTTTGACTTTAAGGGGGTATGAACCCCCTCCCCCCCCCCCCCATCCCCCCTCTCCTTTTTTTAAATTTTTTTTCCCACATGTGTATTGGTGTTTTGGTACTGGAGTGTAGTGGTAAAGTGAATCAAGTTATTGGAGAATTTAATTTAAATTTTAAATGTGATGACATCTCTAATGTTTGTGTGCGCAAGATAGAAATAAAAAGAGAGAGAGAGAGAGAGAGAGAGAGAGAGAGAGAGAGAGAATATACTGAGTGTGAGAGATATAATGTAGGAGGAGAGCGAGATTTGTACAAGTATTTTAAAACACATGTACCACCTAAGCCGTTGTTCCACACAACGGCCTAGGTTATACATAGGCTGTTATGTGAAGCAACGACCAAGGTTGGAAGTAGTTTATGATGTACTTAGGCTGTTGCTGCAAATGATGGCATAGGTAAAAATTTGGCCCGCCCAAAAAAATACAACTTGACCAGCGACGAGAGAGAGAGAGTGTGTGAGCGAAAGGCTAAGTCGAAGAGTTATTTGAGGGTAAAATGCAAATATACCAATTTTACCCCTACGAAACTTAAGTAAGAGAGGGGCTGATGGGCGGAATCAATCCTGGTGGTTGGATCATGATCGAAATGATCAAACGATCAGGAGCTCAGTTTGCAACGGGTCTGTGCAAACAGACCCGTTTGCAACTGAGCGTTGCTTATATATATATATATATATATATATATATATATATATATATATATATAGTCATGCTATTATGAGATTGTGAGATGGGTGAGATGTAAATGTTTTTTGAGATATGAGCGATTTGAGTCATCCAAATCTCAATCGCACTGTTCACATCACTCTACATGTCATCAAGATGATGTGTGCCAAATTTCAAGCAATTCAGAAACCTGTAGCTTATGCATCAAGATGTTCAAATAAATGCATATATATGTATTTCGCACAATCTTCATGACGCATTGAACATTTTGATGCATAGATTAGAGGTTTCCAAATTGCTTGAAATTTTGTACACACCATCTAGATGACATATACAGTGATATGAATGGTGTGATCGAGATTTAGATGACTCAAATTGCTCATCTCTGAAAAAAAATATAAATTTTGTACACACCATCTAGATGACATATACAGCGATATGAATGGTGTGATCGAGATTTAGATGACTCAAATCGCTCATCTCTAAAAAAAATATTTTTATCTCACCTATCTCACCATCTCATATTAGCATTAGTCTATATATATATATATATATATATATATATATATATATATAAATACAAAGAAAGCTATCAAGTGGCTCTCCTTCAATCCTCCCAAAAATTAAAGGCCTAGATCTAACCTTACAAAACATATTTTCCCTCCAAAAGTTCCCCCCAAAACTCAAATTCAAATCTCCCACCCAAAACAACTCCTATATTTATTAATTTTTTTTCCTCTCTCTCTCTCCCTCCCTCTTCTATTCAAAAAATTAAGAAAATAAAAATTTTAAAAATTTTAAAATATTAAAAAACTAAAAAAATTTAAAATTTTAAAAACTTTAAAAATAATTCAAAAAAAAATCAAAGAAATCATATAATATGTTTTTTTGCTCTATGTTTGCTACTTCAATTAATTTGCTGGACCTCCAAAACTATTTTATATGATCAAACAAGGTGCATCGTTCTGAAGACGTGCCTACGGCACGTGTCAACCGGCAAACCTAGTGTATATATATATATATATATATATATATATATATATATATATATATATATATATATAGGAAAGACAGAACTGAGAGAGAAGGAGATAGAAGCATAGAGAAATGAGTAAAAGACTCATTTAACACTTCATAATAAGTGAGAGACCGGGAGAAAGGAGAACCGCCTAATCAAGATCATGATCCTTCTCTTGATGGGGCAGCTATGGGAGAGTGCGCACGTAGGTGCGCACAAAAGTGTTCGCAACTAAAGAGTTCCCTATATATATATATATATATATATATATATATATATATATATATATATATACACACTAGATTTTCCCGTGGGCACGTGCCTACGGCACGTCTTCAGAACGATACATCATATGAAAATTTTGTAAACAATAAAACAATAATTATGTAGCTCAAGTTTGAATAGTAAAACAATAATTAGTTGTAAATAAAAGCCCATGTTTCCATTAGTATATGATGATAAATAATTATAAATGAGGGTGTAAAATCCAAGTTTTTAGAACTCGGAGTATAATAAATGATGAAATTTAACTGTTGATGAGATATTTGATATTTTCAATGTAACATGAGCAATAAAAAAATACATAAAAAATATGAAAATTTACAAACCTGAAATTTGAAAATATAAATTTCTGAGTAAATAGAAAGCGAGAGAGAGAGAGAAATAAATAAATACATAAATAAAGGAGTTATTTTTTGGGATATGAATTTGAGTTTTTGTAGGGACTTTTGGGCGGAAAAATATATTTTGTAAGATTAGATCGGGACCATTGATTTCAAACATATTGAATGAGAGTCACTTGATAGCTTTCTTTGTGTTTTATTATATGGATTGGGTGGGCCAAACTTTTTTTTTAGGTAAAAGGTGGAATAAGGTCACCCTGTTTCATTAATATGCTGTTAATAAAACAATCCCGGTGAACCAGGAAGGATACAAAAGTACAAATCAGGAAAGACAAAACAGTGCAGGAAATAAAACATAAACCCCCAACAAAATCCTGGGGGGTGGGTCTAATCCTCCATACAAAAACCAAAAGTACAGTAGGTCAAAACAAAACTAGCATAGAGTGCAGCTACTGAGACGACTCCGGCCCTCAGTCCAGTGTCGGCCCAAACTCTATCTCCTCACCATCAAAATCCTCCACCTGGAAGACTCTGGCAATCATCCCTCACGCTCCTGTGACGGTAGCTGTAACCCAAAAAGAGATAAGATGCATGATATGAGTAAGGTTACCAGAAATACTACTACATGAAGCACGAAAATAAAAGTTATTTCTGTCTAGCCATAAGACCTAAGTAGTTGCCGCAATGGCAATATACCACGCATCCTTCATTTCATGGCGAACCTGTGCAAATTTGGTGCCAACCCACAAATCCTTATATTCGCTGGGGTAGTCACTTGTTCCTAGGGCTCGTAAAACCTCTACCATAGTCGCCTTACTCCTTGGACATTGGATAAAAAGGTGGTTCAAACTCTTCGTGTGCATGTTGCAGAATCCACAGTCGGTCGCAATCTGGGGTTGTCTTTTGGCCAGGTTCTCTCTGGTGAGAATTGCGTTATTGAGCACTAGCCAAAGGAAGAATCTGACTTTAAGAGGTGTTTTTGCCTTCCATAATACCTGTGCCCAACTGGGTCTGCATCCCCGATAGTGAATCCGATGGTACAGGAACCTGACCGTGAATGCTCCCTTGGGATCGAGTCCCCATCGCATCTTATCTGGGCCTTGGGCGCATCTCGTCCCGGTCTGTGTGATATGTGCTTGTAATTCGAGCAGTTGCTGATGTAACCTTGGGGTAAGGGATCCTCGGAACGATGGCTTCCAATTTGCCCTCTTCCAAGCCTCGGCTATAGATATATTGGGTCGATTCGTTTTGTCATACAACTCGGGGAAAGATTCCTTCAAAGTATGTGCACCACACCATTTGTCCCACCAAAATCTGGTGGACCGTCCATTACGGATAGTCGATGTAACCGCTGAGTTGAACGGCCCGCTAGCTTTGGTAACTCCTTTCCAGAATCGCGAAACTCTAGACCCTACTCGGAAGCCCAGGTTGCTCGTGCCTTTTCCTCGCAGGTATGGCTGAATGAAATCCTGCCATCCTTCCCCGCTGTGGTGAAAAACCTTCCACCACCATTTCCCCAACAGGGCAAGATTCATATCTCTAAGGTCGATGATGTCTAGCCCTCCATGTTTCCTCTTCATGCAAGCGATATTCCATTTGATCAGGTGGTAACCTCCCCTGTTCGAATCTGCCCCTTTCCAAAGGAATCGTTTTTGGATTCGGTCTATCCGTTGGATAACCCACTTAGGGATCTCCAAAAAAGACATGTAGTAGATGGGCAGATTAGATAGTACTGAGTTGATGAGCACAACTCTTCCTCCTAGCGAAAGCGATTTTTCTTTCCAGCCAGCGAGTCTGTCCTCCACCCTGTCAATTATAGGCAGCCAATTCGACTTAGTGAGTTTCCCTGGCCTGAGTGGAAGCCCCAAGTATTTGATTGGAAACTCATTCCTCACACAGTTTAAAATGGTGGCATGTTCTCGCGCTTCTTCATCGGAGAGTGTAATGGGAATCAGTGCACTCTTGTGAAAATTTATCCGGAGTCCTGACCAGACTTTAAAACAGTAGAGGGCTCCTTTAAAACAGATTGTTTCTGATCTGGTCCCATTTCTAAAGAATTTTTTCAAAATTTTTGGATGGGGTGGGCCAAACTTCAAATATTCATACCTATACCTACAGGGGGATTTTCAAAAATTTTGGATGTTTCGGGCCCACCCGGTCCTAAACTCAGCCTCGTGCCTGCAAGAGCAAATGAGCAATGACATAACTATGCATGTAGGTTCAGATTGTCACAAATCTCTTGATAAAAGGAAGAAGAAAAACAGAACGGAACAAATATATACATCCTATCAGTGTGAAACTGTAAAGACTCAGAAGACAATAAAATATCAAAAAAATATTGCACAGTATTAAACAATGTTCCTAATTTAATCGATAAATAACAAAGAAGTTCCTCCACATATTTTGATGGATAACTGACAAATTTACTAGGATTATATTTTCAAAATGATAAGTTGGCAGAAGATGACTACTCAAAAAACTGTCCTTCGATAATATTGTTTTAAAATTTCCACATTGCATTAAAATAAAACAAATTTAGATGACTGCAATTACCTTCAGGCGGATTCAATCTCCTTGTTAAAGTAATTGATGACCAGTCAGATTGGCTTCAAATGATGCTTCTAAGGCAGAGATGGGGCTTGGTTGATCTGCACCTGGTCTCCTCATATAAATATAAATTAATGGAAGACCTCTGAAACCAAAAAAGCATAGAAACAAATTTCATTGATTCTGTAACTTGTCTTGTTATCAAACGAAACAAGTCTTTAATCTATCTCTATCTCTAGTCTCTAGTCTCTAGTATTATAATGGGAGAAGGCCTTAGTGTCATTTGTCATTTTGTCATTCTACCAACATGTGTAGTGCACGTACATAACTAATATAAATGAGGTTTTCAGTTCAAATTTTTCCTACGTCAGAGTTTTTATTTTTTAGTTTTGAAATTATTAAAACATGCATCCCAAGTGTAAATTACTAGTATAATAAAACACAAAGAAAGCTATCAAGTGGCTCTCCATCAATTCCTCCCAAAATCAAAGGTCCAGATCTAACCACACAAAACACATTTTCCTCCCAAAACTCAAATTTAAATTCTCCCCCCAAAACAACTCATTTATTTATTTAATTCTCTCTCTCTCTCTCTCTCTCTCTCTCTCTCTCTCTCTCTCTCTCTCTCTCTCTCTCTCTCTCTCTCTCTCTCTCTCTCTATATATATATATATATATATACACTAGTAATTTACACGTGTGATGCACGATTTTAAATTTTTTTATAAAAATAAAAAATAAAAAAATTGATGTAGGGAGGACTCGAACCTGAAACCATCTTTATATTAGTTATGTACGTGTGTTGAAAACATCCTTTATATTAGTTATGTACGTGCATTGCACATGTTGGTAAAATGACAATGACAAATTATGTACGTGCATTGTACATGTTGGTAAAATGACAATGACAAATGACACTAATGCCGTCTCCCATTATAATATTAGATATATATATGTGTATGTGTGTGTATGTGTGTGTATGCGCGTGCGCGCGCGCGCAGACATGGACTTGACTTTTATACACCTATTTATAATTATTTTTCATCATATACTAATGGAAACATGGACTTTTATTTACAACAAATTATTGTCATACTATTCAAACTTCAGCTACATAATTGTTGATTTACTGTTTAAAAGACTTTTCATATGCTCTATCGTTCTGAAGATGTGCCCAGGCAAATCTAGTATCTTGACAAAATACGAAAAATATAGCATTTTGATAAAGGTAGGCCTTTTGCTTTATAAATACTAGTAATTTACATGTGCGATGCACGTTTTAATAATTTCAAAAAATAGAAATAAAAACTCTTAGGGAGGATTTGAACCACAAACCTTATTTACATTAGTTATGTACGTGCGTTGCACATGTTTTTTTTTTTTTTTTTTTTTTTTTTTGAGATAAAAGGTGGAATAATGCCACCTTCAAAAGAAGGTGGCCACAAGTATCGAACCAGGGACCTCAAGACACATGTTGGTAGAATGACAAAATAACAAATGACACTAAGGCCTTCTCCCATTATAATATTAGAGATATTCCAGCCAAAACTGTCAGTACTCATAACTAGTTCTTTCACTCATTCAACCGCTCATCCCTATCTCCTACTGAATTGGGTTCTGCCTAACTTGAACCTTTTCATGAAACTTGTTCCTTATATTTTTAGGGTTAATTGCCCTTTAATTGCCGCCCCACCCCCACACCAAAAAAAAAAATTACATTGTGATTAATACAAAGATTGCCCATACTTAAATTTGAAATACATACCGTACTTTCACAAAGATTGCCCATACTTAATTTTGAAATACATACCGTACTTTTTTTTTTCGGCATTCGATTCTTGCTACAAGAGAAACAAAATTGCTTCTCTCCCTACCTATTCTAAAGCAACCTAGACAACAACAGAATCATACGAAATGCATGTGCACATACAAGGGATTGACAATAAACTATAGCCATTCATACACACCATAACAACTAAAAACTTGCGATGCAAGGGAAGAGAACACAGTAAACACAACACCATAACACAATGATAAAACAAAAAAGACAAAAAATGACAAAAGAGGAAACAATATAAACCCAGGAGTATCTACAACCTTAAAGCACCAACCAGTTAGCAACCCTCCACTCAAGCATACAAACACAACATTTATCTGTAGGGACTTTTGATACGTATTTAGCTTCTGTAATCAACAAGATATTCAAGATCAGCTAAATTCTCCACTGATTGATAAGAATTTGGTACAAAAAATCTCAGATTCAAGAACTAGGATTTAGAGTAAAACAGGGGAAAGATATAGAGCTCAAGAATGAAGAAGAGAACAAAAGACATTGGTTACAATTCACTAAGAGCATCCACAATCGTTTGCTATATATGCCATTTTGCCATATTATAGCAAACGAATAGCAAACGAGCGCTGCAATCGTTTCTCATTTTCCCATTTTTTTGGCAAACGTTCTATTCTCATTTCTCAAATATGAGAAACGAAATGAACTTTCTCAAATTATAAAGGACGGGGTATGATACCCCGTCTCTCCGATTTAATAATTTTTTAATCGATTCAGACGGAAGATCATATCCCGTCTCAATAATTTTCAATTTTTTTAAAAAAAAAAAAAATGGTCGGACGGGGTATGATACCCCGTCTCTCCAAATAAAAAATAATTTTTTTTTTATATTCCCTCAGACGGGGAATGATACCCCGGCCGGGGTATCAAACCCCGTCTCTCCTTTTTTTTTAATTTGTTTTTGGTTTTTTTTTAAAAAAAAAATAAATGAACGGTCAGGATTGGGTTGATTAGGAAAAAAAAAATCAACAGACGGTACATGATGTACCGTCCGTGATATAAGGGGAGTGGATTGCCATTAATGCTGAGTGGTAGGTTTTAGGTAATAATTAGGTTTAGTTAGTTAATTAATTTGGTTTAGTTATTATTATATTATTTAATTTAGTTAATTAATATAGTTTAATAGTTAATAAGTAATTAACTTTTTTTAATTTATTTAAAACGATGAGACGGTATATCATATACCGTCCCTCGCTTATTTCTAAAAAATGAGAAACAATATAGCAAACGACGACTGCAGCGATCGAGTATATTTGCTATTACTGTAGCTGCCATTTTTTAGCAAATGAGAAAAACGACTGTGAATGCTCTAACTATGTCCTAGTTCTCCCTATTTATAAATGCTTCCCACCAATCGCGACGCTGCATGTGTCCTTGATTTTATTCCTGCTTCTTCCTCCTTTGAACCAGCACGTGCACTCTACACCATAATGAAGTCCTCCAAGTTCTTGGGCTTCACCACCTATCTGTTGGGCCTGCCATTCACACCCGGTCCACCCAATTTTGTAACAATACCCTCCCCTTTCAGAATGAACCTGTTCCACAGAGGGGAGATATTTGTATTTTTGGTCGGCAGTAGAGGAGTCACACCCTGAACTCGACCTTCTTTAATCCACTGCCACAGACTTTGCAACAGCACAGCTACTACGCCCTCATTATTGACCCTGAAATCTACAACGTCCACTGCCCGCAGGGGCGAGAGGTGAAGGTAATTCTTCAGATTGGTTGTGATTTGGTTAGGTTTTACGTGAGAGAGAGAGTGAGAGAGTGAAAACGTTGCTTCTCACTACTCTATGCAGTTGTCTGTTTGTATTTGTGAGAAATCACTTGAGAGAGTATAAGCATGAGAGAGGTGAGTACCATCTTCATTGCTCTCTTAGACTGTGTTCGTGGTTAAAGTTAGTGAGAGTTTTGCTTAGTGAGAAATCGCTTATGAGAGCTAAAGCGTGTAAGAGGTGAAGGTATCCTCTCCACGGCTCTACTTTGGTGGTGACTGGGCAGAGAGTGAGTATGTTGGAGAGGGTGTGGGAGAGGGGGAGGAGAAGATTGGGACTGGCGAATTTCCAAATCTCACGTGGTTCGCTTCAGGTGGGTGTGCGCGCGCCGTGGAGGCGGTGCACGAAGCTTACGTGACGTACATACAATTACTTGGTACTCGCTATGTGATTGGGCCTAAGTTGGGGTCCAGTACATTATTGGTGGAGGTCGGGGACAAGCTATAGCCGGTTCGTCCTAGTTGTAGTTTTTAGTTTTTCTGGCCCATCTTAAAGGGTGTTAAAGTGAGCCCAGATTGTATGTATTGGTTATATTACTTCATGTTTTATTTTGTTATCTGTAGGTTGTAATTTGTCCCATTACTCTGGGTTTGTTTGGTTAATTCTCATTAATGAAACAGGGTGGCCTTATTCTACCATTTCCTTCAAAAAAAAAAAAAAAAACTGTTCCACCAGGTTCAGGTTTGGAAAAGATTTAGCTATAACTTCAGCATTTTCCCAGCCTTGTACAAGAAATGCAGGGGTAGGGGAACTAGTGGATCTTCCAACCTTGTACAACACCCTCGAAATTCTAGTGATGGTCCTTTGTTAAAAGAAGTTATTAAAAGTGAAATTAATTCAATCTTGCAAAATTATACTTTGGAACTAGTGGATCTTCCAGCCTTATACAAAATCCTAGAAATCCTACAAAGGCAGGGTATCTGTAGGCTTCGTCACCTCCGAGGTGCCTATCATCTGAATCTCTTATTTTTGTTATTTTTGTTGTTGTTTGCAGATCTTTTTGGATTTCGAGTTAGGGTTAGAATTTTGATGGGATGGAAATGATGATAAAATTAGATTGTTTAAATTCAATTAGAACTGTAATAATTAGTTTATTTTGATTTCAAATGTGAAGATAGATGAATTTTTTTAAGAATGTAAGTTATTTGGTGACGGAATGCTGGCAAATTCTTTATATTGTTCTGTAGCTGTTGGCACTAATTGATGAACAATTCGACCGTGGTGATGAAATTTTAGGGGAAAGAGTTACGGGGTAATTTTAGAAACGGAGATTCAGTTCTTTCTTCTTCTCCTCGTTCCCCAAATTCATAGAAAACCCTACCTCTCTCTTTCACACTCTCAGTATTGATATTTTTGTGAGAGTTGGGTAAAGGATTTTGCATGGGTTGTCTCCCTGGACTCCTCGCTTTTCTTTGCTGTTTTGGGTATGAGAGCTGGGGTTATCGAATTGATGAAGAGAGAGTATGTGAGATCGAGCAAAGGCGGCCTTTGGAATGAAGATATGCTCAATCGGCGATCTTGGCACTGCCACCACTCCGATCTTGGCTTAATTATATGATCCTTTATTAATTTGTTTATAAGAATGACTTCATTTTGGATTATTCTTTTCTGCCCTCTCTTCTCCTTCAGAATTTTTTGCATTACTGGGCTACTTTTTGAAACTTTTTGCGATTTTAGGCCAGTAGACAAACTATTAGCAATTTTGGCTAGCAAGTGCCACGTCAGCAGCGGCCGCTATTGGAATAGCGGCCGCTATTAGGAATAGCGGCCTCTTCATAGCGACCAACACATCGGACTCCCACACTTGGTAGATTTGTATAATTGCAAACTACTTGGTGTAACTGAGGCCACTACTGTCAATAGTGGCCTCGTCTAACTAAGGTCGTTATTCCCAATAGCGACCTCAGGTGTGCCTAAAAGCGATTGGGTCAACCTTACTTATTCATTTACAATTCAAAATAGAACAACAATTCTTTTCATGAACAAAAGATTCATCACTATAAATTCTATTAGCAATTTAAGCAGTTCAAATCTCATTTCATATTCAAGTTATTTCTTACTCAACAAAAGTGTTTGTTTATACAAGGGAAATTCATAACTTGTTACATATTTTTCCTTCTTTTCAAAAATAAGGATCATTTACAAAAATGAAAATTTTGGAGTCAAAAACTCATTTACTATTTCAAATTCTATCTCAAAATATACAAGAAAATTTTATAACTATCTCTAATAATTCCCATTTCATTTTATATGAGTAATAAAGTTTTGTTATAAATCTTTTTCATATCAAAAACTCAAATATATGAATAAAAACCCAAAAAAGTTCAAAAGGTGGCTCTGGGTTTCGAACCCAGGACCTGCCGACACACACAGCCAACGCCCAAGCCCAAACCCACTAGCCACTAAGTCCGTTTGGACTTGTGTCAATAAACTGCAACCGAAACCCCATTATACACATAGTACAGGTTCGGAAATTAATTGAGTGAACTAAAATAAAATGTGGCTATCAAGTTTCGAACCCAAGATCTCTTACAAGTAGTGTTCTGTGGTGCACTAGCTAACCAGTAAGTCCAAGTGTGATTTCTGTTTAGGAGTTGTATTAATATACTTTTGTTCATAGTGTTCTGAAATTGGTTCTTTTTCGCAAAACTTGTTTATCCAATGATCCAATCTCTTAGGATTTTGAAAATAAACTTTTCTTTTGACTGAAATGAATTTTAAAACAGTAACCAACAAGTTTCAATTCATTTTTAAAATATATATTTTCATTTTTAAATAGTTTTCCTTTTCATTTTTACATGCTAATTTACATTTTCTCAAAACTCGAATTTAAGAATTATATTCATTAAAACTAGTTTATGTACTCCATTATACTAATTAAAATTTTGTAATAAAACCAAACATGTCTCTTAATCATCAATGAAATCTGAAAGAAAATTCTTTTATGCAAAAATTTATATTTTCAATTTAACATGGCAATATGCAATAGTTGACACATTTCATGGTAATAATTCAATTTATCTTTCTTTCTTTCTTCTTTCAACTTATCATGGTATCAAAGCATAAATTTAATATAACACTACTTCTACAATTTTCATACAAATCATACATTCGACACATACAAATTTACAAGCATACTAACATGATTTATAGTATTAATTCTCTTGTCAAAATCTTCTTTCTAATTAACATAGTGGCTATTATTTACTTAATCACAACAATGTTATTTTCATTCATGGCATATTACACTAGCATGGATTTTATCTACATATTTCACATCAAATTCAATTTATACTACTCATTTATAATTTTTAACATGCAATCTCTACATTAGAAAGTAAGAAATCACCCATCTCTTATGAAGAATGAAATAACCAAGATTGGAGAGACCACTTCTAGCTCCTAGCTCCAACTACCAACTCCTCTTCCTTCTCCTAGCAATAGCTCTCCAATGCACAAAGGTATTCTCTTCTCTCTTTCTTTTTCCTCTCTTTATTTAGTTTAGTTTAGGTGTGAAATGAGAAGGAAATGAGGGGTGTATTTATATGTCAATGTGAGGCTTCAAATTGCATAAATCTCCACCTAATAAATTACTCCACTTAATTTCTAACTCTTCATAATCCTAACTCCTATAACTCCCAACTCTTCATGATCCTAACTCTTCAAAAACTCAACCCCCAACCTCCATTATCAAAATCCGGCCAACCCCTTGGCTTCTCACATTCCATGTGCACGTGTTGTGCACTAGTGCACACATATACACAATAATTAATACAATTCCTATAGTTTAAAAATGTATATTAAAAGTTGTTACATGTCATGTGTGAGTCCATGCACAACTTTAAAATAGGATTTAATTAATAGGGCTTGTCCCAAGGGCTTTCTTTTTAATTAATTATTATAGTGGGCTCTCCTAATGGGCTAGAATCTCTCTTTAGGTCCATGGGTTTAATAAAAGGCTAAATAAAAATTATGCATGCTAAAATAGTAAATGAGAGTAAGAAAATAGAGATGAAAAAATTTGCACGTGCATCATACGTGCAAAAATTTGAAAATTGCATTTTTAATTATGAATTTGAAAAATGTGGAGTGTTACACCTGTTACTGTAGCAATTTGAAAGAGCTTTGTAAATATGAATTGTAGCCCTATGTGTCTATTTTCCAGAATATTCAACGGAATTGAATTCCAAGTTATAATCTGTTAGATATCAGTCTTTTAGTACTGCTGGGTTCAAATTTCCAGATTTACAAATTCATGTGTATCACCCTGCTTTATTGGTAAACAGAACATGTTAACAATAAAATTAAAATATAAAATTAATTTGGCTGAGACTAGACATGTGTAGGAATCACCTTGAATTTTTGTAGATTTAATTGATGAGCTTGCTGGCTTGAAATATACATGAGAACACAATCTATAACCTGCTTCCTGAACGTGAAATCTGAAAAGAATAGGAATTTTGACCTAGTTTCTGTGATTTTTATATATATTGTGTATATTCACTGGAACCGACAGAGAGTCTAGTTTCCAGAACTTCTGACGGATCCAGATTTTTTTTTGTAGCAGCGGGAATACCTGTTTTTGTACAATAACGTCCTGCTGTCCAGATTGTGTGAATTGTGTTGATTTAATATAATTGTTTCTTACCTTGTCTTTAATGAGTAGAATTAGTCACACCTAGCATTACATAACCTTGACATCTTCTTGTATGCCCACATAGGAAGAAATAAAATGTTAACAAGCCAGGGTATTATGGGTCGACTTGGTAGTGAATAGTCGGAGACTGTACTCAGTAAAGGCCTTAATGTTACATTGATTGATTGGAAGGTGGAGTACTGATTGCAAATTATCGAATATTAATTATTGATTGTAAATTATTTTCATCGTCGTCGAGTACACGATTTGTTGAGTTCACCATCAGTCTAAAACGTTCACTGTTTGTATGCACCGAACCTGCGGAATAGGATGCAGTAGTACGTGCATTAGTTCAGTTAATAAAATCAACCCTAAATCGACATTGCATGCTTGATCCCGTATATTGACATCAATATTGATTTTGAATTGAAATCATTAATTATTGCATGATTAAACATAGACCCTTAACATTATTGCCATTCCTTGTCTTCGTTCTTGACTTTGATCCCGTCCATTATTTTGATATACCGTGTTCCTATTATTCTCTGTTCCCCTCTACTTGCTGTTCATGACTTGCTCTAAGAGCATTATTTTCTCTCTTTTAAGATCACGAGTTTACAAGTACTGAAGAAACACTACCAGAAGGAATTGGTGAGCAACGATTCTAGATGGAGTCCAAGAATAGATTGTTTGAATTATTTTATGCTATTTTTCACTTTGAACATTGTCGTTGATATTGTACCTTGTTTTGGGCTTTTATGACCCAGAGTTTGTTTTTAACCCAGATGTTGGATATTATTATTTGGATTATTTCATATATTATTGAAGTTGATCTTTGTTTATGTGATTATATTCCCTTGCGTGGTTGTGATTGTTATTCATATTGTTGAGTTAGACTGGTAAAGCTTATGGATAGTGTTTACATCATTGGCTAGGTCTTCGTTACATACTCGTATTCCTGTATTTTAGGAAGCGAGGTGTGACAATTGGAGTTGGGTTCAGTTGGAGAGTTGACGACGACGATGAAGGGAAGCATCGTCGGTGGGGGGGCCGAGGAGGGCGTTGGTGGTCGTCGGTGGTGTGGCTGGGTGGAGGATGACGACCAGAGAGAGTCGGGGTAGACTTCGGGAATGAAGAGGAAGAAGAAGAAGAAGAAGGAGAAGGGGTTAGGGTTGACTTTTGGGTTGGATTTGGGGATTAGGGTTTCGGGGTTGAATTAATTTGGGGATTAGGGATTGAGATTTTAATTTGGGGGTAGTTTTAGAGTTTATCACAAACCTTAAAATTTTATTAGGACATCCCACAAACCCTAACAATTCTCTCAGTTGTCTCACACAAAAAGTGGGATGAAGAGCAAAAAATCAACACAGTAAATTTTTTTAACCAAGAATATCATATTTTCTCATTATTCTCAAGGCCTATATATAGGAAATTTTTTCCCAAAATGACCCTCTTTTTGAAAGTTTTTCCCAAACTGACCTACTTTTTAAAAAAATGTAGCACCCCAAATCCCTATACAGGGGACCTGAGACCCTACTCCAGGAGTCGAACTTCAAAATAGCCAAATCACAGAAATACATGAAATTTAAAAACTTTTATTCCATTTAAATGTTACATTTATAAGGGTTACAATGTCCAAATAAAAGTTACAATATTTACAACAATATAACAGTGCTTGTATATGTCCCTTGGATCCTTGGACTAACTCGAGCTCCGTGTTACCTGTAGATCGGCTCCGGATACCTACAAGGTGGGAAACGTCAGTACTTCGACTGACGCAAAGCTGGTGATAACAGCGACCCTCTAAAATTCAATCACAACCAATAATTTATGCAAAATAGAAAGGTGATGTGCCAAAACAAGTGTTTAGTGGATTCGGGTTCTAGTGCAGTGTTATGACATGATCTTAAGTCTAGATGCAGCAAACTCGCATGCCTAACTTCTAATGCAAGCAAGACTTTGGAGCACGAATGCATCCCATACTACATACGCCCCCAAATCTAGCCGTCTTTCTCCACAATATAGGGATTCGAACCCTCACCATGTACCCTACTCTTGTACACACTCCAGTTCCCAATAGATTGTCCGTCGCCCAAGGAGATTGCAGCGGTCGGTCTAACTCCACCCTGCAGTGCCCAAGTGGTCACCGCCAGTTGGTACCCGCGTACGGACCTCCTTAGAAACCACGTTGAACCTGGTCCTTACGACCCTTGGTTCCACATGTCCATTTATGGACTCTCGCATGCATGTTCACCCCTGGACGGGTTATGAACATATATATACCAAAACACAAAACACAAACTCGCGCTTTAAGGACGTGAGCACCACGGAAGGTCAATTCCTTCGGGCCTCCCGCACCTTACTTCGGTAAAAATTTTAGAATCAACAGATCGAGATACGAGCCGGGGACGCAATCCATTAGCGGCCGAGAACGTATCCCTACGACTGGAAGATACAACACCGACTATGGTTTACTAGGATTAATGCAATTTCCCAACCCCTTAATAAACCATTCTAACCCCTATCTTACTCTAATTATTTTGGGTAAGAATTACTGCTTCCACACTTGCCTATCAGCCTCTGGCCCCTGGCGACACCGGTCCGGTTCGCCACTTCCCCAACTTGGACTCGTCCAGTAAAAATGGCCTACGTCTGCCGCTACCCCGACTATAAATATAAAATTGCCCTGTGAGCTCCACTCACTAGCATGCTCGGACGTCCTACGCTCGGCAGAAGTTTAAAAATATAGGCTTGATAGGTGCAGGGTATCCTTTACCCTAGTGACTATCTCGAGTCACGCATCCCACTCGAGAAAACAACAACCTCAATAACAGAGATCAACCATCTCTAGACACGAGTCACCGACTGGGCTCACACATAAAGGAAAAATGCTTTCACAATCCTTAGTCCTAACCCAGACTAAGCAACCTATGGGTTTCTGCCCGAATCTCAAAATGGTCATAACTCTATCGATACAGCTCCGATTGGAGTGTATGGCCCCAACCTGGAAAGGTTCGATCCTAGGATACAACTACCTAGTTGATCACGAGCTTAGATTCAACCATCTAACTCCTCGAATTAGCTTTTCAAGCTCCAGCCTGCGTGCTTCCTGCGCACGGGCTGCACCTTACCAGTAACACAAAATCCTACTCGTTCATCAGAACGATACTAACTCAAATTCTGTAGAAGGGTGTAGGTGTCCTCAACAACTCTCTAGTTGGTCATGAGTCCAAATTATACCATTAAGTCACCCTAACATACTCATCTATCATCAATACACCAATTACACAATTGGTCTCTCCAATTCAGAGCACACGGCTCTACTCTAGTTCCTCTGTCCAGTCTTACAAAAATCATAATAATTCGACCGTTCACTAGAATTGCCTCAAATCAGTTTTGTTGGAAAGGTTTAGGTGTCCACTACAACTCTCTACTAGGTCATAATCCTCAAAATATGCCTCTAACAGGTCTCAATTTTCCAATCTTTACAGAGTGTCAAAACTGGCTGAAAACAGCACAGTGCTCAATCACAAAATCACAGTAAATTGCACACTTGTCCAATTGACACAAAATTTATGATGGTGACACTAGACATCATACCCAACATCATGCAAAAGACCTCATTCAAAATTCTACTTATAAAGTGAGTAATAGCTACTGCAAGTTAGCACAGAAATCATCATGCTTTCTAATTCAACAATCAGATACTGGTCATAGATAGATTTTTCTCATGCCTTTACCATCATCCAAATAATTCACTGATTTTTTTGGATAATCAACATGCATTCTTGAACTTTGATTAAAAATTTTAGATCAAAATAATGCTTCAATAAATCACGAAAATTCCTACAGTATCAACCATCCTATTTTTCTTTTCCTGAGTCTGCCTTACGACACATATCCATCTCTCAATTTTATTAGCATATCAAATGATCATAGAAAAATCTGAAATAAATCATGGATAATTATAACACATAAATGAACAAACACTTTTAATCTTGTGGTCTAATTCATCATATTGTGCTCTCGGAAAAATCCACAAAATGGTACCCGAACCAGCTTTTCCTAGTTCCAATCTGACTTCTACTTATAACCTTTAGAAAAGCAATCCTATGCATTCTAGCACACATGCATGCAACCAAATTTAATTAAAAGACAATAGTTTCAAGTTTAGAGAAACTTCCCACCTTAGGTTGTAGTAGTAGAAGGAATTTTTTGAAGGCTCTTCCCTTGGAAATCTCCTTTTCTTCCTTCTTCTTTTCTCTCCTCCTTCTCTTGTGGTGTTCTCTTCTAAAAATTCCAGAGCAAAAGGGGGAAAAGAAGTTGGAAATGAAGATGATGGGAGGGGGGAGGCCGGATTTGAAGGGGGGGGGGGGGGGGGGGGTAGGTTTAGGCTATAGGTGGTTTGTAGACCCAAAACCATGGCTTAGCCCATTGGTTTGGTGTATGTTAGGTTGGCTGCCCAACATAACTCTTAACGAGCTCCAACGAGTGTGAGACGCGTGTTTTAACGAGCACACGGAACCTATATTCACTGTAGTACTATACCATGTTATATTTGCATGTGCGTCGTGCCGAAAACTAGCAGTAATACTAGTATCGGTCCGTCTCGTTCTCGTGCATCTTTGAAATGCAACTCTCCCAAAAACCGTCCCGTAGCCCTAACCATCCACCATGATGACAAAATCAACCCATAATACTACCATCAATTGCACGCATACTAACAATATACATACGCATATGCATATCTTCAGGTACCGTACAAAACGGGGTGTTACAAAAAATTTCCAAACTGACTTACTAGTTGTCTCAAAAAGCGAGTTTGGAAAAAATCGCATCGCTTTTTGAAACAGCGAGTGTGAGGTTTTGGTTTTTTTAAGTTCTCCCTGGCCAAGACTCGCTGTCTTAAAAAGCAAGTGGGGTTTTTCCAAACTCGCATTTTGAGACAACTTCGTTTGGGTTTTTAATACCCCCGGCTTGATTTTTTTCCTCTCCTTATCTCCATTCTTACTCATTCTTATCTCCATTCTTACTTTCTCCTTAACTCCAAAACCCAAAACCCTAGCCTCCCAAAATCGACCTCCTACCCACAAAATCTCCTATAAATCTAAATATATTCACTTAATCTTTCCCAATCCTCTCACCTTCTACTCTCAAAACCCTAGACCCATCTTCCGAAAGATCCATATTTTGGAATTTCGATAAACTTCAAGAGGATAGCAACTTCAACTCTTCTACCCATATATCTACGGCTATATTCTTCTGATTATTGTTGTGAAGATATGATTTATATCACATATAATTTTGTACATTTTTATAGGTTTTGTTTGTGGCTAGATAATAACTCGTATTTTTGTATAAATATACATATGTATGGATTACGATATTCCTATTTAGTTATACTTTGATGGTGAAATAATTCGTGATCCAAAGATAGGTTGTTGTTATAGTGTCATTGATCCTAAAATAGTTTGGGCACCTCGTACCATTACTTTAGCCGAAATAGTTGAGAAAATTTTTGAAGTTACTAATTAGGATAGGGCTCAATGGAATGTGAAAATTTTAGCTCGGTATGCAACAGGAAAAGGAGATGGTCAGTATTTTATGACAGTGCCCGTATCTACTGATAATGCTATGAAGTCAATGATTGCTAGGACACTTGATCCTAATTGTACTTGGTCTGCATTGGAGTTCTATATTCAGCAAATCCAAATTATGAATGCTCAGCCACATGATAATCCTAGTTCAAGCTTCGTACGAGAAGTACCGATATAGCAGATGAGGTCTAACCCTGTTCAAACTTCACAAGCAATCCCACTGTCCCCATAAGAAGACACGTTCACAAATACAACAAGCCCGGTTTCTACAGATGTTGAGTTGCCATGTCAACCTAGTCCGGTTCATGACTATGTTCGAAATGACACTTTATTTGAATTATTTCAAAATGCTAACATTAACAACGACCTATTAGATGATGATGAAGAAGAGAAAGAAACGGACGATGAAGTTGATGAGAGTATAGAAAATGATGATGGGGACGAAGATGATGAATATGCAAATGTAAACATAAATGAGAGTAGGGTTAATGAAGTGAGAGCTACTGATAGCTATGCTAACGTTAATGCTCATGTTACCGAGGCGATGACACAAGGTGCTAGAGTACATCAAGTTCCACAAGAGTCGTTTGGTTCATCCAATGTAGACGAATTGTACATTGGACAGGAGTTTGTAAGTAAAGAGTTGATTCAGCAGGCTGTGAAGCTGTATTCTATCTAGAAACATCGGAAATTTGTCACAATGAAATCTACACCGACACTGTAAACCATTAAATGTAAATTGGCACCTAGCAAACGTACAATTGAGGATATGGTGCAAATTTCCCCAGCAGTAAGTGAGGGTGGTTGCCTTTGGAGATTACGAGTAATCGTTCCAAAAGGTGGGATAAATTTTGTGGTGAAGAATATAGTTGGGCCTCATACTTGTACGAATCCCATGTTGAATCCGGACCACTGTAAAGTTGATTCTAATCTTGTTTGCAATTTGATTGTGAGTATGGTGAAGTCTGAGATAGGTTTAACACCGCTGGTCATTATTTTTTTTTTTGAAGAAAAGGTGGAATAATGCCACCCTGTTTCATTAATAAGTGATTAATAAACAACCCCGAAGTCTCGGGGGACAAAAGAGTATTACAGGAAATAAAACATAGCCCCCAACAACACCCTGGGGGATGGGTTACATCATCAAGCCTAACGGCAACCAAAAACACAGATACAAACTACAAGGCCTGACACAAAATAGGAAGAAGTGAGGCGTCTGTCCACGCATCAGTCCAAAGTGGGCCCGATCTCTATCTCCTCATCGTCATATTCATCCACCTGGAACACCCTTGCAATCCTCCCTCTTGCTCCTGAAGCAGCAGCTGTAGCCCAAAAGGAAATAAGATGCATGACATGAGTAAGATTACTAGAAATAGAATTACAAGAAGCACGGAAGTAAAAATTATTCCTATCTAGCCATAACACCCATGTGGTTGCCGCAATGGCAATAAACCATGCATCTTTCATATCGTGTCGGGATGAGGCAAATCTGGGGCCAACCCATAGTTCCTCGTAGTCTCTAGGGTAATCACTAGTGCCTAGTGCTCTCAGCACCTCTATCATGACAGCCTTGCTTCTGGTGCAGTGAAGAAACAGATGATTCAGGTCTTCCACGTTAGCGTTGCAGAACCCGCAATTGGTAGCAATGCTAGGTTGTCTCTTGGCAAGGTTCTCTCTAGTAAGAATAGCATTGTTGAGCACAAGCCAAAGGAAGACTCTAATTTTCAGAGGCATTTTGGCTTTCCAAAGAACCGCTACCCAGCTGGGCCTGCATCCTCAGTAGTGAATCCGGTGGTAGAGCGTTCTAACCGAGAACACACCTCTCTTCTCGAGACCCCAACTCAAATGATCTGGGCCTTGGGCGCATGTCACTCCGGACTGGACTATGCGCAAATGTAGTTCATGCAGTTGCCGAGTCAAGCTTGGAGAGAGAGTTCCTCGGAACGACGGTCTCCAAGACCCTCGTTTCCATGTTTCCGCTACCGAGATATTCGGTCGCAACGCCATAGCAAACAATTCTGGGAAATCATCCTTAAGGTTATGAGGACCGCACCACTTGTCCCACCAAAATCTGGTGGTCCGAACATTGCCGATCATGGATGAAGTGACGGAGTGGAAAGGTCCGCTGGCTTTAGCAACTCCTTTCCAGAAACGGGAGACTTTTGATCCCACACGAAATCCTAAACTTCTGGTCCCTTTACCTCGAAGGTAAGGTTGGATAAAGTCCTGCCACCCTTCCCCGCCATGATGAAACACTTTCCACCACCATTTTCCCAGGAGAGCCAAGTTCATATCTCTGAGGTCAATGATTCCAAGCCCTCCATGCCTTTTATTCATGCAAGCGATGTTCCATTTAATGAGGTGGTAACCTCCCTTACTTGAGTCTGCACCTTTCCAAAGGAATCTCTTCCTGATACGGTCAATCCTTTGGATCACCCACTTTGGGAGTTCGAAGAAGGACATGTAATAAATGGGCAGATTGGATAGCACCGAATTGATGAGAACCACTCTGCCCCCAAGAGAGAGTGATTTGCCTTTCCAACCGGACAATCTATCCTCCACCCTGTCAATAATAGGCAGCCAGTCAGCTTTAGTAAGCCTCCCTGGCCGAAGCGGCAGCCCGAGATACTTGATCGGGAACTCTTCTGTCGCGCAATTGAGAATGGTGGCATGCTCCCGAGATTCAGCTTCTGACAACGAGATAGGAATCAGCGCACTTTTGTGGAAATTAATTCTGAGACCTGACCAAGCCTCAAAGCAGTAAAGGACGCCTTTAAAGCAAATAGTTTCCGATCTGGATCCATTTCCAAAGATAAGAGTGTCGTCGGCATATTGAAGGATCGTGCATCCCTGATTAGCTGTACTGCTGGCCACGGGTGAAATCCACCCTTTTTCTTGACAGTTCTCCATCATACCTCTGAGCACATCCGCTACAATAGTGAATAGAAGTGGGGATAGCGGGTCCCCCTGACGGAGACCTTTCTTGCACGGGAACGAGGGACCTGGTCTCCCATTCACTGAAATGGCCGTTTTGCTAGATTGTAAACATTGTTTGATCCATCTGATCCATTTGACCCCAAAGCCTCGCCCCTTTAGGGCCTCTAGCAAACAATCCCAGTCCACAGAGTCGTAAGCTTTCTCAAAATCCAGCTTGAGGAGGAAGTTCTTGGAGTTGCTCTTGTGGCAGTGATGAATAACTTGTTCAGCAGTAGCCACGCAGTCTAGGATACATCTCCCCTTAATGAATCCCGTCTGTGTTCTACTGATAATACTGTCCATAATGCTACTCAACCGGATAGCAAGAACCTTACTGATGATTTTAGCCGAGCAGTTTATCAGGCTAATAGGTCTAAAATCCCCAACGCACTTGGACTCCTCTCGTTTGGGGATCAACACCACTTCTGCAAAGTTGAACATCCCCAACCTCAGGTTATTGTGGAAAAAATCCAACATGATATCCATAAATTCCCCCTTAATTTCTTCCCAAAACACTTGGAAGAACATCATAGGAAAACCATCTGGCCCAGGCGATCTATCAGCTCCCATCTGGTCAATGGCCGCTTTGACCTCTGGTTCCGTGAAGGGTTCCTCCAAGGGGGACGCATTTTGCCCTGGATCAATCTGGTACTTAAGCCAGAATTCCTCACCCATAGGGATCCGAAAGTCATTCTTCTTCCCAAAGAGACCCTTATAGAAAGATTGGAAAGTGGAGGAGATCACCTTCTCATCCTGTGAAGATCCAGTCTCTGTCTGAATAGATAGGATAAGATTGGATCTCCTCCGAGCACTCGCCACCCGATGGAAATAGGCCGTGTTTGCGTCTCCCTCTTTGAGCCACGAAATCCTGGCCCTTTGTTGCCATTTGATCTCTTCAAGCCTATATAGATTGGCAATATTATCCCGGAGTTCTAATAGCTTATTTCGTTCTTCCTGCGAGAGGACTCTAGACTCTTCCACCCTCTTGAGCTCATCAATTTGTTCCAGGAAGACTTCTTTGTCACGCCATATGTTCGAGAATCTAGATCGATTCCATCTACAGAGTCGCCTTCTAAGCCTACGGATCTTCCCACACCATCTAGCCGCTGCGTCCCGCCCGGGTAATGGGAGTGCCCAATTCTCCATAACCATATGGTGGAATCCCTGAATTTCCAACCAGGCCTTTTCAAATCTGAATTTCCTAGGCTTGCGGTGACCCCGATTGCCTAAATCAAGTAAGATCGGTGTGTGGTCAGAAGTTGGCCTAGGAATCGATCTGGCCGTAGCGAGAGGAAATAGAGCTTCCCAATCCATAGAGACGAGGATCCTGTCCAACTTGGCCATGACCGGGACCGCTTGCAGATTAGACCAAGTAAAAAGCCTATCATTGATCGGAATATCAATCAGTTCAAGTTCCGTGATAACTCTATTGAATTCCTCTCGATGCCTGTCGCTAGCGCCTCTTCCCTTGTGCTCAAAAGCAAATCTGGTAATGTTGAAATCCCCACCCACAATCCAAGGTCCCGACCAGCGCTGACGGATGTCAGCCAGTTCTAGCCAGAATGCCTCCCTGTCTACGGCCACATTCGGCCCGTAGACAACAGTCACCGTCTGCATCCAATCATCGGATCGACGCTTAAGTCTGGCAGTCAAAGAGAACATACCGCAATGCTCCTCTTCACATGAAAGAAGGTCAGAATTAAACCCAATAGCAATCCCCCCTGAGGCACCGACAGAGGGGCGTAACACCCACTCCTTGATTCTGTTACCACCCACTCTTTTGAGTTTGAGCCCGTGCTGGAGTTTGGTCTCCTGCAGACCTACAACATCTGCCTTGGAGTTGTTAATGACATCCCGCACCATACCCCTTTTACCCCTGTCCCCCAACCCCCTAACGTTCCAAAATAGTGTATTCATTGGGGAACCGAATCAACAGAGATCGTAGTAGAGGGAGTGGGGCCGACCCCAGTCTCCAGGGAATCCGTAGGCTTCGTGTGATTCATAAGGGTATTGTTATGGCTAGTCTTAACCCTATCAAATTCCCAACCCCTGATTTTATTAAGAAGTAACGCGCTCCGATCTGTGTCCCATACCTCTAACCCACAAGTTTCAGCAAGTAAAAAAACATCGGAGTCTGACATGAAATTTAAAATAGATGCTAAAAAGTGAGTCGTACCTCCCTTGTCGAACTTAGCGGATTTGGCCGCCGCTGCCACTTCAAGGTAGTCATCCAAGGACTCCACATGAGCCCTCTTTGGTGAACGGTGGACTCTGAACCCTCCAGCCCGCAAATTCACTCCAGCGTTGCCCACTGGAGCTGAATCTGGGAAAGTAGATAGCACCATCTCTGGGGAAAGCTCCCTCTGAGTGTTCGCAATGAACTCAAGATCTTCAGATTCGTCATCTGAGAGTGAGAATTCAACATCAAGATTTAGCCTCCCTTCTGGATCGTCCTCACTATCAGAAGTAGCCTGCAGTGCGGACTCCACATTGAGCCCGCAACTAGGAGCCTCATGAGTAATAGCTGCATCCTCCACAACGGTCCCCTCAGTGGGCCCGTTCCCAGTCTGATATAGTAACTCAGAGCAAGAAGCAGTAGTGACAGATAGTACTGAGACACTAGACGGCGGGATGGACCCCTTCTTGGGCCCATCATGAACAATAAAAGGCCCATCCACGTGCCCAACAGCAGCCTGGTCCACGATAACATCAACGTTGTGCCTACGGAGCAGAATACCCTCTCCATCGAAATTTGTGTGCTGAGCGTTGATAAATGGAGCGGTAAACTCACCCGCCCTGCCAGCTGTCAACACCCCATTGGTTGACAGCGCGGCAGGCGCAGCGGTGATTTTACCGCTCGAAGGCTCTGGCGTACTCTCATTGGCTGAACCAACGGCATGCGCAGACTGACTGCACAGATGTCGAAGTGCCTCTTTTTCTCTCCCACTCGTTCTCATCGAGCGCAGTTCAACAACCCTATCGTCTTCTTGCCTCTTTTTGGCAAGCTCCAACTCCGGAGCTGCCCTGTCTTCTTTCCCAACCTTGCTAACTTCTAAACGCCTACTCACACCCCCCACTCCCTCCGTACTCGTCTCTACTGGGACGAGGTTGCAGTTTTGGTGTAAGCTAGAGCTCGCCTCGACCCCCACACCTACCTCTGACCCTTGAAATGAATCCTTTTTGGATGCAAACCACCTCTTTTGGACCCATTCTTTGGTCGAGAGTCTTCTTTCTTCAGTCTCATTCCCCAAACTGGCATTCTTGACCACAACCCTCCGGTTCAAAGCCTGCATGTCCCCGCAATTGGAGAAATTGCCATTAATGGGCTCTGTTCTTGGCTCACCCCCCGATGCCATAGCAAGAGATTCCAAGGGAAGGTCGTTGACTGGGACCACCGCTCGATCCAGCGTGTTGAGGGTCTCTGTTGACTCTTGACCACTGGATCTTGCGGGACGGTCCCGTCTCCGATCATCCCTGACCTTGGCATGCTGATGAGGAGGTTGTTGACGCTGCTCCCTCGCAGCCCTGAGAATCTCCCTGTGGGCTCGCTGAACCTCGTGCGACCCATCGATAGAAAGGAAGTTGTTCGGAGATACCACCTGCTTGAACGACCTGTGATCAGTGAGGGAGGTTGATGGGTTGGGGGAGGGGTGGCTCAGTTCCGGTGATGGGTCGACTCTCCTGTCTAATACAAACCTGACGAGATACGACTCAACAAAGGAGTAGATCTTGGCGAACCGCGGCATCAAGGAGATGTCGACGCTTCGGATCAGGACCCTGGCAGAGATCAATTCCGATCGCCTCACCGTCTTCTCGTCCACCTCTTCAACTGACCCAAACTCGGCGACCATCTCCTGAATAGCCTCCCTCCTCCAAAAATGTAAGGGGATATTATGAATCCACACCCAATATTTATTGCCCTGAGGTAGCTCGGCGCCGAAAGTTGGCGTCCACGCCGTGAACTCCACTTGAAAATGCCCAAAGTCGATTATCCCCATCCCGACTACCTCTGAAACTTTCGCCGGTGAGGGGAAGGACACCAAAAACTGCATGTGGCAGAGCTTCTTGGCTACCCAGTCTCGGTCGGCACGCATGGGCCATTTTTGAGCGAGGGCCTGAGTGAGATGCACCTCCGATGGCCTGCCCTTCTTCACTTTGACGATTGCACACCATTGTCTTAGCCAGCCCTCTTCGCTTTTGATGACTTCGAGGCTATTTGCCAGCTTAATAACGACGGGGTGATCCGGAGATCTACCCCTGGCCACCTCCCTCTCATCATCACTTTTAGTATCAAGCATGTTGGTGCACACATAGGATAGATGGCCCCATTTCAAGCATTTGGTGCAGCGTACTTCTTTCGTGCACTCATTCTTGAAGTGCCCCAGATCTCCGCAATTAAAACACGGTGCCGGCTTCTTCTTACCTTTCCTCTGTTTCTTGAAGCCTGTGGAATGGCCTGGTTGGAGGTGAGAGTTATTCTTGGTACGATTGTTGCGTTTACCCCTGACCACAGTCCACTGCCCCTCCTCTGCGCCATCGCCCGTGGCCCCATTTGTAGTCCCGTCAAGCACCTCCCCGTCGTGGGTATGCTTGATGTGAGATAACATTTAGTGGCACTCCGGAGATGAGTGTAGCAGGAGCTGCTCGGTGGTGGGCTTGACTGGGGCTACTAATGGTTGCAAATGCTGTTCGACAGCTGCCCCTGCACCTCTCCTCTGTTTGGTAGGACTTGATTCTCTATGTCTATCCGAAGAAGAGTAATGAAAAGAGGTAAAATGTTGAGGATTACTGGTAGAGTTGCGGTGCAAGCTGTTGAGGGTAGGTCCAGCATTGTTGCTAGGGGAGTGCTGATGTTGGTTGTAAGTACGTTTGTGGCTGGACTTGGAGATGTAGTTGTTGTTGTAGTTGCTGTGGTAAGCTCTGCGATCGGTATGTTGCCTCAGCTCATCCTTTCTGAGCTTGCTTCTGTTCTGACCCTCACTCTGACTCTGAGGTTGGAAGTGCTCCCTCGGGGGGGGGATCTCTTACGCCACAAGTGGCCTGTAGGAGGACCACCTCGATGGGCCCTCCTCTCAAAGTGCTCAGGTCTCCGATGTGAATCCTGGTTCCTGGCATACTCATCAGTAGAGCGATGATGACCGTAGTCGCTCCCCAAATGACGCGGGGGTGCACGTTTGTGCGCATGTGTCGGGGAGTGGACTCTGCTGAGCTCCCGCAGGTCTCCCTCCTCCGGGATCGAGACCAACTCAGGTGATGCCAGAGAAGCAGTGGGGACTGAAGCCTGGGGTTGCACACCCAGAAGCGGAGTCTGTGGGTGAACACCAGCAATCGCAGAGTCCTTACCCAGTTCAAGCAGCGCCTGAGGCGAGGTTGATGGAGGAGGGGTGGGTGGGTGGCGGACCCTCTCGTTGGGCCCGCACCCACTCAACTCGAGAAGAGAAAGCATGGTGCGGTGGGGGGGGGATCGTTAAACAAGAGACAGGGGAGAGGGCGAAGAAGAAGGAGAAGCAGTAAGAGGTGGTGATAGGGAATCAGAGTAGAGGAGTAAGGATAGCTTGGATAGTTTGTAGGGAAGGGGATGAAGTTTGGTAAGTTTGAAGGAAGGGGGATGAAAGTAATCAGGGTTTCAGTAAGGAAGAAGAGGAATGGGTTGTTGGTCGGCGACGGAGCCACAGTGATGACGGGAATAGGAGTTAGAGAGGAGCTGCTTCATGGCTTTGAAACATAAGGTCAAACTGCACCATTCAAGATTTGCTGCCTCAAAACACTGAATTACACCTCAAATAGTTCATTTTTGCCCATTTTTAGAGTTAAGTTACCTCAAGTTATCTCCGGGATTTGAATTCTTCCGCTGGTCATTATTGAGATAGTGAAACTACAATATAATTATCAGATTTAATATAAGAAGGCTTGGAATGCAAAACAAAAAACAATTGAGAGGTTGTTCGGTACCTTCGAAGAAGCATATACGAAGTTGCATTTTCTTCTATCAGCAATACAAGTAGCAAATTCAGGAACCGTTATCCACTGGGATAAATATCAGTCTGGTCCTGGCGAGGAAACATTCAAGAGAGTATTTTGGGCATTTGGTGCTTCGATTGAAGGTTTCAAGTCCTGCGGACCTGTTATTAGTGTTGACGGAACTCACTTGTACGGTAGGTACAAGGCTTGTTTGTTAATTGCTATTTCCCCGGATGTGAATGATAGCTTATTTCCCTTTGCATTTGCATTAGTTGATGGAAATAGTATAAATACTTGGACATGGTTCATGAGTTGCATTCGATATTTTGTCACTGATTGAACTGAGTTGTATGTTATCTCTGATCGTCATGCTGGTATTTTGTCTGCTATGGAATTACAAAATGGAGCTTGGAATGAACCTAGTGCATATCATCGTTATTGTATGCGTCATTTCGCTACAAATTTTTTCACTAAATTTGGTAGCAAGGCAATAAGGAAAAAAGCAAAAATTATATCGTGTCAAATCGTGCGTGCCATTTATAATAAACGAGAGTACACTACAACTTAAACGAATTGTTATTAACTATACAAAAATATATAACTACATAAAAACTATATACGAACTATATAGCAAAATTTCTCTTCACATTTCTCAAATAATTCTACACTATATACCTACATATATTATCAAAATTCCTATTCAACATTTCTCAAAAAAAATTACACTATATACCTAGATATATTTCCAATCATCCAATATTTTCAAATTAACAATCATCCAATATTTTAGAATGATAGAACTATTCTAATATTGTTCGAATGTTTTTCGAATATCGATCTATTCATCATGGTACTAATGTACAGCTGAAAAGTATTGTCAATTCAACATTTTTCAAAAAATGACTATATATTATCAAATTTCCTATTCAACATCTTTCGAATGGAAATTCTATACTATGTTCCTAGATATATTATCAAAATTCTTATTCCAAATTTCTCAATATTTCTATTCAAATTCACTAACAATTATTAAATATACCGTTAACAATTTCTCAACATATCTCAAAATTAACCCGAAATTAAAAATTCAAATGTATGGGAAATATACCATTAAAGTTGGGTGATTGAAGAGGTAGATAGTGAATATGAGGTTAAAGTAGCTCCTTCAACCGCACACTTTTTTTCCAAATTTCCGATTGAACGATTTCTTGGATATTGGGGTTTAGGGTTTTCGGAGCATGAATAGAGGGAGTTGAGAGTGTGAGGAGAGATCATAGATGAGAGATGTGGAAGATCAAAATGGCGAAGGCGATGATTTTTGGGTTAATCGACGAGAGGAGATCGACAAAATGGGTTAGGGTTTCGGGGTTAGAAGAGGAAGAGGGAGATAGAGAGTTGAAAGAGAGAGTGAGGTCGAAATAGTGAGTTTGGGTATCAAAAACCCCCAAACGATACTGCTGTCTCAAAAAGCGAGTTTGGGAAAACCCCACTCGTTTTTTGAGACAGCGAGTCTTGGCCAGGGAGAAATCAAAAAAACCCAAACCTCACACTCATTGTCTCAAAAAGCAATGGGATTTTTACCAAACTCGCTTTTTGAGACAGCGAGTAGGTCAGTTTTGGAATTTTTAAAAAAAGTAGGTCTATTTGGGAAAACTTTCAAAAAGATGGCCATTTTGGGAAAAAACTCTTATATAGGCTCGAAACAAATATCAAACATATCTAAAACAAATCTCTCAAATCTAAAACAAATCTCTCAATAAACTACATATTGCTATATCTCAAAATAAAATAAAACAGATTTGATGTTCTCATCACATTAACTTTCAAACTAACCTTGACTAGTAATTTAAACGTGCGATGCATGTCTTAATAAACATATATTTTTTTAAAATAAAAAAATTTGAATTAGTCTGGCCTTGAACCTGAGACATCTTTTATAGTAGTTATACACGAACAAAGCACGTCTTACTATATATATATGTGTATATATATATATATATATAGAGAGAGAGAGAGAGAGAGAGAGTCTCCTTCCATTGTGCATTAGGCCGCCGTGTGCACTCGTGTGGACTCGGCCTTCCCGCATTCGTATTGACGATCCGAACCGTTCACATTGATCTACACATCTAAATTAGTCTTGATATGTAAAATCAAATTATTTGAAATTTGTTTACTCATTCATCATGTGACTATATATATATATATATATATATATATATATATATATATATATATATATATATATATATATATATATATATATATAAACTCTAATGTAATGAGGACTCGAACATGAAACCTCCTTCATATTAGTTATATACGTGCATCACATGTATTGATAGATTGACAAATGATACTAAAGCCTTCTCCCATTATAATATTAGAGATTAGAGATGGATGTTTGGCTTAATCTAAAGATTCTAAACTATTAGCTAGCGCAAATCAGTATCATTTTTTTTTTATCTAGATCGCTACACCTTAGGGGTGGATTCTGCCTGAGCCTTTGATGTTTGTACTACTGGAACAGAATAAAATCTTCAGCAATAGGAGATTTCGCTCGTGTGTATTTATCTTTTATATTTTCTTTTAAAATGCTTTTATCTATATAATAAAACACAAAGAAAGCTATCAAGTGGCTCACCTTCAATCCCCCCAAAATTAAAGGCTCGGATCTAATCTCACAAAACACATTTCTCTCCCTAAAATTTCAAACCCCAAAATCAAAATTTTCCCTCCAAAACTAAAAAACGCATTACTTTATTACTATCACTTTCTTCTCTCTTCACATTTTCATATTTATCTCTTCCTCTCTCTCTCTTCCTATCTCTCTCTTCCATTCTTTCTTTATTTACTTAGAAATTTAAATTTTAAGATTTTAGGTTTGTAAATTCTCAGAATTTTCATGTTTTTGTATTGCACATGTTATATTGAAAATAACAAATATCTCTTCAACAGTTAAATTTCATCATTTCCCACACTTATAGTTTTAAGAAGTTAGATTTTACACCCCATTTATAATTATTTTTCTACATATACTAATGGAAACATACTTTTATTTACAACTAATTATTGCCATACTATTCAAATTTGAGCTACATAATTGTTGTTTTATTGTTTACAGAGATTTTCGTGTTTAGTATCGTTCCGAAGACGTGCCGTAGGCACGTGCCCACGGGCAAATCTAGTATATATATATTTTAGAAAAATTTCAGTTTTCGTTTCATCTGTAGTATGAAAAAGTTATACAGAAAATGACCCTTAACTCAGTAAATTGCATAATAATATTGAAAATAATTATGTGCAGATTGGTAATTGATTGAACTTCTAGTAGGATTTATTTGTTAGAAAGGCATACCAAGATTGTTTTTTTTTCTTGTTTCCCAAAAGACCAGAAAAAGATATGTTAACCATCTTCGACGAGGACCCTCTTGAGTTCTTACGACGGGTTTGACATTCTTCAACAGTGCTGCACCATCCTCCTCCCTATGAAAATACAAATGTAAGTAAGATTTTTAAAGGGTTTACCTAGAATTGGAGAAAGGAACTATTTAATCTTAGATATACAGGGTGGATTTATGTAGACTAACATTTCTCATAGAAGTTCAGAAACGATGCTGTTCATAGCATATTAGCATTTCATCTTAAGATTTAAAATTCACTGCCATAAGTTTTGTAACAGGCAGGAGATACTAATTATCTTGCTTAACACCTTAATAGGAAATGTACTTAATTTTTACCTCAAAAGATCTTGTGTAATCGTAGTCCTATTAAAGTGCCAACGGTTCAGACGGAATTTTGATAGAACGAGTAGTTCGGAGTTTGGAAGACCAGTGTCTTCAATCAACTTACACAACCAATAATGCAATGAATTACTAAGTAAAATATATTGCCCAAAAAATTTTTAGAAAATGGAGTACTCTACTTGCCAATGCATGCATTTAGTTTTAGCAAGCACATATTTGGATTGTATCAATGATTTATGAGTTAAAATGCAAAAGTACATCAATAAAAATTCAGTATGTCTACTATGCTTAATGGTAACTGTCTCCATACAATGCGTCTCATCTTCAAGATGCAACAGTTTCCTGTGATTATGTGATCCTTAAAATTTTCACCATGCATTGATCATTTTAATCATGTGATTATTGTGAGCAACATGGTACTATATTTTAAAAGTCCATGGCAATTCAAGCACACCTCTTAAATTAGATGTATGCAATTAAGTTCCTCTTATTTCTTTCAATTTTCTTCTCTAGCTATTATTGACATTAGCATCAGCAGGTGTTCTGACCAAGAAGGGTCAGGACCCGTAACCCTACTTTGTTTTGCATCTCCATCTTCTATTGCCAATCCACCATTAGTGAACTCTACCGCTCCCTGATGACTAGGGGCATGAGAAGTTCACATCTCCCTGAATGAGGATTATTGTACCAACGTAAATGATAAGCTTTGATTTGGAAACAAACAATAAACTAAATGGGAGCCATCAAGTAGACTTCTGCCTCAAGTAAGGATCAAAGAAATTAACCGCCATGTTAATCGCCCAGCTATTCACTCCAAAGCCATTGCCTGGAGAAAAATGATATCTCGGGATACTTCCATCCAAACAAACTGTAAAATCATAATCAGATCACTATCTAATAATGAAAAATATCGAATTTTAAAAGGGGAGAAAAGGTGGTAAATATCGGGATAGGTTGTGTTTGTTTTGTTGTTTTGAAAATAGTTTTCTGAAAACAGTTTTCTAAAAATGAGAGTGTAAAAGCTGTTTGGTAAAAAAAATTTATTAAAACAGTTTTTTAAAAATGAGAGTATAATGTATGTATAAATTTGGTTATATGTATATATTGTATGCAGTATATATACTCGGATACATACATGTTGTATACATATACATACATACTGATATATAATAATATAAAATATTTTATTATAATAAACATATTTAATAATATACATATATATATAATATATAATAATTATAATAATATTTATGTAATAATAATATATTCAAATTATATATTAAACAATTTATTATAATAATAATAAATTATATAATAATATATATAATAATATATAATAGTAATATATAATAATAATAATATATCTATATAATAAAACACAAAGAAAGCTATCAAGTGGCCCACATTCAATTCCCCCCAAAATTAAAGGCCCAGATCCAACCTCACAAAACATATTTTCCCTCCCAAAATTTCAAACCCCAAAATCAAATTTTTCCCCCCAAAACTAAAAAACTCATTACTTTATTACAATCTCTCTCTTCTCTCTTCACTTTTTCATATTTCTCTCTTTCTCTCTCTCTCTCTCCAAATATTTTTTTATTTATTTAGAAATTTAGATTTTAAGATTTTAGGTTTGTAAAATTTTCAGAATTTTTATGCTTTTTTTTATTACACATGTTATACTGAACATAGCAAATATCTCTTCAACAGTTAAATTTCATCATTTTCTACCATTAAAGTTCTAAGAAGTGAAAATTATTTTTCAACATATACTAATGGAAACATGGATGTTTATTTACAACTAATTATTGTCATTCTATTCAAACTTGAACTACATAATTATTGTTTTACTGTTTACAGGGCTTTTCGTGTATTGTATCGTTCCAAAGACGTGTCGTAGGCACGTGCCCACGGGCAAATCTAGTATTATAATAATAATAGATTATTATAACAGTATATATAAAATAGTATATATGAAATAATAGTATATATAAAATAGTATGTATAAAATACTAATATAATATAATATATATATAATAATAATATAATATAATAATAGTATATATAAAATAGTATATATAAAATAATAATATATATAATAATAATATAATATAATAATAGTATATATAAAATAGTATGTATAAAACAATAATATATTATAACAATTGCATATTATATAAGAATATAAAATAATTTATTATGATAAACAAATTTAATAATATACATATATATAATAACATATAATAATTATAATAATATATATGTAATAATAATCTATTACAATTATATATTAAACAATTTATTACAATAATAATAAATTATATAATAATATATATAATAATATATAATAGTAATATATAATAATAATATATAATAATAATATATAATAACAAATTCTTCTAACATGCAAATATCACATAATTGCATTTTTCATGAGTTTGTTTTCATATTCGTCCTCTGTTTTTAATATTTTGCCTGTAAGGTCAGCGGTTAATATATCAATTAGCTCTGTTAGAGCTATTTTGGCATCAGTCATTTGTCTGATTTCATTCATTATACGTTGATTAGTATTTTCTAGGCTAGTTAACCACCGGAGGGCATCGCCTTCCCAATAGCTTGTTGCAAAGTGTAGGAAGTCCGATATATTCATGAGTGATAGAATATGAACAGTTCCAACCATTTTTTGTAACCAATTTTCTAGATATTTTTTATTTGTTTATGAGGAATGCGATTTATATTTAAAATTAAACCCGGAGTATGTGGGTTTGCAGATCCTCTATTTTGAAGCCATTCCGCTCTCGTACCATATTGTTTGAAAGTAGCTGGAATTTTTGCTGGTATGTTTTCAGCCATGACTTCATCTTGAATACCAGACTCCGCTTGTGATGGATTATGTTGTTCGTGACTTGGTCCTCCAGTTAATAAAGGAACAGTAGGAGTATAACCAGCTGGTCCTGTTAACTGGGAAATTGATTTGTATTTGTACGTATAGCGTACTTTTGTTTGTCCGATGTGTCAGACATGTTTTCCTCTTGTTAAGAGGTTGTATCTGAGTCAGATCCTGACTCTTGATCTTAATGTTTGTATATCCAATAGTTAATTGCGGATGCATGTTTTTCATAATATGTAAAAACATCTATACTATCTATTTTCTCCAGTTAATTCTTTTTCTTGTAAATGGAGAAAAGATTCATAATATATTTTATCTATGTCATCTATATTTATTGTATTCTTTTCTTATGAAGAGTACTTAACCATAATTATTTTTGGTTTAGAAAAACATCAAAGGGAAAACTCCTTAGTTTTCGATTGGGGTTGAGGTTAAGGAAACCAAGTAGTTAAAGTTGTTACTTCAGTTTTTATATATTGTAATAGGTCTACCATATAGTTCAAGATCCTAGCGTTTAAGGATCCATGTGTAGGTAGGTGGACAAAGTGCTCATTATGTTCTTTGTTGAGATGATGTGAACAGTTATGTTTATCATCTAAAATAATCGGATTTCTCCTGGAGTCTTCCATAAAGGATAGAACATATTCTATAGTTATTCATTTTTTTATTTATGATTAATAAGTGATCTTCTTAATCTTTCTCTTTCTATGTTGACTCTTTCTCTGCAGGATGGTACTCCTATCCGTGGATTTCTAGTAGGATTATGCCTCAGATAAGCCTAAAGCTTTTTAACCTAACACCCATGGTGTTCTGCAGGTTTAAATACCACAAGCTTATACCATGCAAACCGAGAGAGTGTACAACTAGATTAGAAAGCTAAAACAAATTACATTTTAATCATAAGAAGGAAAATGAACAACCATAGGATATGCTCTAAAGAAATTACTCCATAATTAAAAAAAATACTTACAATAAGTGGCTAGAACGCCTTCAGGCATACAGAGTATATGTACAATACTTGGCTCTAATACCAATTTTACTTGTTATACTCTGTTTGCTTGAAGGCGTTCTCGCCACTTATTGTAAGTATCTTGTTTAATTATGGAGTAATTTCTTAAGAGCATATCCTATGGTTGTTCATTTTCCTTCTTATGATTAAAATGTAATTTGTTTTAGCTTTCTAATCTAGTTGTACACTCTCTCGGTTTGCATGGTATAAGCTTGTGGTATTTAAACCTGCAGAACACCATGGGTGTTAGGTTAAAAAGCTTTAGGCTTATCTGAGGCATAATCCTACTAGAAATCCACGGATAGGAGTACCATCCTGCAGAGAAAGAGTCAACATAGAAAGAGAAAGATTAAGAAGATCACTTATTAATCATAAATCGAAAAATGAATAACTATAGAATATGTTCTATCCTTTATGGAAGACTCTAGGAGAAACCCGATTATTTTAGATGATAAACACAATTGTTCACATCATCTCAACAAAGAACATTATGAGCACTTTGTCCACCTACCTATGCATGGTACCTTAAACGCTGGGATCTTCAACTATATGGTAGACCTATTACAAGATATAAAAACTGAAGTAATAACTTTAACTACTTTGTTTCCTCAACCTCAACCCCAATCGAAAACTAAGGAGTTTTCACTTTCATATTTGTTTAAACCGAAAATACATATGGCTAAGTACTCTTCACAAGAAAAGAATACAATAAATATAGATGACATAGATAAAATATATTATGAAGTTTTTCTCCATTTACAAGAAAAAGAATTAACTGGAAAAATAGATAGTATAGATGTTTTTACATATTATGAAAAACATGCATCCTCAATTAACTATTGGATATACAAACATCAAGATCAAGAGTAGGATCTAACTCAGAAACAACCTCTCAACAAAAGGAAAACATGTCTGACACATTGGACAAACAAAAGTACGCAATACGTACAAATACAAATTCAATTCCCCAGTTAACAGGACCAGCTGGTTATACTCCTACTGTTCCTTTATTAGCTGGAGGACCAAGTCACGAACATCATACTCCATCACAAGCGGAGTCTGGTATTCAAGATGAAGTCATGGCTGAAAACATACCAGCAAAAATTCTAGCTACTTTCAAACAATATGGTACGAGAGCGAAATGACTTCAAAATAGAGAATCTGCAAACCCACATACTCCGGGTTTAATTTTAAATATAGATCGCATTCCTCGTAAACAAATAAAAAAATATCTAACAAATTTTTTACAAAAAATGGTTGGAACTGTTCATATTCTACCACTCATGAATATATCAGACTTCCTACACTTTGCAACAAGCTATTGGGAAGGCAATGCCCTTCGGTGGTTAACTAGCCTAGAAAATACAAATCAACCTATGATGAATGAAATCAGACATATGACTAATGCTAAAACAGCTCTAACAGAGCTAATTGATATATTAACCGCTGACCTTACAAGCGAAATATTAAAAACAGAGGACGAATATGAAAACAAACTCATGAAAATGCAATTATGTGACATTTGCATGTTAGAAGAATTTTTTTCTAAATATATAGGACTTATATTCCATCTCAGTACAACCGATTAAAAATTATTTTGGATGGAAGGATTTTTTCCCAAAATCCCTTATCCATGGAGCAATCTCATAAAAGAAAAATACGATCAGTTGATTATTTCTGCACCAACTGTACGAAATGCTCAATCCACAGGAAATCTAAACAAAGCCTGTATGGTGGAAAATATTTGTGAAAGAGCTAAAGCTCATAAACAGATAGATAATAAAATAAAACATTCGAAATTAGGCTATGCCTGTTGTTCAAAATACAATGAAGATATAAATTTACAATTCAGATGTAGACCAAAATATAACCACATGTATAACAAATTCAAAAATAAAACAAAACCGTTTGTTCATAGAAAAAAAAAACCATAGTTCCAAATCACTCGGAAAACTTGGAAACCTGAATTCAAAAGAAAATTCGAAAAAGAAAAGAATTTCCCAACACAAAAATTTATTTAAAAAAAAGTTTCGCAAAGGTTGCAAATGCCTTAAATGTAGCAAAGAAAGACATTTTGCTAACGAATGTCCTACCAATGTCAAATCTCTAATTATAGAAAGTTTAGAAGAATATGGAATCAATCTCGGTACAATTGATGACATACCAAGTGATAACAATTCTTCTATATATGAAATAGAAAGCCTTTATTCTGAAGATTGTTGCTCTTCTGAAGATGAACAAGGTCTGACTGAAAAATTCCATTCGATCAACATAAATATGTTGACAATAAATAAAACAATAAATTCAATTACAATAATTCCGTTAATAGATAATAATATTCTACCATGAAAAAGAAAAAGATATACACCATGCTATACTCTTTTTTCCAGTAGAACTTATTATCTAAAACGATATAGAACAACAGTCATTTATTTAGACATTATTATTCAAATACCTTTGGAATAATATGGTATCATCCATAATTTCCCGATGCATGCAAAAGAAAATATATTCATTACCAGTGGAATAATGGAACCCATGGCTACGGAAAAAAACAGCAATACAAATAAAAATACCAGTCTAAATGATCAAGATATAAAATAGAAAAGGATGATCCCATAGGATTACTCGTCATACATAAATATGAAGACCTTCCAATAATAAAGGAAGACCAAATAAATAGACAATTTCAAAATCAATTTAGCAGTCCAAATAAATATCAAACGCAAAGTTCGAGTTCTAATTCCAAAGAACATGAAACTCATTTTGAATATAGAATATATATTAATACCCTTACTACTACTAATGAAATAACATCAGAAGAAGTTACAAATTCAAGTATACAAGGCAGTATAGGGGAACAATTTATCGTAACTGACGAAGACTTGGAAAAATTAAAAGAGGCTATTCCTCATTCTGATAAAAAAGAAATCTACAAAAATCCATCCTTTAAATCCAGATTTCTCATTCAGCATACCTATATCTTTGAACGTATGCAAGGAAATATAGAGTTAAAAGGAGATGAAGATTTTTCTTCATTTAAACTCTTAGACTTAAATAAAATTGAAAAATTAAAGAAAAAATATCCTAAAATGAAATACCTTCATATAGGATTAATACAAATAAAAATAACAGGACTACCCTTCAGGAATAGATACTCCTATCATACTTGTTTGCATGGATGAACGAATCATCAATAATCTTTTAAATAGTATTATTGGCGGTGCTAAATCCAATCTTGCACATAGGTTATTCGGAGTAAACATACATCCAAACTTTTGTATGAGTCTTGACGATAAAAATTTAAATAAAGCTTGTACACTTTCAATAAATCTTCAAGGAATAGAACTTTTACCTGGTTCTAAAGTTTTAGGAATATAGTGGGAACATTGTATGGCTTTAAATGACACATAAACATTTAAATCTATTACGCCTACAAATTTTATAAAACTATTCGAAGGGTGAATAGGAAAAACAATTCAACCTCGCCTAGTAGATATCCGACATCTCAAATTTGATCAAGAAATGCAAGTCTTTATAAAATCTTTAAAACCAAAGATTCCAGTCACGATCAAATACTTTACTGCTTCGGGAAATACAATATCTACCGTACGAATGAATCAAATCGAAGGATCTTCCTCAGCTCCTTCTTTACAAAGATCATTCTCTTCAAGATCAGATATAACAGGAACTGATTCTTTCTCAAATATTCTACCACAATTACCTCGATCAAGTTTTCAACAAGATCATTTAGAACCCCTCGAAGGACATAAAAAAAAATTAATTCAACAACGAGAAAAGAATCAGAACAAAAGATTCTAAAAATACCTTTAGCCCAAATCTGCAATAATGATTCGCACTATTGACTTAAAAAAAACAAGAACAATTACATATTTATATTCCTCTTACAATCTGCATCCCATATATATAAGAATTTACTTTACATGCTTTACTAGACACAGGTGCAGAAACCAGTCTACTAAAAGAAGTTTTCATTCCTCAACAATTTTGCACCCCTTTAGATAAACAAGGAATGCTCAATAACTTCATGGGCAAACAATTAGCTATAACACATAAAGTAGTCGGACTCCAAGTCCAGATTCCTGATATTCATAATAACATTATGACGTATTCTTTCGACTTTGGTTTATTACCCAATGTCTTAGAAGTAGATTGTTTAATTTGTATGGATAATCTTCAGTTCTTTGAACCATTCAATAAACAATATATTCAACTCGATAATAGTTTAATTCCCCGAGTTACCTTAACCGCCCCTTTAGCATCTCATTATACCCCTGCACAACAGCGTGGTGATAATCCCATCACCTTAATTCACCAAAATCAACAAACTTCCAAAGCAGGACAGGTATATACATATCCATTACATCCTTCAAATAAATTTTAATCACTTATACACAACATGTTAGAACCACTATATTCTAACGATCCGTTAAAATGGTTTTCCAAAAGCCCATGGTATTGTAAACTCGAACTATTAGAAGAACACCACGATACAAAGATCCGTGTGAATAGTATTATGGTTTCTCCTACAGACAAAGTAGAATTTGCAAAACAAATTCAAGAATTACTAGACTTACAAATAATACAGAAAAACTCTAGTCCTCATTCATCTCCAGTTTTCCTAGTAATAAACCATGCAGAAGTAAAACGAGAAAAAGTAAGAATGGTAATTAATTATAGAAAATTAAATAGTGGTACAGAATTTGATGGATACTTCATTCCATCTGCCGAACAACTCATTAAGCAAATTCAATGAGCAAAATACTACAGTAAGTTTGACGCAAAGTCTCGGTTTTGGCAAGTAAAGCTTCAAAACAAAACTTCCATAGAACTTACAGCCTTCAGCTGTCCACAAGGATACTTTGAATGGTTAGTCATGCCCTCTGGACTAAAAAATGCTCCCCAAATATTCCAGAAATGGATGAGTTCTATCTTTGGACATTTACCATTTCTGGTATTCTCCTCAACAACATAAGAGCATAAACAACACCTTTTATAATTAGCTCAACTCCTAATCAAACATGGAGTCATATTATGTCCTAAAAAGATTGAAGTCTTCAAGACAGAAATTGAATTTCTAGGCAAATATATTAAACAAGGAACCATTGAACTACAACAGCATATTTACTCAAAGATAAAGGAATTCCCTGAAACATTCACTACTCTAAAGGAACTTCAAAGTTTTCTTGGTCTATTGAACTATGGATGAAAGTTTATCCCCAACTTATCTTCAAAAGTTCAAAATCTCCAACAAAAACTTAATGAAGAACAAGCTAAATATAAAGCTTCCACCGGTGAGCAACCTAGAAGATGGAATACAGATAAAATCTCTATTCTATTATCTGACAAAGGGATAAAAGAAATCCTTGAAATGAAACACTCAATACAACACCAAAAAATACTTTATTTCCCCATTGATCAAGAAGTCATTACATTACAAACAGATGTTTCTGATCAATTTTGGATCGGAGTATTAGTTGCTAAACATAAAGAAATCATAGCATATACATTCGGAAAATTTGACAAAACATAGGTTAAATATTCCACATACGATAAAAAATTACTTGCTATAAAGTTAGCATTAAAAAGTCTTAAAATCTATTTGTTATATAGAAGTTTCTGTATCGAGACAGATAATAAATCAGTCGCACAATTTCTGAAAAGAAAAATATATAACAATCCTGAAGAAAATCTTAAAAGAATTAGATTAGCATTATATTTAGAAATTTTTTCTTATGAAGTTAAATATATCCCTAGCTATACTAACCATGTCACTGATTTTCTTACCAGTCCATGAATGACGATTTTAACCAGAAGTTAAACGAGTTACTAGAACAAATGAAGCACCAAGAGTCTTGGCAACAAGCTGGGTCGAAGAAGACTCAGAAGGTCTCTACAGAGATTGGAACCTCATCAACTCCCACAGGAGTAGATTCCGCCCGCAAAGGTAAACAGAACCTACAGACCGAAACTGCTCCACAGAGCAACAAAGTCTCCATAGAGACTACCACTAACACAGCTTCCACAGAAGCAAAAAAGACCTTTGTTCCATATAACAAAGGAAAAATGGTTCCAACTGAACCAAAAGGAACATTCGCGGCATTTATGGTTAAAGATTGGTATAACATTGAAATGAAAGCCCATGACCCAAATCTTTATGAAAAATTCAATGGATGCTTTCGAGCAGTACAGTCAGCCAATTTTAGAACAGTAAACTTTTGGCTCACAAAACTCAAAAGCGAATTTCTTGCTATCCTACGAGACGTACGCCAACACCAGAAGCGTCAAAATGAGACTCAAGAACTCATCTTAAAAATAACACAGTTTTCTTCTACTTTTAGATCTGAAGCTCTGAATAAAAAAGAGGGCAGCATTATTATCTGGAAATACTCCAGAACAACGAAACTTACAATAGATCTTTTCTCAGATGGATACTACAGATCTCGTCAATCTACAAATTCAAGATTTACTAGATTTGCTCAGATCTTTAAATATACAGAATGAGCAGACAAAGGAGTTAGAAGCAGAAATCACAGTACAAAATATGATTTCCATGTATCAGCAAATTCTTTTGGATGATACACGAATTCTAAACTTCTTTAAAAAACTAGAAGACACAGAAATAATAACTTTCTAGGCAGACGAAGAGATCATCAAAAATACCAATGATAGACCTCGTCTAATTGTCTTCTTTCATGAAATCCAAAAATATCAAAAGCATATTCGCAAAGGGATTGTGCATGAAATATATGTCAATACAAATAATGCAGAAGAGTATGCCAACTACATACCAGAGATTTGCAAAATCAAACTTCTGGAACAAGCAAATTGTTTCCAAAATATCTTCATGTTCCGTATTTGGTCTATGTGGGAAGAAAGACAGTATGTCAAACTATTTCCATCTGTCCAGATATGGGAATTGGAACGAGTCACGGAAGAACCATGTCATCAATTCTTAAAATTCAACAAAAAAAGATTTTGTTGAAGAAACAAAACGTTTATTGGCAGCTCAAGAATTATTTGAGTATACAAATGAAGTTGCAGCCATAGGAGCACATTCAATTCATGATGGAAAAACTATTCTCTTAGTAGATACTTTATCAACATATGAAGCTTCCTCCCTCCGAATCCAGAAGGCACAAAACTTTCTTTCTTCACTGATACTAGGATGACTATGAGGTACTGCTCAAGAAGAGTATCTTGAACAACAAGAAGACTTGCAAAAGACTCTCAATGGATCAGGTTCAGTAGATTCAGAAATGATTACATGAATAGCGAATGACGACTGAAAGAAGCATGGTGGACCACTACACCTAAAATGGTGGAGCCTACCACTATAACCAACGCACTAACTTTAAAAGATTCCTTCTTATCCTCCAACGCAACAAGAAAATGACAGCTCACCTGCTAGTGCTTGCCAGCTTGCTTCCATTAGGCAAAGAAAGGAGCCCTCCTCTGCTATGAAAGAAGACCCAAGGGTCATTGTATAGACATCAGTTCTCTCAGTGCATAATTTTTTCTTTTGTGAGCTTCGAGTGCTTTCTTCTTGTGTTCTTCTTTCTGCTTTCTTTGCTCCCTTCCTAAAAATTGTTCTTTGCTTCCCTTCCTAAAAATTGGTATCGGAGTTCCCGTAACTTTCTCATACAAAGACCTGGAAGGTGTCCAAACACCACATTGCGACGCACTAGCAGTCAGCCTCTGCATGGTAAACCACAAAGTGCGCCACTTCTTGGTGGACAACAGTAGCTCGATGAACATCCACATCTTTAAAGCATTCAAAGGCCTCAAACTCTCCAGAGACTAACTAAAATCTGTGGGTATACCCTCTACGGGCTCTCACGGGTTCCGACCTGATTAAAGCGGTAGTCACCCTCGATGTGACTGTGGGAAAAGCCTCACCTACCCGAACCGAGGCCTTGGTAGTTAACGTGAAAGCCAGCTACAATGCCATCCTTGGTCGTCCCGGATTGACAGCTCTTCATGCCGTAGCATCGGCCTTCCACATGAAAATGATGTTCCCTATACTAGTAGGGGTAGGAGAAGTAAAAGAAAGCTAAGATGAAGCTTAGACATGTTATACGACCACAATGGGTGGCTTGGTCCTCCCTTTCAGTGCTATAGAACTCCCTCTAGAGAGGGGTCAAATTAACTCCGAGCATATGGACGACCTAAACGAGATCTCCTTCTCCAAAAAAGATCATACCGGGTGTTTCTGGATAAGCAATGTTCTCTCCCTCCTACTCAAAGAACAAATTTTCAGTTGCATTAGGGGGAACCGAGACTCGTTCGTTTGGACCGCTGCTAACATGTCCGGCATCTCGGAAGAATTGATCCTGCACCACCTCAGTGTCAATCTAGATGCCAAGTCAATCTAACAAAAGTGCTGCAAGTTTGCCACCGATAGGCAACAAGATATCAATAAAGAGGTCGACAAACTCCTAGGCACCCGCTTCATTCAAGAAGTTAGCTATACCGAGTGGCTAGCCAACGTGGTCATGGTACAGAAATTGAATGGCAAGTAGAGGATTTGCAACGACATCACCGACCTGAATAATGCATGTCCAAAGGATCTCTTCCCTCTTCCCAGCATTGGTGCCTTGACCGATGTCACATCCGAGCAAGAGCTCCTCAGCTTCATGGATGCCTTCTCGGGATACAATCAAACTCGAATGTTCCCTCCTGACATCCTGAAGACATCCCTCATCACTGACCAAGGCCTCTACTGCTATCGATTCATGCCCTTCGTGTTGAAGAACTCTAGAGCCACTTACCATTGCCTAGTAAACAAGGTCTTCAAGAAAAAGATCGACCAAAACATGGAAACTATGTAGATGATATGCTTGTAAAGAGCCTCAAGAAGAATGACTATGTGACTGACCACCAATAAGCTTTTGATTTCCTCCAGAGGCACAACATGAGGTTGAACCCCTCAAAGTGCGCCTTGGGGTCTCCCTAGGAAAGTTCATGGGAATCATGGTGAGCCAAAGAGGAATTGAAGCCAATCATTCTCTACATATTTCCCTCATCCAACAATAAAGAAGTCCAGAATCTCATGAAGCACCTAGTCGACATCGAGAGCTCTCTCCAAGTTTGGAGAGAAATGCATCCCTTTCGTGAAATTTCTCTGAGGAACAAAAGGCTTTGAGTGGAAGCAAGTGTAGCAAATGGCCTTTGAACAGTTCAAGGCATATCTCATCAATACTCCACTCCTAAGGAAGCACGAGCCAGGAGAGGCGCTCTACCTCTATCTGGCCACTTCTGATCAGACCTTCAGTGTCATCTTGGTAAGAGAAGATGACAGGGTCCAGAAACTGATCTACTATGTGAGCAAAGTCCTTCATGACGCCAAGTTTTGTTATTCTAAACTGAAGAAGATGGCATATGCTCTAATCATAACTACCCAAAAACTCATTTCATACTTCCAAGCACACTTATCTTAGTCCTCACCGACCAACCCCTCTTGTGAGTGCTTAACAAGTCAGAGAGCTCCGAGCAACTAATGAAGTGGTCCATTGAGTTGAGCTAGCACGACATCAGTTACCGACCAGGGACGGTATCAAAGCCTGAGCCATAACTGAATTCGTCATAGAAAGCATTGTCCCTTACTCTCTTGAAGAGGAAGAAGACCCCCGAAGTCTAAAGCATGTACTTCGATGGCTCCTCTTGCATCGAAGGGAGCGGGCTGGTGTCATCTTGCTCGACCCAGATGAGTTCGCCCTTCAGTACTCACTCTGCCTCAACTTTCTAACCGCCAACAACAGGGCCCAATGCGAGGTGCTAATTGCCGACCTCCTCCTAGCTCAAAATGCATGGACTCAGAAGGTAAAGTTTTTAGTGACTCCCAGTTGGTGGTGAACCAGATCTTAGAAGAATATGAAGCCAGAGACGACCGCATTGTCAAGTACTTAGCCTTCGTGAAGAAGCTCTTACATACATTTCAAGAGGCTAAAGTCACTCGAATTCATGTAAAGAAAATAGAAAAGTAGACACCTTCTCTACGCTAGCATCCTCTTCCTTCGAAGGACTCGATCACACCGTGCTTATTGAAGTACTACTCAAGCCAAGTATTGAAGAGGTTAGAGCTCATGTTTATCACTCCTTCGACACCCGGAGACAATTGGATGAAATCCTTGATCAACTTCCTCTTCCTTCGAAGGACTTGATCACACCGTATTTATTGAAGTACTGCTCAAGCCAAGTATTGAAGAGGTTAGAGCTAATGTTTATCACTCCTTCGACACCTAGACACAATTGGATGAAATCCTTGATCGACAAGGGAATCCTCCTAGAAGATCCAAAAGAATCAGGAAAGATCATGGTTAGAACAGAAAGATGCACACTAGTTGAAGGAGTCTTATTCAAAAACTTCTACACCTTGGTAGATGGTCGACAATCCCTGCGATGCCTCTCCCTCGAAGAAGCAAAGTATGCTCTCTAGGAGTACATGAACGAGTCGATTATAGCTACATGAGTGTCAGGTCACTTCCACGGAAAATTCTTACTCATGGGTATTATTGGCCTACCATCCTCGACAATGCCCAAGAGCAAGTTCACCTCTGCGCCCCCTACCAGAGGTTCTCATCAATCAAGCAAACTACCTAGGCTGAGTTTAACTCCGGTTCAAGTCTGATCCCCTTTGTTATGTGGGGAATGGATTTACTTGGACCGTTTCCTCTCACGACTCGATAGAGGATCTTCCTAGTGGTTTAACTACTAGCTTCCATCATCGAGCATAAGATTCTAAAATTCTTCTAGTAGAACACAACCTACAAGTTTGGGATCCTTCGAATTCTCATCACTGACAATGGAGCCCAATTCGCCACCAATGGATTCCACAAATTTTGCACCAACCTGGGGATCAAACAATGTTTCTCTTCCATCTCCCACCCCAGACCAATAGCCAAGCCGAGAATGCCAACCAGAAGATTATTGGTTGCCTCAAGAAAAGACTCAATGAAGCTTCTAATGGACTATGGGTCGAAAAGCCCCTAAGTGTACTATGGTCGAATAGGACAACGAAGAGAACCCCAATAGGAGAGAATCCCCGTTCAACCTCACTTTCAGCTCCGAAGCACTGATCCCTCTGGAGGTCGGGCTACCCTCACCATGATTCCTCTCCTTGAATGAAGAACAAAACTCAGAGACCTCAACCTTGATCTCATTAAGGAAATGCGTCCGCCATACAAAGACACATATATCAGCAAAGGGTGGAAAAAGTTCTACAACAAGAAGGTGCGCCCAACAAACCTCAAAGAGGGGGACTTCGTCTTACGGAAGATCGAAATTTCTAACGCACGCAAAAAGGTCAAAATTTCTAACCCATGCAAAAAGGATAAGCTCTCTCCAAACTTGGAATGACCGAACAAGGTCTCCAAAGTTGTTCACCGAGGAGCTTATCGACTTAGACTTTGGGGGGGGGGGAGATATATCAAGGACTTGGGACGTCGAGCACCTGATGAAGTTCAACGAGGGTGCTTAATGCCCTCCTATAGATTCTCTGAGATTTGTAATAAGGCCAATCCTTAAAATAGCCAGAGAATGTAAAAAAGGCTAGCCTCCAAGGCAGCCACTTAGGTATATTTTTCAATAAAACTAACATTTTTTTTCGCAAACTCATTGTACTATTATCCACATGCAAAATGATGAGTTCAGCGCTCAGCCCCTGTTCTAAGATACGCCCACAACTCATCAGCTCTTTAAAAAAATAAGTTTAGAGTCCAAACCCTTGGCTCGATGTCCCTCCCGCAATTTGCAAACAAGAAAGTTTAGAGCTCACCTTGCTGCTCGAATCCTCCTACAACTTGTTAACTTCGTAAAAAACCACTTTGGAGTCCAAACACGTGGCTCGAAGTTTCTCTCGTAATTCACAAACAAGCATGAATGAAGCTTGACTCATCACTTGAAACTTCTCCTGTTACTTGTTAACTCCTTAAAAACCCATTTTGGAGTTCAAAATCGTGGCCCAAAGTCGCTCCTACAGCTCGCAAATATGCAAGTTCGGAGCTCGACTCGCCACTCGAACTACTCCAGCAACTCGTTAAACTTCCCAACAAGCAAGTTTGGAGCCCAACTATTCTCTAGAGCTACTCCCACAATTCTCTAAACTCTCAAATGGCAAGTTCCGAGCCCAACTCTTCTTTAGAGCTGCTCCCGAAAACAAGAAATTCCAGAGATGGGCTCGTCACTTAAAACTATTGCTGCAACTCGTTAACCCTCCTAACAACTAGTTCAGATTCCAAAACTCATGGCTCAAAGTCGAGACAAAAAACTCATTTCTAGGAACTTGCTTAGCTTCATGAATGCTTGCCCGTCACCCGAAACTACTCTCAAAACTTGCTCTCAAGCAACATGAGTTGTAGGTGCTAAACGATGGGTCACAACACATAAAAGAAGAATCGAGACAAAAACGAGCAAAACCTTTATTTCACATCAAAGTCCTAGTACAAGTTTGGCAATTAAATACATCGAAAGCAAGTTCACTAAGATTACAAGCCCTCAAGATCACCTTTATTTCCACGTGAAAGGGGGATATTTCGATTAGGGACATGGTTTGTCGGTGATACTTCTTAAATAGAAGAAGCTCCTCCTCGGCCACTAAAGCTACCCGAGCGAGGCGCTAACCCAACCTGTAACGCCCCGAATTTCAAATAAGGATAAATTCGAGATTTCACAGGATCTTTACTTCACTTCGTACAATTTTACAAGGAAATTTTAAAACTTTTTCAATACTACATCAGAGTTCCTTTACACTTGGTTTTTACACAGCGGAAGAAATAAAACTTACAACAGTTGAAAGACAAAAACATAACTTGTACAATTTTACATCATTTGCAACATTTTTAACTTTCATATAGCAATAGCATATCCACTTTATAACTCCATGAATGGTCCTTTACCTGCATGTCAATCTGTGGGCACGTCAGTTACTTACAACTGACGAAATGTTATACACGGCTATCCTCTCTATGCCGGGAATAGTATAACGATCTCATACCTTAACAAATCACAAAAAGATTGAATGAACAAGTAAAGTGTCAAGGGTGATTATTCTAAATATAAGTGTATGTCATGCCTTAATGCCTAATGCACGCAATTCTACACTAGGATGACACTAATGCACACTTGTTCAGATTCTATGCATCCCATACTACATAGGTCTGAGGGCAAGTGCCTACGTACTCCATATTGAAGGGTTCGATCCCTCGCCATGAGACTACCCAGTAATTAAACAAGTTTTAGAGTTATTTCACAGATACGGATCTCAGCCTCCCTGGCTAGCCTCCCTGGCTATAATAACAGATCCCAGCCTCCCTGGCTATTATATCATGAGAATAATCCCGTAAATGCCCCTCTAGCCCCGGTATATACATATTCTTTGGAGTATGGTAAACATCCGCCAACTACCCTAAGTCCCAGATAAAATACAGTCCATCTCCTAGAATGCCTAATTATTTACGTTTGCACAAGTCTATTACATCTTCACCTAAGTGCCTAATTATTTTTTAGGTCAAGACATGAATATGTTATTACCCTAGAATCAGTTTTACCTCATACCGGATTTATTCACAAAATACGAGATCGCCCGACGGCATTATCTCAAAATCAAGTCTCAAAATCTTTCTTTCAAAATTACCGGTAACCGAGGTCTTACTAATTCTAAATCATAAACCTTTCATGTGCAAGAAACATGGGTACACATACCCTTTAATAATCATGTCTTAACTTATTATATTCATGACTTTAACTTATCCATAATTTCTATGTCTCATTTTTAACACTATTCATAATAATAATTCTATTTCATGAAACCATTTCATTCAACAAAATTTATCCCTTTCACAAACATGATTTTATCACTTGCAATCTCATTTGCAATTTAAATAATCAAGTATGCAACACAAATGAATAATCCCATCAAAGACAATTAATTTACAAATCTACATTTTACTTTTCCTCTAATGATGCAAATCATGTTCTTCAACAATTTAGTTTTTGAAGACAAATATCAATCTATCTCGAAGTCACTTTTATTATCAAAAAAGTTCTAAAACTATTATAAAATAATTCCATTTTATTTTATATGAATACTAGAATTTATTCTCAAATCTTTACTCAAAAATTTCCCTTTTTAGTTCTTAAAAATCTCAAAACTATTTTGATTATATTATGTAAACAGCGGGTCTTTTCACAAATTTTGGTTAGCATTAGAAATTCTTACTTTACAGTTAATCCCATTAAAAAAAATGTATGATAACACTTAATCCCATTTTTTAAAAAAAAATGTATGATAACACTGGGCTTCGAACCCGTGAAGCCCAGGCAGCGAACCAAAGAAGCACACGCCAACCACTAAGTCCATGTGGACTTGTTGTCTCAACTACAAACCAAAAGTCTTTTGACATGGTCCTCAATCTAGTGTTCATTAAAAAGATCATACAAAAGAAATGTTTCGCCCATAGTGAGTATCGAACCCAGGCCCAACAAGGAAGCAGCACACGGCCGAACCAACAGGCTAATTGCGCCCCACACCCTAAACCCATTTCGTAGGTTTTTGAGCCATTTTTCTGTTATTTTATTGTTTTTCATAAAACTAGATTTTTCATTTGATCAGTCTTCTTCACTAGTCTCCAAATAGTTTATTTAGACTGAAATTTATTAATTACTGAAATTCATGTGTTTAAAACTTATATTTAATAATATCTAAATTTCAAATCTCTCTTTCTTCTCTTTTATTACAAGAATGTAGTTCATCATTTTAATCAACTAGAAAATTTGTATTACTTTTCAACAAGTAACAATAAGTTATGTATACCCTTTTTCTATACAAAATTTCTTCTTTAAACATAAGGGAAACTTCTTCAATTATTTTAACAATTACTAGTTAACATACAAATGACAATTTCTTTTTATTTTAAATTTCCAATCTACATGACAATACTTTGTTTCTTAATTAATAATAACACTTCTACAAGTTGGCATACACAAAAAAAACATGAATTTTATCTTCTAATTATCACATCGAATTTATACTACTCATTAATCATAATAGCATGCTAATGTATGACAAATAATCAATCGATTCTTTTTCTCATTGACCCCTAACATGACTTAATCATACATGAATTACTTATCATTCTCATCTCATACCATAGCATAGATCATATAAGAAATTCCATACTACTCATTATTTATTACTTAGCATACATTATTCTAAAATTAGAAAGTATAGGATCACCCGCAAACATAATGTTAATCCATTTGTCAACATAGCATGATTCACTATTAGTCTCACCACATTCATAGTATTATTATTCTATTTTATCAAAACTACTCATTCATTTTTATTAGCATGTACATTCTAAAAATTAGAAAGTAGGAGAACGCCCACCTTGATTGAAAGCTTGAACAATTGAAAGGAAGAACACCACTTCTAGCTTCAAGGGCTCCTAGCTCTTCTCCTCCTAGCAATGGCCCCCAAGCACAAAACTCTCTTCTCTCTTCCTTTTTCTTTTTCTTTTATTTATTTTATTTGGTGTGGACAAAAGAGAAGAGGATGGGGCTATTTATAGGATTTTGCTAGGGTTCAATTTACAAAATTACACACCTAATAAATTACTAAAATTAATTTTTTAACCTTTCATTTTCCTAACTCTCAAAAACTCCCAACTCTTCAACTCACCACCTCTCTTAATACTACAAATCATAACCCCCTTATTTAAATCCTCTCTCCTCTCTAGCATGTAACCGGCCACCTTGTTCCGCCACACTATTAGCTTTTGAAGACCAACCACACACAGCATTTTGCACTTGCTGTTCTCCATTTACCCCGTGGGCCCCCCACCCAAAGGAAACCACGTCAAGGTCATCTTTGACAAAGTCAAGCACAGGGTTTCCTTTACGTGTGGGCCCCTCCTACCATCTGTTATTCATTTAATTTTTCATTTATCCATTCAAGCTATAACAGCCCCCACCACATTCCATTATTCATTTTGCTTATAACAATCCATTATTCATTTTGCTTATAACAAAACAAAGCCATATGCCAACCTGCATATTTCATATAGTATATTATATACTATATATATATATTACACTGCTACTTTATATTATTTTTGAAAATCACGGGTATTACACACACTCCGAAATTATTTTGAAAATGACTACACCAAAATATGTTCGTCGAAAATACGTGCATCGTGGGTGAAATATCAAAATGCAAAAATCGACTTTATTGATGAAAAATTATTAAATATAATCGAAAACAATATAGGCAAAATTACATTTACTAATCTACATATATTTCATGATGAAATCACAACACGTAGAAAGCACGTGCATTATACGTGAAGAAAATCAAAAAATGCATTTTAATTAAAATAGGGGAAAATTGAATTTTCGTTTTATAAAATAGATTTAAAAACATAAAATGAATAATTGAAACCCAGAAATTAACGACGGAAAATATGTAATTAATACGTGTATTGAAAACACGTAGAAAGCACGTAGAATACAAATATCGAAAAATTATATTTTTTGTTGACTCAAAATAGGGAAAAATCAATACTGAAAATATATAAATAGTCGGTAATCAAAATACGGGATGAAAACACATTACATAATACACGTGCGTAACACACGAGGGCAAAATTGTAATTTCTAATTTTGCGGGGTGTTACACTCTCCCCCCCTTAGAGTAGTTCCGTCCCCGGAACTCGCTAGGGTAAAGGTTGTATTTTGTACATGTCACAGAAAATATTTGTATTTAGAAAACTGCAACTTTAAGAAAATAAATGTAGTATACGCAACAAGGAAAAACAAGACAAACTCTTTATAAGAAAACTATGAATATTAAGATGTTACAAGACGGAACAAGAAAATTAGGAAAATGACATAAGAACTGAAATGTGACAAGAGATAGCATAGTTTGAGAGGAATTTTCGTACAAAAATAGTATTACGTAAGCTATTAGATAAAAGGGAAAAGACAATTATGTCGTTAATTTTGAAATAGTTCGGAAAACAATGTGGTGAAGAAAACATAGTCAATAGATAATTTAGAAAAATTTATCGATGTAATAAACGGTAGAAAATTCGCAAACTGTAAAACGAAATCGAATTAGCAATTTAGAACAAGACCATTGAATAAGAGTTTGAAAAAATAAATGGGAATGAGACATGGTTGAAAGTATAGATAATATAAAATGACTTTGTATACCAATTAATAAAATAGTTTGTAAGGTAACTATAACAATTATACATACAATTTGAAAAAATGGAAAGCATACGTTGAAATACTTTGTGAATATACAAAATTTTGTAGTGATGAAAATATTTTATAACATTAAGACAAAATAGTGTAAAGCACATACACGAGATGAAAACACAATTGAAAACAATAATTATATAGTATAGCAAATTAGGACAATAGACATAAACGAGTATATGCAAAAATATTAATGTAGTAATTAGACGAGGGTAAAATGATATGTATAATAAGAATATTGGAATATATGATATATATATAGAGATCATTGGAAAAATATATGTAATAACTAAGAATGTGAGAAAAGATAGTGAGTATATGCAATATATTAAAGAAGTGTAAAACTATAAAGGTAATGAATAGCGATTACTAGTAAAAATGATTACATCAAAACAAATATGCAATAATAATAGTACCAAATGGAAACAAAATGGTAGGTCATATTTATATAACAAGAAAATTTCAATCTTGTTAAAAATATATAGGATAAGATACTATAGTTTCATACAAATCAAAATCATATGAAATGAGTGCTCATAAGAAAATTTCATAAGAAAAATCCAAAATAATAAATGAAGAAAATAGTGGTCTCAATATTAATTTAATAAACGGCAATTTAAAACTCGACAAAATACGTAAAGTAATAGTAGATATAAACGGGTAAACATAAAGTGACATAAATATATGAAAGACGAAATTTTAAGTTTGAAAAACAAGTTTAAAATATCAAGACTAAGGAAGATAGACAAATAATAAATATTCAAATGATTTAATAACATAAGAAAATATTTATTTGAAAAATATTGACTACGGAGAAAGTACCATGATAAAAATCTACAAAATAATTTGAGAGGGAAGTGTGTAAGGTATCACGAATGACGGTCCAAGCCAACCACGCTTCCACTGCACCATTCTGATATCCAGGAAAAAAATGTGCTTGCATACACTCTCATATCAATGTATACGAGAAAAACATCATGAATGAAAGTCAATAACTACTGCATTCACGACTCCAGCCATCCAAAAGAAAAAGAAATCATCAGTGTATAGAGCAACACAAATGTAAATCACTTACATTTAAATCTTTATTGACTGAAACTCACACTCTAGTGTCTGCATGAATAATATTGTAACTACTCAATAAGGTGTCACGGGTTCTAGACTATAGTTAATGATCCTACTACTCTTCCTAAACAAATCTTTAGTCTATCAAGTTCTGATTTACTTGGGTTAGCTGTAGGAGTCGGTTCCCAGCTAGCGGTGGTCCGAAGACGCTTAAATACCGTGTCGCTTAGGGCTGTTTACACCCGGTTGACAGAAGGACTCCTTTAGCTTGTTCCCAAATTTATCGTCCCTTTTTATCGTTCCTTATAAACTTGTACTACTTGTGAAGCATGCTCTAATACCATCTGTAACGCCCCGAATTTCAAATAAGGATACATTCGAGATTTCACAGGATCTTTACTTCACTTCGTACAATTTTACAAGGAAATTTTAAAACTTTTTCAATACTACATCAGAGTTCCTTTACACTTGGTTTTTACACAGCGGAAGAAATAAAACTTACAACAGTTGAAAGACAAAAACATAACTTGTACAATTTTACATCATTTGCAACATTTTTAACTTTCATATAGCAATAGCATATCCACTTTATAACTCCATGAATGGTCCTTTACCTGCATGTCAATCTGTGGGCACGTCAGTTACTTACAACTGACGAAATGTTATACACGGCTATCCTCTCTATGCCGGGAATAGTATAACGATCTCATACCTTAACAAATCACAAAAAGATTGAATGAACAAGTAAAGTGTCAAGGGTGATTATTCTAAATATAAGTGTATGTCATGCCTTAATGCCTAATGCACACAATTCTACACTAGAATGACACTAATGCACACTTGTTCAGATTCTATGCATCCCATACTACATAGGTCTGAGGGCAAGTGCCTACGTACTCCATATTGAAGGGTTCGATCCCTCGCCATGAGACTACCCAGTAATTAAACAAGTTTTAGAGTTATTTCACAGATACGGATCTCAGCCTCCCTGGCTAGCCTCCCTGGCTATAATAACAGATCCCAGCCTCTCTGGCTATTATATCATGAGAATAATCCCGTAAATGCCCCTCTAGCCCCGGTATATACATATTCTTTGGAGTATGGTAAACATCCGCCGACTACCCTAAGTCTCGGATAAAATACAGTCCATCTCCTACGGAGCAACCACAGTCCACCAACTGGGTCTATAGCCACGGAGATCCACTGCCGACTATATAGAATCACCCATTTACGTTTGCACAAGTCTATTACATCTTCACCTAAGTGCCTAATTATTTTTTAGGTCAAGACATGAATATGTTATCACCCTAGAATCAGTTTTACCTCATACCGGATTTATTCACAAAATACGAGATCACCCGACGGCATTATCTCAAAATCAAGTCTCAAAATCTTTCTTTCAAAATTACCGGTAACCGAGGTCTTACTAATTCTAAATCATAAACCTTTCATGTGCAAGAAACATGGGTACATATACCCTTTAATAATCATGTCTTAACTTATTATATTCATGTCTCTAACTTATCCATAATTTCTATGTCTCATTTTAACACTAGTCATAATAATAATTCTTTTTCATGAAACCATTTCATTCAACAAAATTTATCCCTTTCACAAACATGATTTTATCACTTGCAATCTCATTTGCAATTTAAATAATCAAGTATGCAACACAAATGAATAATCCCATCAAAGACAATTAATTTACAAATCTACATTTTACTTTTCCTCTAATGATGCAAATCATGTTCTTCAACAATTTAGTTTTTGAAGACAAATATCAATCTATCTCGAAGTCACTTTTATTATCAAAAAAGTTCTTAAACTATTTTAAAATAATTCCATTTTATTTTATATGAATACTAGAATTTATTCTCAAATCTTTACTCAAAAATTTCCCTTTTTAGTTCTTAAAAATCTCAAAACTATTTTGATTATATTATGTAAACAGCGGGTCTTTTCACAAATTTTGGTTAGCATTAGAAATTCTTACTTTACACTTAATCCCATTAAAAAAAATGTATGATAACACTTAATCCCATTTTTAAAAAAAAATGTATGATAACACTGGGCTTCGAACCCGTGAAGCCCAGGCAGCGAACCAAAGAAGCACACGCCAACCACTAAGTCCATGTGGACTTGTTGTCTCAACTACAAACCAAAAGTCTTTTGACATGGTCCTCAATCTAGTGTTCATTAAAAAGATCATACAAAAGAAATGTTTCGCCCATAGTGAGTATCGAACCCAGGCCCAACAAGGAAGCAGCGCACGGCCGAACCAACAGGCTAATTGTGCCCCACACCCTAAACCCATTTCGTAGGTTTTTGACCCAATTTTCTGTTATTTTATTGTTTTTCATAAAACTAGATTTTTCATTTGATCAGTCTTCTTCACTAGTCTCCAAATAGTTTATTTAGACTGAAATTTATTAATTACAGAAATTCATGTGTTTAAAACTTATATTTAATAATATCTAAATTTCAAATCTCTCTTTCTTCTCTTTTATTACAAGAATGTAGTTCATCATTTTAATGAACTAGAAAATTTGTATTACTTTTCAACAAGTAACAATAAGTTATGTATACCCTTTTTCTATACAAAATTTCTTCTTTAAACATAAGGGAAACTTCTTCAATTATTTTAACAATTACTAGTTAACATACAAATGACAATTTCTTTTTATTTTAAATTTCCAAACTACATGACAATACTTTGTTTCTTAATTAATAATAACACTTCTACAAGTTGGCATACACAAAAAAAAAACATGAATTTTATCTTCTAATTATCACATCAAATTTATACTACTCATTAATCATAATAGCATGCTAATGTATGACAAATAATCAATCGATTCTTTTTCTCATTGACCCCTAACATGACTTAATCATACATGAATTACTTATCATTCTCATCTCATACCATAGCATAGATCATATAAGAAATTCCATACTACTTATTATTTATTACTTAGCATACATTATTCTAAAATTAGAAAGTATAGGATCACCCACAAACATAATGTTAATCCATTTGTCAACATAGCATGATTCACTATTAGTCTCACCACATTCATAGTATTATTATTCTATTTTATCAAAACTACTCATTCACTTTTATTAGCATGTACATTCTAAAAATTAGAAAGTAGGAGAACGCCCACCTTGATTGAAAGCTTGAACAATTGAAAGGAAGAACACCACTTCTAGCTTCAAGGGCTCCTAGCTCTTCTCCTCCTAGCAATGGCCTCCAAGCACAAAACTCTCTTCTCTCTTCCTTTTTCTTTTTCTTTTATTTATTTTATTTGGTGTGGACAAAAGAGAAGAGGATGGGGCTATTTATAGGATTTTGCTAGGGTTCAATTTACAAAATTACACACCTAATGAATTACTAAAATTAATTTTTTAACTTTTCATTTTCCTAACTCTCAAAAACTCCCAACTCTTCAACTCACCACCTCTCTTAATCCTACAAATCATAACCCCCTTATTTAAATCCTCTCTCCTCTCTAGCATGTACCCGGCCACCTTGTTCCGCCACACTATTAGCTTTTGAAGACCAACCACACACATCATTTTGCACTTGCTGTTCTCCATTTACCCCGTGGGCCCCCCACCAAAAGGAAACCACGTCAAGGTCATCTTTTAAAAAGTCAAGCACAGGGTTTCCTTTACGAGTGGGCCCCTCCTACCATCTGTTATTCATTTAATTTATCATTTATCCATTCAAGCTATAACAGCCCCCACCACATTCCATTATTCATTTTGCTTATAACAATCCATTATTCATTTTGCTTATAACAAAACAAAGCCATATGCCAACCTGCATATTTCATAAAGTATATTATATACTATATATATATTACACTGCTACTTTATATTATTTTTGAAAATCACGGGTATTACACACACTCCGAAATTATTTTGAAAATGACTACACCAAAATATGTTCGTCGAAAATACGTGCATCGTGGGTGAAATATCAAAATGCAAAAATCGACTTTATTGATGAAAAATTATTAAATATAATCGAAAACAATATAGGAAAAATTACATTTACTAATCTACATATATTTCATGATGAAATCACAACACGTAGAAAGCACGTGCATTATACGTGAAGAAAATCGAAAAATGCATTTTAATTAAAATAGGGGAAAATTGAATTTAAGTTTTATAAAATAGATTTAAAAACATAAAATGAATAATTGAAACCCAGAAATTAACGACGAAAAATATGTAATTAATACGTGTATTGAAACACGTAGAAAGCACGTAGAATACAAATATCGAAAAATTATATTTTTTGTTGACTCAAAATAGGGAGAAATCAATACTGAAAATATATAAATAGTCGGTAATCAAAATACGGGATGAAAACACGTTACATAATACACGTGCGTAACACACGAGGGCAAAATTATAATTTCCAATTTTGCGGGGTGTTACACAACCGGTCAAGTCTAAATGTCTCGGCTGGAAGGGCGTTGTCCTTCCTTGGTGAAAGCTAAGCTAGATGACCCGACCACTCTGCTCTAAGCATCACCTGGATTTCGTGGGGATGCTCGGCATCTGAGTTTACTTCTTTCACCATCGCTCCCGGTCCAACAGCACTAGGATGAAGGGTGCTTCGCATTCTCAGCTCCCCAAGCTTCTGCTTAAGACAAATAATCTCCAAGTCCCTCTCAACGAGCAACTCTCTGAGAAGAAACTTTCTACTTACCATAGATATTTCTTTCAACCACAGGGGGGGGGGGGGTAAACCAACAGGACGATCGGCCGTCAGGAGAGCTAGATCAAAGCCCCTCTCGATCAACACTTCCTCCAAGCGAGTAAGCTCCAACTCCACCTCGTGTGATATGTTGCGCAAACAAACATGCCCCGACTCTGTCACACGCAACTTGTTGCGAAGACGAGCAAGCTCGACATCTCAAGGGTTTTCTCCCATATACACAACTATAACAAAAAATGAATGAAGTTACTACAATGCTAGAAAACAAAGAGAACTAACCCCCATAATAAGAAGACTCAAGAGATCTAGCTAAAAACATCCAAAGTTTTTGTCCACGAAGAAAAATACAAGTGATGGACACCAAAAGTACTATCATTCAATCAAAATGGAATATGCATCAGGGGTGGCCAGTCTACTATTAGACATTTTACAAAATCAAAACAAAGAAGATGAAAGTAAGGGAGAAAAATCAAGGTCCACCTCAGTAGACGGGGTCACGGGAGTGGAAGCCTTAGCAGCTTCCTTCCCCTCCTCCCTTACTTCTTCCTTCGAGCTCTCCACCTCTTTGCCCACCAGCTCCGTTAGGGCCTGCTTCTCTCTGCCACCTTTCTCTTCCTCGCCCTCAGCAAGCACCTCTCTAGGCATGAGAGCAACATGGTACCCGCTCCCAGTAAAGCTGGGAACTCGTTCGGCCATGTCGAATATGGCCTTCACGTATGACTCACATCACGCTGTTGAGCTTCTCTTTCATCGTGGCCTCCACAGCAGCAGCCGCCTTGGCCACAGTGGCCTCCATCTCCCCCTTGCCTCATGCTATTGCTTCTCCTGCTCGACCTCAAGGACAAAATCCTCTTCTCTGCCACCTCGAGCTTCTGAAGGTGGTCTTCCTTCCTTTTCTGAGCCACCTTGTGCTCCCTGGTGACCTTCTCATTCTCCTATCGGCCCAAGAGGCCTGAATCTTAAGAACTTTCTCGCCCTCATACAGGTCGATCAAATTGCCAAAGTGGCAGGTGATCTGGAAAGAGAAAATTTTAAAGGCTTAAAAACATATAAAGTACGATAAAGCTACACTAAGAAACACAATATATGTACCGCCATGTTGGGCCGGGAAATGTCCATGATGAAGGGAGTCTTCATCTCCTTCCTCAACCTCTTCTGATCCAGCAAGGTAGAGAGATTCTTCATGGCATCAAGGCAAGCCACTGAATTGCCAAGGAAGTCATCATGGCACTTGACATTCCAGTCAGGAGTGTAAATCCTCTTGTTCTTCTCTATGAGGATTCCCTCAGCCTCAACAATCAGGGAAGGAGGCAACGCGCCAGTGATAATCGTGGCCTAAGAGGAGCCCTCTACTAATTGAACTTGTCACCATCTCTGGAGACAACTCCAGGGCAACTGCTAGGGTGGAGTTCGAAGAACTCTTAGTCGCCTTCGAGGAGGACGGTTTGCTTGTCATCCTCATCCTCTTCTTCGCCTCCTCAGGTGCCTTGTTGTGCAAAGCAAGATCCTCAAAATCCATCCCTTCCTTTCCTATAAAAACAACATAAAAGGAGATGTGAAAATGTGAAGAAGTAGGGGAAAATAGATAAATTGACGAAAATTAAAGCTAAGGACTTAGAAGCAATAAAAGTGGAAAAAATCGTAGTAGGGTCCACGGGCTCAGACCCCCCTCGAAGAGGACCTCCTCGGTCATATCTTTCAACTTCAATGCCTTCTGCTCGAGGAGAGCGTCGCTCATCTGCTTTTCCTCCTCATACTTCCGGCTCAGTGTTTGCCTTCTTAGATACACTCTCCCTCCACTTAGTGAAAAACCCCTATAGTTCTGGACTACAGATGATGAAGAACTTACTCTTCCAGTGTTTGATCGGGTCGGGATTCTCGATCACCCCGACATCGGGGCAGAGGAAATATGGAACCGCTCCTCTATCCTTCTCTATTGAATAACTCTGAAGTGCCTCTTCCAAATGTTCAGACTCGGCTCGACACTGATTCTCCAACATTGCAAAATAAAGCCGATCGCAAGTATCCACACGTTCGGCATAAGGTAGCTCAGAATCTCCCTCGTAAAGGGATGAAGGGGTAAAAGCAGCTCGACATTGAAGGCATCGATAAGGAAGAAACAAAACTCACTAGGTATCTCGTAACATGCCCTAACTCCATGACCATGAAGGAGTAACTCGTACTCAGGGGAATCCCGAAAGCGAGCCTAATCTTCATAAGAACTTTCTTTGTAATAATGGTCTTGGTAAAATCAGCCTCAGTGGTGTGGACTTAGTCAAGCTCCGCGTGGCATGTCATACCGAATGAAATTCCCTAAGACTTCAAGATACTGGAGAATGAGGAAGGGGATATGAGGGGGATGGGACTGATTAAACAAGTTTCTCGTAGACTCCTTCTTCGGCTCAATTATCTCCTCCACTATTACCAAACTCCCGACTATTCCTTTTCCCTTCTTTTCTCTAGTAGGGCGGATGGAGACCACCTCTTCTTCGATACAACCTGAGGGGGAAGTGGATTCCTCCGATGAAGCCCTAGACATAACTTATAAAATTACTATAAGTTATCTGACTAACAACGATGACTGGTCGATAGAAAAATGGAAAAAAGATCACCTAAAAGTTTGAAATCTCGGTGAAGAACTTAAATCATATTGAGAGAAAGTGCCCAGAAGAAAGAGAAAGAAATTGGAGGAAATTAGGTGATGTGAGGAGACAAGAGGAGGACGGGGATAATATATAGGGAAGAGATGTGACCGTTGGGCTCCCAACGGTCTGAAGCCCAAATGGTCGTTGGGCTTCAAGACCAGTGGAGTCCATAGCTGCCCACCCCCCCCCCCCCCCCCCCCACCGCGGGTGGAAAAAAAAGAGAGAGAAGAGAATGATGAAAAAGACAAAATGTTGATGTCAGCAACCAGCTCAGAAAATTGTCATCTGAGCTGGTCGCTGCTTTAGTGCAATCTACACCTTTTGATCGCCTCAATCCACTCACCTTCCTGATCAAGCTGTCTTCTTTGCATCCAAATTTGTGCACACCAGTTCGGCATAAAAGACAAAATACTTATGTCAGCATGTAGCTCGGAGGACATCTCATCTGAGCTAGCTTGTAGCTCGAAGGATTTGTCATCTGAGCTACTTGCTAGCTTCGTTTACCGAGGGTAGCCCAATTTTCTTAAATTTTGCACTTAGGTGTTTATTTTTTTCTAGAAAAAACTTCAATTTAATAATTATACATTCAAAAAATTTAATTAAATTTTTCGAAAAAGTTAAAATTAATTATAATTTCTAAAAAATAATTACAATTTCTAAAATTTAATAAATTTTTTTGACAATAATTAAAATTGGGAAAATTAATTTAAAAAGTCCAAAAAGTCCAAAATAATTACTATAAACTTTAAAAAGTTGTTAGTACCCAAAGAAGCTCCGAACAAGATTTCATACATCCCCGAAGCTCCAGAATGTTATCCTGATCACCCAAAAATAGCAATCTACTTGAAGGCTGTAATATCCAACCTTCAGCTAGCACTGTCACATTTACCTGATACCCGGACCCAGCATTGGACCAGTACCCGATCTATACAGGTCCCGGTCGCTTCTATTTTAAGTGGATCCGGACCCGAACCCGGACCTGAAAGTGCAACGGGTCTTATTTTAGGACCCGGGCCCGTTAAAAAATACCCCCAAAAATATGAAATTGAATAATAGAGTTATAGGGATATACATGTAAATAGTAATTGTTGAAAATACGTGTAAATATAATATTTATTCATGTACTTAAGTGCAAAAATTGTTGAAACCGTAGGGTATCGGGTGCAAAAATACTTAAGTGCAAATATTTATTATCCCCTACCGGACCCGACGGGTAGATTTTTTTAATTAGGACCCGGACCCGGACCCAGACCCAAAGCCGATTCTCACAAGTCCGGGTTCGGGTCCAATTTTTGGACCCGTGAGGTACCGGGTCCGGGTAGTGGAGGACCCGACCCAATAGGAGCCGATAACAGCTCTACCTTCAGCGGTTAGGAGATTATGATATGGGTAAAATCAGAGGCACACAATTTTGGCACGCATCTCAAAGCTTTTCAAGGGCAGAACTGTAATTTTATAGTAATTATAGGAATAGAATAAGAATATGGACGCACCCAGGCCCATCAGTTCAACCAGGTCCACCATTATTGCTAAATTACAGCCAAAGAAAAAGGAATCCCAGCTAACTAACAACTTTCAATCAAAACCCTTATCATAAACAAGATTATTAACTAATCCTATCTCGTAAGCATGCGAATGTGCAATTTAAACTCAAAAGATTCTTCTTCAAGTCTGTCTTTTGTAAGTAACTCCTAGCCTATAAATACTCTCCTCGTGTGTAACACCCCGGCCCGAAACAGCGATTTTTCTAACAATTATCCACCACAGGCTTGCCTCATAAAAGGTGCTATAGCTGATTGGTGACCCTAAGTCCAGACAATTGTATATATATATATATATATATATATATATATATTCAATTAGTCTCAAACACTCCCGATATGGTACAAATCTCGCTCACTCCTCTCGCCAAAGAAACAGCTGAAGCCCTGAGGCGGGCCCACACTGCCCACGTGGCACAAACAAGCAGCATTCGATGCTGCTCCTCTCTCTCTCGGGTGTAACGCCCCTGCCCCAGACTCAGACAATTTATACTATTGTCATGCCCCACTTTCCAAAAGAAAATACGGAATACGGATTCGTGACTAAGCCCAGCGAATGATTTTCATCATCCATAAGCTATTCAGAATCTTTACAATATCTCACAGAAATAATCTGATTCGGAAGCGAGAGAATCAACCAAGTATGCATAATCGAATCAAATATACCAACAGAAATTTACTTGAAACTAAAATATTATAATCTCAAATAAATCAAGTTTGGACAAGTTAATAATATCCTGGGTCGCATTGCCCAAATACAAAAATAAATCCAAGTATCAAATACAATATTCCAAGTTAAGCAATTTAAATTAAAATAATAAATGCAAAACTCCAGCACTAATATTTCATATCGCCAACTCCATCTAGCAGCTGACCATCCTGATCTACAATTAATAAATTGTAGAAAAAAGGAAAAGAGAAAACAAACTCCCGTCAATGCAAGTTACGGGTCGCTTGTAGTGCAGGATACAAGTACATGGGAAAGGATAACAAATCTATAATAACAACAGAACAAACATAGCATGGTATAAGCATGTCAACAGAGATGTAATATCTAACATGAATTAGGATAACAGATCAGATAGCATGGTATACTAACAGATACAGATAACATGTGTCAAGTATCAAGTGTCAAGTGGTCTGCAGACAGATATACAGATGATAGTGTCAGATGATAGTCAGACAGATGACAGATAATCAGATTACAAATGTCAGATAACAGATACAGATAACAGATAATAGATGTCATGTTCTTATAAGTCTTGTGTGATTACTATCTAGGTAGCACGTCATGCATCCCAGTTTTTACTACATGGTTGCTACATTCGAACAAGTTACGTTTAGAATTCGTAGTGGAGTCCATAGGGCCGTGTACTCATGGATCAGACAGACAGATATCATATATAGATCAAACAGACAGATAGAACCTATGGGTTCTCTTCTGAGTACACCTTCCTCTAGGGAAGTAATGTAATCCGGGTTCAGATAAACAGAGTCGTGTATCATGTAGTCATGAACACGTAATAGATAGGGAACATGAGCCCTCTTCTCAGTACACATTTCTATATTTTTCACTACTATATCTTTCCCTTAACCCCGGCTTGGTCATTTTGTTATTATTATCAGACAGACATGTATGTGTAGAAAAAAGAGTGAGAATAGTATGGTATAAACATATAACAGGTTCAAGTTGAAAGTTAAACATATACAGACTAAATATAACACATAAAAGAATAATACAACGAAAATTCTAGTTCAAGATAGCAAGACCGTACTGCACTAAATCTGGAATTCCCGTTGCTACAAAAAATGCAAATCTGAATCCGTCGAAGAATCTGGAAAATTGACTTCCGGCCGAATCCAGCAAACATATATAAGTCATATGGTATTTCACAGCATCATAACTCAAAACAAGTTTGAATCCAGAAAACACGTTCAGTCAGAAATCAGAAGTTTGTATTCAAAGTCCGGAAAACAGGATGAAAACTCATTAATTAAATGCACGAAAAATCTGGGTTATTTCCCTATATGTATAGTGACAGAAAATCAAGTTTCATAAATTTTCAATATAAATAGTTTAGTCAACAAAAATCAGAAAACATCAAGATGCAGTAGTTTTATAAATCCAGAATTATAAACACTGTAGTACGAAAATAGCAATATCTCACAAACCATAAATCGAAATCCAAATCCGCCAAAAGGGTAATAAAATAGATATAGTAGAATAACTTTCATAAGATTCGAACGGTTTACTTTCATAACTTCTCACGATTCGATGGTATTCTATTAATGAAATATTTTACTTCTCATGGAAATAAGTACACCATCAAACCTCTTATGAGGAACCATAGGCTTTTTTCTTTTTGATGCTGCGATCACATAAAAACATAAACTCTCAGGCGCGAACAACTGCTCTACGACCACCCTAGTGAAAACTTGTTTTATAGGTTGGTTGGAATGGGATATTCAGAAATATTTTACAAATAGTAAGTAGAATTAGGTCAAAAATCAGGTTCTTTACTGAACAGTATGCAAAATCTGCTAGTAAAGTAATTGTTTGGAAACATAGAACGGTGTATAAAACTCATCAAATAAATCCACAAAAATTCAGGATTAATCCCAATCAGGTCTAGTTATACTGTGAAAATTATTGGATCAAAATAATAATTTTAACATTATGATAAAAATAGGTTACTCTTCAGAATTCATAGAAAATAAAATATGAAAATCTCTCTACACCTCAGTAGTAAAATAGACATAACTCACAATCCATAAATCGAAACTGAGATCCGTCAAAAGGTTTGGAAAATAGACAGAATCCTTTACAAATCATATTCAAAAAATATTTTCATATACTGACCTTAATAGGGTCTAAAATACTGATCAACATCAGGGTAACAAAAATTACAGAATTGTTCTTCATACACAAGTCAACGTAGATCACATGATACTCATCCAAATCAACCCAAACATGAAATATAGTGTACCAGATATCCAAACAACATGGTATAGGGTATTTCTCAAGTATTCGACATGCATTTCACGAATAACACATCAAGCACAGATATCACAAAGTAGCATGAACATATACATCAAAAGTGGTCATCCCTAGTTGTTTCATGTCATATATGTCGTGCGGCAACTATGGTCGAATCAACACAATAGAGACAATATATAACAGAGAATTCACACACAAATTGTCTCTAGAATCCAACTACACTACAGGGGTATTTAGTACTTGTATTACACAAAGAAAAGAATAAAGTTACATGCCTTAATCGACGACGAAAACTACGATGAGCAAGAATAACGGGAACGGATTCCCGGGCAACCTCAACGATCGAACAAAACCCATGAACCACGACGAACACACAAACCAAAAATGTTACTCACACACCACCAAGATAACACGCACACGGAGAAGCACGTGCACACCACCACAAGAACAAACGGCAAGAACACTGAAAGAGGCACGACAGCAAGGCTGCTGCAGTTGCTGTCCGCCGATGCGGCCAGGCAGAGGCAGCACAAGGGTGCAACGGGAGGGGTTGTTGCATCGAGAGGGATGACGACTGATGCTCGGGGTCGCGGCAGGGTTAGCGCTGGAGCGGGACGACGGGGAGAAGAACGGGAGGAGGGCAGTCGAGCGAGGCACAGGAGAGGACACAGGGCGTTTAGGGGCTAGGAGGTGATCGGGAGAATGGGGAGAGGATTGGGAGAACAGGGAGAGGATCGGGAGAACAGGGAGAGGTAGCTAGGGTTGATATGAGGAAGGTGAACAGTCAGGGGGAATATATATATAGAGGTGCATGGGTTGTTAGGGTTAGGCTTTATGTACAGATGCGATTTCGGGTTGGGTAGGTAACGGGTTTGGGTGTTGGGTAGTTTAGGTTGTTGGGTGTTTAGGGAATTAACAGGGTAGGGATTGGGAGATGTGGCAATGGGTATTAGCTATTAGGAGATTGTATAATGGGATTTATAGGATCAATTGGGTTTTTAGGTTGAGAACAGGATAAAAGAAATATGGAGATCCAAAAATAATGAGACTGGCACACAATGGAATAATAGAATAGGATATGAACAAATAAAAATAATGGGGATGAAAACGAAAGCTCGATCAAACAGAGACGGAACAAAATGAGACAATGAAATCAAGAACACAATTAAAAGACGACAAAAAGATAAAATAAATATATTGAAGAACGAAGATCCAATATACGGTCCAAGGAAAGATACAAGAGAAATACACCAAAAGAAAAATACACTAAAAAAATACACAAAATGGAAAACATGGGTTACAAATCCTACCCACCTAACAAGTAGAATTTCGTCATCTAAATTCAAACAAGAGATACATAGGGTAAACCCAAAAGAAAAAAAAACAAAACAAAACTACTCAAACAAATGTGAAAACTTCTGCTGAATCTCCTCTAGCTCCCAAGTCGACTCACCGAGCGAGTGAGGATTCCAAGAAACACGAACCAGCTTGATGACCCTGTTCTTAAGCACTTTGTCCCGCCGATCCATAATAGCAACTAGCAGAATCTCATATGTCAAATCCGGCCAAACGGTCAACTCAGAATAGTCGATCACGTGGCTCTCATCTCGAATATATCTTCTAAGTTGTGAGACATGGAAAACATCGTGCACTCCTGATAAAGCTGGCGGCAATGCAAGACGATAGGCCACCTTGACTACTTGCTCCACAATATCAAACGGTCCAATAAACCTAGGATTATGCTTTTCCCTACCACTGAACCGAATGATACCCCGCCAAGGCAATACCTTTAGGAAAACATGATCACCAACCTCAAATTCCAAAGCTCTCCAATGGACATCGGCCTATCGCCTCTGCCTATCCTGAGCTGCCTGCAAGTGCTTCCTGATCTGAACCACCACATCAACTGTCCTGGTAATCAACTTCGGACCCAAAAACTTCCTCTCACCAATGTCATCCCAGCACACTGGTGATCTGCACTTCCGCCCATAAAGTGCCTCGAACGGTGTAGCTTTAAGACTGGTATGAAAGCTGTTATTGTATAAGAACTCTACGAGATGCAAATGGTCCTCCCATGATCCACCGAACTGCAGCATACAGGACTACAACATGTCCTCAAGAATCTGGATGGTCCTCTCTGACTATCCATTAGTCTGGGGATGAAAAGCTGTATTGTACTTTAATTTACTCTCCAAACTGCTCTGAAGACTCTCCCAGAACTGAGATCTGAATCTCGTATCCCTATCTGATACAATATTGACTGGAACCCCATGAAGTCTGACAATCTCTTGCATATACTTCTCAGCTCCGTTCTCAGTAGACAGTCCGACGCGAAAAGGAAGTGAGCACTCTTCGTCAAACGGTCGACAATCACCCAAATAGCATTATGACCCTTAGGACTCCTCGGCAAAGCAGTCACAAAATCCATAGAGATATGTTCCCACTTCCACTCCAGAATAGGAAGTAATTGAAGAAGTCCAGCAATTCTCTGATGCTTTGCCTTAACCTGCTAGCAGATCAAACACTGAGAAACAAACCGAGCCACAGCCCTCTTCATACGAGGCCACCAGAAATGAAGCTTCAAATCCCGATACATCTTAGTACCACCATGATGGATAGAATACGAAGACTGGTGTGCTTCCTCAAGCAACCTCTGACGAACTTCACCCTTCGGGACAAATAACCTGGACCCAAAAAGAAGCGATCCATCAGCATGAATAACCATGTCCGTTCTGGACCCAGACTCAACCTCAGCTCGAAAACCCTATAACTGCGCATCACCAGCCTGAGCCTCTTTGATCTGATCAACAAGAGACGACTGAAACTGGAGCACCAAACAACTCCAATCAGAACTCGACAACGAAACATCTAACTCCAACCTCCGCATTCGCTCAATCAGATCCCTCTGCTGAGTCAAGAACATAACTATCGGTCTCCTGCTCAAAGCATTTGGAACCAAGTTTACTTTACCAGGATGGTACTGCAAACTGATGTCATAATCGGCCATAAGTTCCAACCAACGCCTTTACCTCATATTTAACTCCTTCTGGATGAAGACGTACTTGAGACTTTTGTGGTCTGTAAATATCTCCACTCAGTCCCCAAGTAAATAATGTCTCCATAGCTTCAAAGCATAGATCACTGCCGCTAACTCCAAGTCATGAGTTGGGGTAGTTCTTCTCATGCGGCCTCAACTAGCTCGATGCATAAGCAACGACTCGGCCCTTCTGCATCAAAACTGTCCCAAGACCCTTAGCAGAAGCATCACAGTGAATTACAAATCTGCTTGAACCATCTGAAATAGTCAACACAAGTGTTGCCGCTGAATCTGGTGTGGGGGCAATAAATAGAATTTGTGGATTCGCAAGAACTCGAACGGGCCAAATCTGAACTCTTCCACTGCTATTAGGCTGACTCCTTGGTGTTGCTACTGACCTGAACGAAGTACGAAACACCGAGATGGATCCCAGCGATGCACCCTCCGATGCTTTTGTCAATACTCCAAAAAAGAATATCAAAAAAACTTTAAGTAGGCAAAAAGTGATCACCTTGTAATGGTAGGAGGTAGGGGGTACTTATAGTCACTGTAGGGATCTGCTTCGGGATAAGAACGATCCCTACTTCCCGATGTAACTGGATAGAAGTGGTTAAAACCACCTCCAGTGGATAAGGACGAGCCAGGATTTCCTCATATCATGTTAAACTATTCCTTAATGGGTTGAGACCCGCTCTCAGCTGAACAGATCCGTTCACGGGTTATTAGGCCCAAGAGAAGAGACTCGGTTCCTATTTCGGACCCGTCCGTAGGTGAAATTATCATTTTGCCCCTGCGAACTTTAAGATTCATGCCTAATTTGTATGATTCCAATTTAATCCCATTTCTAGCCATATCACGAGCCCCCCACTCCCAAATACTGTGTGCTACAGCCTTTGGAGAGTAGTTTTGTTGTTTCGACGGCATATAAGACTTTATTGAAGTTCAAAAAAGTGGGTTTAAATCTTGTTTGAGAGGTAATGGTGTCTAAGCTGGTAACACGCCCAAGTTTGCTCTTAGACTCTTCTGGATTTTTGGTGATTTTTCTCGATTTTTACATTATTTTTCGACTCATTTATTCAATTTTGCAAATCGAAGATTTGTTTTCCTGAATGTTGCTAAAGTCCAAGAGAGATTTTTTCTCACATTTGGATGTCGGTGTCAAGAACGCTCGGCGAAGGTTGCCGAAGTCCAAGAGGGATTTTTTCCCCGGTTTGGACGTCGGTGGCAAGAGCGCTCGGCGAATGTTGCCAAAGTCTAAGATAGATTTTTTCTCACGTTTGGACGTTGGTGGCAAGAACGCTCGGCGAAGGTTGCCGAAGTCCAAGAGGGATTTTTTCTCACGTTTGGACATCGGTGGCAAGAACGCTCGGCGAATGTTGCCAAAGTCCAAGAGAAATTTTTTCTCACGTTTGGACGTCGGTGGCAAGAACGCTCGGCGAAGGTTGCCGAAATCCAAGAGAGATTTTTTCACACGTTTGGACGTCGGTGGCAAGAACGCTCGGCGAATGTTACCGGAGTCCAAGAGGAATTTTTTCCTACGTTTGGACGTCAGTGGCAAGAACGCTCGGTGAAGGTTTCCGAAGTCTAAGAGAGTGAGTTTTTCTCACATTTAGACCTCGGTGGCAAGAGCGCTCGGCGAATGTTGCCAGAGTCCAAGAGAGTGGCATGTGGCATGCTGACAATTGGATCGTTGACTAGTCAAAGACACGTGGCACTCTGACCATTTGACAGTTGACCAGTCAAAGGCATGTTGTGTTTCTTGTCGTCTTGTGGTAAATGTGCCTGGATCTTGAGTTCTTGAAGCCCTCTCAATTTGTGTGCAGCCTCTATAAAACTTCACCCCCAGCTCTCACTTGTTCATTTCTCAAGTTTTTGCTCAGGCAACTAGTTTTCACCAGCGGGAGCTTCAAGTGAGATTTTACCAACTTCCGGTGATCTTTCCGACCGTTGCTGTCACTTTAAGGTAACTCAACACTTAGATTATTTTTTAGCAAATGTCTAGCTTCCCCCCGAGGACAGACCCGCCCCCTCCCCAATGATTCAACTTCGAGCCAAGTTCCTCATGTCGACAAAGGCAAAAGCGTTGAAGTGCCTACTTCGATTGTCGTGGAAACTATAGTCGAGAACCCACGCAAGATGGGGGAGTTCGGGAGGTTGCCTGGGGTTCTGACCAGACTTCAAAGGGTTCAGGAACTTTCAGGGGAGCATGCTGAACGGATCATGTACGGAAGGGGGCAGAGTTTTGAAGAGAACGCCGCGAGGGAGACTTCGGAAGTTGACGATACTATCTCCATAATCAACGAGGCTGACTTGGTATTAGTTCAAGAATGCTTTCTGATCCCCGAGGAGTTCGAGCTGATGCTGCCTGGGCCTGGAGTGAAGGCCAATTCACCGATGCCGGTGGATATGTGCTTCTGGCCAGTCGACGCCTTCATAGTCGGGGCACGACTGCCTCTCCACCCCTTCACCGTCCAAGTTCTGCGGTGGTTCCGGATCAGCCCAATTCAGCTCATGCCGAACGGGTGGAGGGTGATCAACGGTTCATCCTCCACTGTCAGGCGGCGGAGATCGAGCCTGTAGCGCCCCGATTTCCAATACTGGGAAAATCGAGACACGAGCCAAGACCTTTTCTTCAATTAGTCACAATACACAGAAAAACAGGAGAATTTAAAACTTTTTATTCGACACCAATGTATTACAAGTCTGAATATTATACAACTGCAATACATTACAATAAAGTTACAATATTACCTTTACATTTCCAAGTACTACAATCTTCAACATCTTACATCAGAGTACTTTCAACTAATACATCTTATTACAGCGGAACTAAATATAACATTGACTCCTTGCTTTCCTTGCCTTGAGTCCTCCTGAATCTCGCCTTTGTACTTCAGCGATCCAGTACCTATGGAAGTGGGGACGTCAGTATTCACTGACGCTTAAAGGCTGATAACAAAGCAGCGAATCTCCCAAACAACATACAAAACATAGTAATGGTGTGGGTGTGGTTTAAGTGTTCGTGAGTGCTATGACTAGACTCTAATGCATTATTTAAATAGAACTAGGATGCTCCCTATTCTAATGGCAGCGAGTCTCCGAAGCAACATGCATCCCATACTACATGCGCCCCATCTCAAGCCGTTTTCTCCATATATAGGGATTTAAACCCGCGTTATGAATTCTAATTGTACACAACCTATTCCTGACAGATACAACGTGACTGATAAGGTTGCAGACGTGGTTAAGTCCCACTAATGCAGTTCGCCAGTGGTGTCCATGTTGCCCCTGCTATCCGGCTACCGGACCTCACTCAAAAACCTGACGAACCGTCGGGAATACTGCTAACAAGGGAGCCCCCTGCCGCCCCCTGGTCAGACCGTAGTCCATGGCCTGTTCGCCCTCTTGGCATAGGACCTAACGGAGTTCCGGGGGTCCATCCCCCCTAGCTCCGCCCGCCTTATCATGGCACTTCAGGAATTAACAATCAGGATATGCAACCCATGTCCCCAACTCGTGAGAAGGCATCGTACGTATCCCTTTTGACAGGAAGGTACAACCCGATAACACCACCTAAGATCTGCCCTAAGGGGCAAGTAGGTCGTGAGGCGTCCCCTACAACCAACTCCTCTCCTTCCGGCAAGGGTCTAAGTAAATGGTCTTTATAAGTCACTACCCTAATGATGTCCCTAGCCCTAAATAATCCTAGGGGTGACAATATTGTAGCAGCACATGCTAGGTCTTAAATTAGACCTTGCAAGATAACTCTACTAGGCTGCTCAACCTAGATTTACCAGAATCCCTCAGAATCCAGTTCATGGCCTATCGATCCAAGACCTCGGCCGTGCGAATATACATGCATGCCGCTACCCTAAACTTGGATTCCGTCTATACTCTGGTCCTCGATCAACCTACACTGGTTAAGATTCGACGGTACACAAGGAGTGACTCCTCCACAGTTCCTTAGGGTAAGAAAACATATGTCTTGATGGTCGATAGTCCTTAGGGTAGTAATATCACCCTAGACGAACACAACGAACTGTGTACTAGCTAACAAGCTATACACGAGTAACAACCACATACGAGCCAATAAGCTATGTATGAAACAATAACTACCTACGAGCCAGGCGGGCCTCGTAGGAGATAACCACGTACATACCAGCCAAATAAGCCGCGTATGAGACCAACAGCTACGCACGGGCCGGTCGGGCCACGTACGAGACAATAACCTACATACGAGCCGAATAGACTACGTATGAGACCCACAGCTACATACGGGCCAGTCGAGCCACGTACGAGCACAACCATATGCAAACAACCATACAGGTAATCAATCTTAAAAGCAACCAACGTGCTTACTAGAAAACTTGATCTTCTATTATTAGAAGCAACAGAAGAATCTACTAATAGTCTATGATCGGTATTTTACTAAGGAAGAACCAAAGGCGACATAACAGCCTTTATCAACTAACTATTTCTAGTGGTTTTCCCAATCCTTATTACTTCAACCTATAGCGCCTTAAGTATGGCATACAATTGCAAGCATCTTCCTACGACAATCTAATCATATAACACAACCACTCACCACAATACTCCTAAGTATGGATATGATTAAGCATGTACTTATATCAATCTTAGCATGAAAACCACTACGATCTAGACATGAAGTCCACTACGGTCAATCATAGGTTATAACTTGAACGTGAATGCTTACTACTTATCGTGACTAATCACCACGACCTGAGCATGGATATATAACTAGTATGAACATGCAACATTCCAATGCATGGTAGGTCTTCTAACATTAATCCTACAACATTCTAAGCATGCATTTAAACTTTAGCATGGCATGCCTCATTCCTAGACATGGTATGTTACTTTAATATTGACATATGGCATGGTGTACATTTTAGTGACATTCTAGTCATGTATACTAGTTAAGTATCAACCTATAACATAGCATGAATTTCTACAACAATTCTAGCATGGATAGAACATAACATAAAAATCGCTACAACTAACCATGGATAGTTACCTCAATTTAAGCATGAGTATCTACTATATTTTAAGCATGAATATCATTAGCATGGATACCATTTACTTAACATAAACAATCATTAGCATGGTCATCTACTAACTTAACATAGATAATAATTAGCATGACATCTACTAACTTAGCATGAATAATGATTAAGCATGATCATCTACTAACATAGCATGAACATATACTTATCCAAGCATGGATATCATGTAAGCATGAATATTTATTTGATCTAGCATGGTATATAACTTTCCTATAAGCATGTAAGCATGGATAAATTTATATATCATGATATCCACTTTCCTACAGCTATCTAAGCCTAGATAAATGAAACTAGCATGGTATACTACTTTCTTACAATCATCTAAGCATAGACAAATTTAGCTAGCATGGTATACTACTTTCCCACTATCATCTAAGCATAGATAGATTTAGATAGCATAGTATTTACTTAGTAATTAACCTACAATATTTCTAGCATGGTAGATTAATTAAGCATCAATCCTACAACAAGTATAACATTCCTAAACATGATAGGTAATTTTAGAATGAATCCTACAACATTCTAAGCATAAATAATACTTCTAAGCATGGTAGATAATTTTAGAATGAATCCTACAACATTCTAAGCATAAATATCACTCCTAAAACATGGTAGATAATTTTAGAATGAATCCTGCAACATTCTAAGCATAAATATCACTCCTAAAACATGGTAGATAATTTTAGAATGAATCCTACAACATTCTAAGCATAAATAACACTTCTAAGCATGGTAGATAATTTTAGAATGAATCCTATAACATTCTAAGCATAAATAATACTTCTAAACATGGTAGATAATTTTAGAATGAATCCTACAACATTCTAAGCATAAATAATACTTCTAAGCATGGTAGATAATTTTAGAATGAATCCTACAACATTCTAAGCATAAATATCACTCCTAAAACATGGTAGATAATTTTAGAATGAATCCTACAACATTCTAAGCATAAATATCACTCCTAAAACATGGTAGATAATTTTAGAATGAATCCTACAACATTCTAAGCATGAATAAATTAATCTAATCCAATCTTAGCATGGTATTTACTTTATTTTAGTAAGCACACAAAAATAAACATCTACAACTATCTACTACTACTACTACTACTTCATTCTATCATAACATGAAGCATGTACAATTTCCTCTTTTTACCATCTACTACTACTACTACTTTTTGTTAACCATGAATATAACATAAGCATCTACAATTATCTACTATTACTGCTACTTCATTTTAACATAACATAACATACAACTATCTACTACTACTTCTTTTAACACTTACTACTACTTCTTTATTTTAACATCATACCACTACTACTTTATTCTAATCATGAATAGCTACTAACATTTTGCATATCATAACCATCTACAACTACTTCCTTTTAACATTTACTATTACTACTACTTTATGTTAACCATGAATATAACATAAACATCTACAACTATCTACTACTACTATTACTTTATTTAAACATACTACTACTACTTTATTTCTACTACTTAAATATCTACTAATCTTTATTAGCATTTATTTATTACTAGTAATCATAAAAAAAAGAGATCTTTTTTATTCATTCTACCACTAGTGATTTAAATTATTTTTTTTCCCATCAATTAAACTAACATCTAATTTAGGTTCTTTTACTTAAGATTATTAAAGAAAATAAAAATAATAAAATAAAGTAAGAACCTTCATTTGGTTCAACCAACCATATGCTTATCTTTTTAGTCCAAGATTAATACAAGTCCTACAACCAAAAATGGTTGTATAAAATGTTCATATGCTTTATGTATAGTTCATATCAAGTACTACAACCCCAATCGGTTGTATGTGAAAGTCCATATGCCTTATGTCATTTTAGTCCAATTAACAAACACAAAACAACAACTACCACTACAAAGATTTGATCTTTATGCTTATTACTACTACTATTCATTACTTTTCTTTTCATGTGGTTATTATCTTAACATTTACAAACATACATACAACAATACCATCACAACAAACTATTCCCAAAAGAACCAAAGAAAACAAAACAAGGAGGATAAGAAGAAGAAGTCAAAACAACAATACAAACAAACAAACAAACAAACAAAGAGAAACCCCCACCTTAATCTTTTTGTAGGAAGGACTAGCCTATGCTCCTTCTCCTTCCCCTTAGCTTCTAAGAACTCCTAAGAAGACCTACAAAGAGAACTCTCAAGTTAGTCTTTGTTCTCTCTTTGTTTTCCTTTCTTTCTTTCTTTCTTTCTTTCTAAAATGAGACAAGGTGGAGAAAGGGGGTATTTATAGGTGGGAGAAAGGGTGGAAAGTGCAAATATACACACACACATTTGCAAAAAGGCCCTCCCACCAAATGGGGGCCGGCCATGCTCCTAGGGTGGTAGGGATGAGGTGAGGTATGGTGCTATGGTGCTATGTGGTGGAGGTGTTATGTGAGGGAGCTTCTTTCTCCTAATTCTCTCATGCACATTCTTAATCCTATGTTTAATTCCCCTACAATCCTAACTATTTAATTTGGATTGTCATGACAAGGGGAACAATTTTATCCATAAAATACATACCACATACTTTGTACAATGTACTAATCGACATACTACACGTATGTGCGCATATATGTATGTATACCGGAAATCCTCGCATAATCCGTATAAAAATTATTTAATCTCTGAAATAATAATAAGATAAATTCTATTATTAGTTCGGAAGATCACGGTATCAATTTGATACAATACGGATGTATACTGACCAGTATCTGGGTACAGATATTGTCTATGAACAAACCGGGTGAAAATCACCAAAATATTTCAATTTTGGAATTAAAACAAAATTATAATAAAATAATAATAAAATAATAATTTATACACGGTAATATCCGTCCGGGATATTACAGAGCCGGATCTGAGGGTGCTTCGAGCGCTATACCGACTTCATCAGCAGCACAAGTCGGAGTTCAGGTTCTACCTGGCTCTGAGGCATGGGGCTCGGCTCATTAGCTGTCCGGACTTGATAAAGCATTGGCGGGACAAGTATTTTACCATCCAGAGTCGAGAGCCGTGGTGCATCCCTACGGACTGGGTCAAAGAAGTGTCGAAGAGGGTGAAGGAGAGTCCGGTGCTCTACCCCAACGAAGAAGACATGGTTCGGGTTCTCCTCGGCCGATCGAAGCTTGACTAGAGGGACCTGACCGAGGATGTGCTCTTCACGGGGGGGGGGGGGCTCAACTGCATAAACCCCAGTATGCGGTTTACCCCCTTTTTTGTTTTGTGTTTGGTTTTTACTTGCGTTTAATCACAGCTCCTTCTTATAAAGAAACCATGGACTTCAACGTCGTGATGGCTCAACGCAGAGCTCTTGGCAGCAAGGCTCCGAGGAAGAGGAATAAGGTCGTCACAAAGGTGACCTCTCCGAGACCCAAAATGGTTGCCACAGCGGTTGAGGAAGCAACGGCATCAGCCACTATTGTCCAGGGGCGACGACCCCGACAGCAGCTTCGGCCTCAGTGGGGGCGTGTGAGTTTCCCTTAGCAGCCGCTTTGGGAATGGAGGTGGCTCCTCTAACAGCCGAGGCCGAAGTGTTCCTGACCGAGGAACACAAAAAGATCTTTGTCCCAGATTGGCAAGTTCGAAAGCTCGATGGGTTCCTCAGTGACTCGGCGTCGAGCATGCAGGCTGTCTGGCATCTCACAATACCAAAGGACCGCACCACCATGGACACCGGTGGAGTGGGGGACGATGCACTCGAGATTGCCCGAGCAGTGGTGTCGGTAAGTGGCGTAGGTTTGCCCATTGTATACTTGTATTCTCTTGGTTTTCATGCAGCTTTATTTTCTTCTCGCAGATTATCTGCCACTTCGGTCACCTAATGGAAAGGGTGACCAAACTTGAGAAGGAGTTGAAACAGGAGACGGACAAGGCTCGGGCAGAGAAAGCTCGGATCACCAATGAGCTCGAGAAGCTGTAGGTTGAGGCCGACGGGAAGATGACGAGGATGGAGTACCTCGACAGTCTTGTGGCGAAGCTGGAGGCCGATGTCGCCGTTCTGCTCCGGCAGAAGAAGTCAGCGGCGAAGGAAATGGAGGAGGCCATTGAGGCTGCCAAGATCATCGCCGCCAAAGTGGCCGAGATGGCGTCCATGGAGAGGGCTCAAAGTTTCCTCGTGGTCAATATGGCGAAGGCCTATGCCCGCGCCATCGAGCAGGTGAAGGATGGCTACCCCGAAGTGGATTTCTCCGGATGGTGACTCTTCCCCTGGCCACATCCCGGGATTCGACGATGCCTCAGAGGAAGGCGAAAAAGGGGACGACGACATGGAAGTCAAAGTCAAGGATGTCGAGATAGAGCCCGGCTCGAAGGCCACACCCCTGGCGATCGTCGCCGCACCGGATGGGTCGGATCTTGCTGCGACCGGTAGCCACGGCAAAAAGGTCCGGCCTTGACTTGTAGTTTATATTTTTGATAAGAAATGTATTTCCTAATCGCGGACTGGCCACCGCTTGTAACTTTTTGAACTTCAATGAAATGAAAATTTTTTGAAATCTCTATTTGGCTAAGTGTTCATTGCGATTTATCTTGTAATGGCCTCGTTTGAACTTAGCACCTTGTCTTGGTTATTTCAGATCGTCGAAGTATCTCAGTTGGTCGAAGTATCTGACCTTGCCGAAGTGTCCCGCCTCTGGAATGGACTTGGGATCACAAAGTTGAGCCTTGCTCGGACTCGAGAGAGGTTGATTAAAACCGAGTCGGAGTTGAACTATCTCAAGCTGATGTTGGCCCGTCGAACCTCTGAGCTGAAACGGCTAAAGGAGAAGGCTTGCGAAGAGCCCCCCGAAGGGGAGGAGACGTGTCCCTCGATGGGCGCTATTAAGGGGTTACAATTAAAATTAATTCGTTAGTCTATGTTCGAGGTCAGGGCTGAGAGGGGTGGGCTAAAGAATGTGGTAGTCGAGAAGGGACTTCGAGGCTGCCGAACTTCAAAGGACAACAACCGAGGCCTCACGTGTGGGTAGCTCGAGCCGAATGCCATGCCTGAAGGTTAGAGTGATAGATGAGCTCCTGAAGGCACGGGTCGTAGAGCTAGAGGTCGAGAACCACCGGCTGCAATAGCTTTCTGAGGGGAGCAACATCAGGGGCACTTCTTGCCTCCAAGGTGAGTACGCCATGGGGAGGTTGTTCCACGAGTTGGCAGTATGCTCGCCCCCATCATGGGGCGCCCCGGTGATGCACAGAGCGGGGTAGCTGGTTCTTCGAGCAGAGCGTCCGTTGGGGCAACACTCAGACTCTCTGATGCCGACGATGCAACTCTGCTCTCCGGTCTAGAGACCTCGGCCGGAGTAAGGCCCCAGCAACACGGTGTTCACCGGCCTCGTTTGTCACTTAAGAGAATTTTCTCGCTCCCTAGGAGGGGTTAGGGCAGATACTTGTAATTTTGTAAACTTTTGCTTTCAATGAATTGCACCTTGATATAAAGATGAATCGTTGGTCTGTAGTCAGACATGTACCTCAAATTCTAATGAAATAGCAAACTCGTTTTCCGAACGTGTGTTTTGTTATTGTTTGCAAACGTGTCAAAAGTTGTGGAACAAGGACGCTCAGCTCAAATAGCCGAAGTCCAAGATTGACTTCTCTCATATCTGGACGTTGGTGGCCCAGATGCTCAGCACACGTCGCCGAACTCCATGAGATTTATTTCTCGCATTTGGACGTCGGTGACAAGAATGCTCAGTGCAGGTTGCCAAAGTCCAGAGATTGAATTTTCCCCCGTTTGGATGTCGGTGACAAGAATGCTCGGCGCAGGTTGCCGAAGTCCGAGAGATTGAATTTTCTCTCTTTGGACATCGGTGGCAAGAGCGCTCGGCACATGTTGCGGAAGACTGAGCTTGTCATTAGAGGATTTCAACAGCTGTGAAGGCAGTTCCGAATGGTGAACCACTTTGTACTCGCTTTAAAGCAAGTGGTTGAAGCGGAATCGAACCAAGTGTTGAACTCCGAGCATGTTGTTAAGGGATTATCAACAGCTGTGGAAGCAATTCCGAATGGTGAACCACTTCTTACTCGCTTAAAAGCAAGTAGTTGAAGCAGAATCGAACCAAGTGTTGAACTCCGAGCTTGTCTTTTGAAGAATATCAGTGGCTGTGGGAGCAATTCTGAATGGTGAACCACTTCGTACTCGCTTAAAAGTAAGCAGTTGAAGTGGAATCGCACCAAGTGTTGGACTCCGAGCTTATCGTTAAGGGATTATCAACAGCTGTGGGAGCAATTCCAAATGGTAAACCACTTCGTACTCGTTCAAAAGCAAGTAGTTTAAGCGGAATTGAACCAAGTGTTGGACTCCGAGCGTGTCGTTTGAAGAATATCAGGGGCTGTGGGAGCAATTCCGAATGGTGAACCATTTCGTACTCGCTTAAAAGTAAGTAGTTGAAGCGGAATCACACCAAGTGTTGGACTTCGAGCATGCCGTTTTAATGCAAAAAAAAAAAATTTGTAAGCGCCAAAGTAGTACAATTACAATGCTCAAGATAGAGAACTTACAGGGATAGATTGCTTTTATTGAAAATAATTAAGCGGACGCTTCTAAGTTGCGAGCCACTCTTACACTTTGATAAGAAAAATACAAAAAAAACTTCGACATGTTTTATGGAGTGCTCTTGGAGAAGTTGCTTGGAGCGGTGTTTAGACACCCTCTTAGTACTTCATCAAGTGCTCCGCTGGAGTGCCTTTGGGGAAGTTGCTCAGAGCAGTGTTTAGACACTCTCTTGGTACTTCATCAAGTGCTCCCCGTTCTATATCCTCGATATTCTCCTGCCCCTCGGGTCTTCGAGTTGATACACACCTGGGCGAATAACTCTGGAGACCCTATATGGTCCTTCCCAATTGGGTGCTAACTTGCCTTTTTTGCTCGGAATGGAGATCGACAGCTTCCGGAGTACTAGGTCCCCTTTTTTAGATTAGCGGGGCAGACCTTATTTTTGTAAGATTGCATTATTCTACGCTGGTAGGTCTCGTGTCGAATGGAAGCTCTTTCGCGGACTTCGTCTATGAGGTCCAAGCAGTTGCGAAGCTGGTTCGCATTCTGCTCTTCTCTGTAGGCGATCAATCTGGGCGAGGGTAGGCCAACCTCCAGGGGGATGATGGCTTCGGAGCCGTATGTAAGATTGAAGGGAGACTCCCCTGTTGAAGTCCTCTTGGTGGTGCGATAGTTCCAAAGCAAGTTGGGGAGCTGTTCGACCCACAAGCCCTTGGCAGACTTATCGAGCCTCTTCTTCAGGCCAGAGAGTATCTGTCGATTGGCGTTCTCTGCTTAGCCATTGGATTGAGGGTGGGCTACCAAGGAGAACCATTGCTGGATGCCAAGGTCTGCACAGAAGTTGTGAAATGTCGCTCCAACAAATTGAGTCTCGTTGTCAGTTACAAGGATACTGGGTACACTAAACCGGCAAACAATGTTCTTCCAAAAGAACTTCTGGACATTGTGCTCGGTAATCGTTGCAAGGGGTTCGACCTCGATCCCCTTGGAGAAGTAGTCTATCACCACGACCAAGAACTTCAGCTGGCCCGACGCTGGAGGGAAGGGTCCGAGCAAGTCCATCCCCCACATTGCAAAAGGGATTGAACTTGCCAAGGAGGAGAGTTGGGCTTGCGGTAGGCGACGGATTGGAGAGAATCTCTGGCAGAGTCGCACTGACGAACGTACTCTTCGGAGTCGCTCAGGAGTGTAGGCCAGAAGTAGCCATAATTTAGGAGTTTGCGAGTGAGGGATCTCGCTCCCAAGTGCACACCACACATACCATCATGGGCCTCCTTCAAGGTATAGTGCGCTTCCTTGGGGGAGAGACACCTCAGGTAGGGTCGGTCGTCAATCTTAGTGTAGGAGCGTTTGTACATGACTCCATCAAAAAGTGTGTACCGCTCTGCTCTTGTCCTGATCCTCCTCGTCTCCTTCGGGTCTTCTGGAAGAACTCCATCCCTAAGGTACTCGAGTAAGGGCTTCATCCAATTCTCCCCAAGTGTGAGGGGCATAGTCTCCATTGGCTCTCAGCTGTCCTCCTCGATACTCGATCTCAAGAGTACCTCTATCAGTACGGTTCGCTCCAAACCTTGGAAGGAGGAGGAGGCAAGCCTTAAGAGGGCATCGACCTGTGCATTTTCCTCTTAGGGAACCCGCTGGAGTCAGGCATCTTCAAATAAGGCCAGTAGTCCCCTTGCCTTTGCCAAGTACTTGGCCATGAGCTCATCTCTTGCTTCATACTCCCCGGACACCTGGTTCACGACCAGCTGCGAGTCACTAAAGAATTGGATATGCTTGGCCCCTGCTTTACGGGCCATGCAGAGTCCCGCTATGAGGGCCTCGTACTCGGCCTCGTTGTTCAATGTAGGGAAGTTTAGGTGGAGGGAGTACAGCAGGATGAAAATGTCTGGGCCGGTCAAGATGACGCCGGCCCCACTTCCGTCGGCGCATGAGGATCCATCAACATAAACAGTCCAGATCAGGGGGGTCGGCAGACGACTCGCAGGGGTCGGGAATAGTGCACTACACAATGAATTCTGCCAGAGCTTGGGCCTTAATAGCAGTTCTGGGTTGGTAGCTGATGTCATACTAGCTCAGCTCTATGGACCACTTCATCAAGCGGCCCGATGTTTTGGGCTTGTGGAGCACCTGCTTGAGCGGCTGGTCGACAAGAACGACCACCGAATGAGACTGGAAGTAGGGGCGGGGCTTTTGGGTCGCCATAACCAAGGTAAGAGCCATCTTCTCCAGGTACGGGTAACAGAGTTCAGCGTCCCGGAGGACCTTACTCACATAGTAGATGGGCCTCTGCGTTCTATCCTCTTCTCTTACAAGGACCGCGCTGAAGGTCTGCTCCAAAGCGGCGAGGTATAGGTAGAAGACCTCCCTAGGCGCTAGCTTGCTCAAGAGTGAGGGGTTAGCTAAGTATGTCTTGAGCTGGTCGAAGGACTCTTATTGTTGTTGCCCCCATTCAAAACCTTTAGCCCCCCTAAGGGCCTTGAAGAAAGGGAGGCAATTCTCCCCGGATTTGGAGAGGAATCACCCGATTGCCGCGAGGCGCCCAGTGAGCCTCTGTACATCTTTAACACTGGAGGGGAGAGCCATTTTGAGGATGGCCTAGATCTTCTCGGGGTTAGCCTCTATGCCCCTCTGGCTGACCATGAACCCTAAGAACTTTCCGGATGAGACTCTAAACGCCACTTGCTCGGATTCAGCCTCACATTGTGCCTCCTCAGCACCCCGAATGCTTCCTGGAGGTCGAGGACATGCTCCTGCCCTCGGATGCTCTTGACCAACATGTCGTCTACATAGATTTCCATATTCCGGCCAATCTAGTCATGGAAGACCTGTTCACGAGGCGCTGGTATGTAGCTCCCGCATTCTTCAAGCCGAACGGCATGACCTGATAGTAATACAGGTCCTGATCTGTCACAAATAAGGTCTTCAGGATGTCGGGAGGGAACATACGGATCTGGTTGTACCCAGAGAAGGCATCCATGAAGCTGAATAGCTCATGCCCGGAGGTCGCATCGATCATAGCATCGATACTTGGAAGGGGAAAATGGATCCTTCTGGCACGCCTTATTGAGGTTGGTAAAATCGATGCATATCCTCCAGCTCCCGTTGGCTTTCTTGACCATCACCACATTGGATAGCCACTAGGGGTAGTTCACCTCCTGGATAAATCGGGCGTTAAGGAGATTTTCGACCTCTTCTTTGATCGCTTGTTGACGCTCGGTAGCGAACTTGCATCGCTTCTGTTGGACGGGCTTGATTCCCGGGGCAACACTGAGGTGGTGCATCAAAAACTCCTCAGAGATCCCTGGCATATCTGCCGCGATCCAGGCAAAGAGATCGCGGTTCTCCCTTATGGATTAGGAGATGTCTTTCTTGATGGAGGGGGAAAGGGCCTTCTGACCTAGAACATCTTGGTGGCATCTTCCTCCGAGAAGGCCACTTTTTCTAGTTCGTCCACTGGCTCGGAGATGGTCTGGCTACTGTCCAGTGGGAGTTCGAGGGCTTCTACGGAGAGGACCGGGCCTCCTATCGAGGTCATATAACACTTGCGAGCTGCCTCTTGACTCCCTCTCACTTCTCCCACCCCCACGGGAGTGGGGAACTTCATCTTCATGTGATAAGCCGAAAGGATGGCCTGGAGGGCGGCAAGTCCTGGTCGACCCAAGATCACATTATAGGCGGCTTTCACATCCACCACCATGAATTCCATCGGCTCCATGCGGGTGACCGGGGTTTTTCCAGTGGTGATGTCGAGAGTTATAACTCCCTCGATCATCACCGACACCCTGGTGAATCCATGAAGGGTGTAGCCAGCTGGCTTGAGCCGGTCCCTTGATAGCTGGAGGTCCTTGAGCGCCTCCAAGAAGAGGATGTTGACCAAGCTGCCATTGTCCACCAAGACCCGACGTACGTCGAAGTTGGCCATTCGGAGGTTAATGACGAGGGCATCGCAGTGGGGTGTGCAGACGCCCTCCAAGTCTCTATCGGAGAACGTAATAGGGACTCCGAGACCCTTGAGGGGAGGATGGCTCTGCACGGAGTTCACTTCCTTAACGAAGGCTTTTTGAGAGGAGTTGGAATCTCCCTCCATTGGGCCTCCGTGTATAAGGTGCAAGATGGCCTCTGCTTTGACATCCGGGGCCTCCGCATTCTGTTCTGTTTGCCTATTAGCCCCCCTAGGGGTGGAGGCAGATTGGCCCTGTCCCTCCCCATGAACCGAGCAAGTTGCCCCTTCTGGATGAGGGCCTCGTTCTCGTCCTTCAGGGCCCGACAATCGTCCGTGTCGTACCTGTGGTCCCTATGGAAGCAGCACCACTTATCCCGGTTATCCCGGTTTCTCTTCTTCCCAGATGTGGTACCCCGTATTTTTAAATATAATTTTAAGGATTTATAAATGAAGTAAAATGATTTTCTGGAGATTTAATAAATATTTTTCTGAAGATTTATCTTTTTACACGTGCAAAACACGTGCAAATATTTTTGGTATAAATGTACAATTTTATATTTTTAATAAATTTTCTACTTATAATGGAGTATATTCTAAATTTTGGGATTTTTTTGAGTAAAGAAACTATTTTTATAAATACCTTAAAAGAGAGGGGATTTTATGTAAAAAGCCGTTTTGATCTCAAATAAATAATGAAAATTCGTCTTTACTGATTTTTTGGCTTTCCATGGTCATCATTGAAAATAAAATATATTTAAATTTTATTTAGAGTTGATTTGGTAAAGATTTAAACAAATATGGTGTTTTTGCAAATATGGAATTTATGTTGGATCTTGTGCAAATATTTTCTGGAAAGTAAAAGTCAGATATTTTAGTTGGAAAATATAATATGTATTATTAGATATTATTTCTGAATTTTATGGATTTTTACGAATATTTTATGATGTATTTGCAAATATTACAAAAAGAAGGAATTTTGTGCAAAATTGCCACCCTGAGTACAAATCCGAATTTTCTGTATTTCTGGGCTGTGCTGGATTGCTGGACAACTCAGTAGTAAAACGATTTGATTTTTTTTAAATTTATTTAACTTATTTTAACTACTTTATAAAGAAAGGTTTGTATATGTAAAGTAATAATTTGTTAAAGGATTATTTTCCAAATGTGTTTCAAAACCCTAATTCTTCAATTCCGGCCTATATAAAAGATGGAGTGCATCCGTCTTTCGCTGCACAACATAAAGGTTTATTATTTTTATTTTTCTTGGAGACTGGAAGAGAAGATCTTGGATTTCGCAAAAGAAGGGTTTTGCTTATTCTCCATTAATTCGATTGGATTCTTCATTTGAGGTGAGTGACATGTTTGTTTTGCCTTGTGTATTTTGCATGTAATTGTTTTGTTGATTTGTTTATGTATGTGATTTGGTACAATTTGGTTGTTTGATCCATAAATGTTTAATGGATCTTGGATGTTGGATCTTATTGCTAGAAAGCATGTTTAGGGTTTGAATATGAATATGCACGTTATGAATTGGATGAAAAATTGGATCTTTAAGAAGAACCCTAGTTGTTGTGAGTAGAATTGCATGTGGATGATTTTGGATTGTAGGAGAACCTAATATAAATTTTGAGTAGGCTATTTCTTTTGGATTATTGATTTGATTGAGTATGATGGATGTTATGCATTAATTAATTAAAGATGAGATTTTTGGGACTATTGGTGAGTTGGATGAAAACAACTTGGCTATGTTGATGATAAATTGGTTTTTGTTTACGAATCAACTATTGAGAGTAGTTGAGATTGAGTTTAAGAAATTTTGAGAATGAATAATGGTTTAGAAGACCATGTTTTGAGGATTTGAGTTATGATGACTAAAATTGGGATTTTAGTTGAATTTGAGGAAATATATCCAAATTGGGGATTTTCTTTTGAGATTTGGTTTTGATGTGGTTTGGATCTGAATACGAAGCAATTTCAACAAACAATTAATTTTAGAAACTCTATTTTGATTATATGCACAATTTATGTTTTATTTTGAAGAAGTTCATCAAAAAGTTATTTTTATCAATTCAAGTGGTTTTGATTGGTTTATATGGATCTTTGTATATCCTATAAGTTGTATTTGACCATATCAAAAATATACTTTTTATAGATTTCGTTTTGTAAAGTAAATCTTCGTGACGGTTGAAATGTGCACAACCAAAGTAGGCAGTCTGTAGGTCGACAGTCGACTGGAACGATTTCTCAGTCGATCGACACGACCCGGCTGCTATGTTCTTTAGTTTTCTTGATTTTTCGTTCTGGAAAGTCGACTGAGGACTTTTACAGTCGACTGGTACCCCTTAGAATTATTTCTTAAAGGATGATTGGATTTTTCTCTGGACAGTCGACCGATAGTTTTATAGTCGACTTATAACACTTAGATTATTTTCTTAAATTCATGGAATTCTCTTTCTGGACATTTACAGTCGACCGTCAATACTTAGTATTATTTTCTTAAAAATTTTGGATTTTCGCTCTGGACAGTCGACTGATGACCTTTTACAGTCGACTGATTCTGATGCTTTTCTTGAGTTTTCCAGATGTTCTTCAAAGGATTGATTCTTTAAATATTTTTGGATCTATAACTTACTATTCTAAATATTATTATTTCTACAGAACATATGTTTTCAAAATATTTTATTGTTGGATTTGGATTCTGAAATTTTATAAAGAATTGGATTTTGTTTATTGGAGAGGTTTCTCCCTTTGATCGTTTTGACGATGGATTTGTGAACTTTGGTCTTGTTGAGATTTCTAGGAGTTGAGTGGGAGTCCTGTGAACCGGCAAGTTAAGATTGTTGAGTTAGACCTGGGAGGTCTTGGTTTAGTTATTGTTGAGTATTTAAGTCCAGTAGGATACACTAACTCTAGAGATGGGAATTTTGTGGTTTAATAATAATCAACTTAAGGATAGGCACTAGTGGGGATGTGATGGAACTTGGGAAACGTAAGTATAGGCTCATGGTTTTGTTAGTCCAACTGATGCGTTCCAGGACTGTTTGTTGTTCTGTCTCGAGAGGACATTTGCATGTTCGTGTGTCGAGGGTCTACAGACCTATTCACGGAGCATGCAGGGTGCATTCGCGTGTCGAGGGTTGGCAGGCCTATTCACGGAATGTACCTGGTGTATCTGCACGTCGAGGGCCTTGCAAGCCTATTCGTGTGGTACACAGATTTGGGAGATGATTCTCCGGTTGTTTTTGAGCTATCTTACATGATGCTTGCGCGTCGAGGGCTGTGGTGCCTATTCGCGGAGTATTCTAGATCTTGTTTTCCCATCACCGTAGTAGGATTAGTTGCATAGCGAGGGGTTATCCCTATAAAGTGGAGATCTTTAAGGGCTTGCACCGGACCTGTGTACTATGAAATGCATAGAATCCGACAAGTACGCATTAGAGAGTCAACATATAGATTGTGTTTTCTTGACTTGGTTTTATGCTTGTGTTTTCCTGTTTTTCCTACACTTGACACTTAGTCTAGCTTCACTTGTTTTATTCATTCCATGATGTTTTTATGCTTTACTTACTTGTTATTTCTCATTCATTGTTGTTAATACATGTTGTTGATGACTCAGTGTTTTATGATTTAATTATGTTGTTTGCTTTTATGTCACTCACACCATTATGGCTGACCCCTTTAGTTTTGGGGGTTAGAGATCATCTCTAGCCTCATGTTTTACAGGTTGTTGTTGCATAGAGCTTGGGGGTTTGGATGCTTGAGATAAATTGATGTAACAGAGCTTTTGTGTAAAATTTGTAAAGAAGTGTTGTAAAAGAAAAAGTTTGTAATTCAAGGTGTTTGTATTTCTGCTGTGTTTTGTAAATGATTGTTGTAACAAAAGTTTGAAATAAAAATTATCTGTGTTTTTGGGCTATGTGTACTATTACATTGAAGTTGATGCTGGGAATTGTGCCACGTATTTTCTAAGATATTATATTAGAAATTCGGGGCGCTACACCAGGGGTGTTCATCTTTGGAGGTGGCGGTAGAATACCCTCATTCCCAATTTCAATCAGGATGGCGGAGACACTCGCATTGAGCGGAATGAACTTTTCAAAGTGAGGGAGAGGGCGCCGCTGACCTCCGTTATCTTTTTGGAGCTTCTTAGCTCCTTCTTCCTCAGCAGTCTTGTTCCCGAAAGACGACCCCTCCAGAGTGGGGCGATTAAGAGCCTCTTCAGCTCGGATGTACTTCTCACTCCTGAGGAGAAGCTTGAAGAAGTCCCGAGGAGGATTCTTGGCCAGGGACGCCCTGAGGTTGATGACATTGGATTGGAAAGCAGCCAAAGCTACTGAATGATCCAGGGAGGCGATGGACCTGGCTTCTGCGGTGAACTGCTTGACATAATCCCTCAGCCGTTCGCCCTTCTTTTGGCTGAGGAAGAGCAGTGAGGTGCTCGTCTTCTCGGAGCGGTGACTACTCACAAAATGTGTGAGGAAGAGGCCTTCGAGCTGGTCGAAGGAGAAGATGGATATCGGTGCAAGTCAGGAATACCACTTCCGAGCGGGCCCTTTGAGGGTGGTCGGGAAGGTCTTGCAGAGGAGGGCGTCGGAGGCATGATGGATCATCATGAGAGTTTTGAAACTCTCAATATGATCAGCGGGGTCTGACTCCCCAGTGTAGGACACGAAGTGTGGAGGCTTGAAGTTATCAGGAACGAGTGCCTCCATGATAGTGCGGGGGAAAGGGGGCCTGCTTCGGGCGGAGGTTCCTCGCCTGTTGTTCTTCATCTCTGTCTAGCTTGCCGAGGCGCCTCTCCATCTCGTAGAGATGGCAGTAGACCGAGTCCTCCCTGCGGTCGTGCCTTGCTGAGCCCCGAGACTCGTCCTCGCGTAGAGGATGGCTGGGGCTGCGGCAGCGATAGCTTTGAGTAAGTCGTGGACTGATAGAACGACAGTGATAGCTCGGATCCGGCTGAGGACTGCGAGAGCGGCGGCGATGGCTCGAAGCAGGCTGAGGATTGAAGGAACGGCGGCGATGGTCAGGAGATGGGCGGCGATGGTTGGGAGCCGGCCGAGGACTGGGTGCTCGTTGGGCATTGTTGGGGGCGGCATTGAGCGCCCGGAGGACCGCTTCCTGGAATTGTTGGAAATCCGCCCTTGTAACAGGGGCCTCCTGCTCCCGTTGAGCCCGAGGTGCAGGACGGTCAGCCAGGGAGCAGCGTCTTCTCTGGCAATGTTGGGGCAACTCTCTCCGTCTCTTGGGAGAGTTAGACCCTCTGCGGTCTGTCCTGCAGGGGGGACCGGTCCCTCTGGTTCTCCCGTCAAGGGTTCCCTTCATGAGTCCGCCTCTCCTCCAAGTTGGTTTGAAGATTTGGATTGTTCTGCCGGTTGTTGAGAACCTCGCACAGATCTCTTTAAGTTGGAGGGCTATGGGAAGCCATGGAGTCCGTGGAAGGGTTGTGGACGGAGACGTGGACCTAGTGCATGGGTTGCTTCTGACGGCTCCGTCGAAAGGCATCCTCTACGACCACGTGGGGCCCTAGTGGCTGCTGAACGGATTGTGGAATGGGTTATTCGAGCTGCGGGGCCGGTTGGACAGGCGGAGGGAGACCCTTTGGAGGAGGAGGGAGAGTGGAGGTTGTGCTTACGGTTGGAGGTCGCGGACTTCCTCTTGGGAGGCATAGCTAGGAGTGGCTTTGGTTGAAGGAGGAGGGTCGGATAGCTATTCGAGGCTTCTCACAGACGGTGCCAATCTGTTGCCGTTGAATTTGGTGTGGGGGCAATAGATAGAATTTTTAGATTCGCGAGAACTCAAACGGGCCAAATCTAACCTCTTCCGCTGCTATTAGGCTGACTCCTTGGTGCTGCTGCTGACCTGCACAAAGTACGAAACACCGGGATGGATCCCGGCGATGCACCCTCCGACGCTCTTGTCAATACTCCGAAAAAGAATATCAAAAGAACATTAGGTAGGCAAAGAGTGATCACCTTGTAATGGTAGGAGGTAAAGGGGTACTTATAGTCACCGTGGGGATCTGCTTGGGGATAAGAACGAATCCCTACTTCCCGGTGTGACTGGATAGAAGTGGTTAAAACCACCTCCAGTGGATAAGGACGAGCCAGGATTTTCTCATATTCTGTTGAACTGGTCCTTAACGGGTTGAGACCTGCTCTCAGCTAAACAGATCCGTTCACGGGTTATTGGGCCCAAGAGAAGAGACACGGTTCCCATTTCGGACCCATCCGTAGGTGAAATTACCGTTTTGCCCCTGCGAACTTTAAGATTCGTGCCTAATTTGTATGGTTCAGATTTAATCCCATTTTTAGCCATATCAACAGGCGTTGACGTCCATCTATTCTTCAACTCAACAAAAGCCTCACTGCAATCATCAGACCAACAAAACTTCTGATCCTTCCCAGTCAACTTAGTCAATGGTCCTGCTATCTTCGAAAAATCTTGGACGAATTTCTGATAATAGCCAACTAAACCAAGAAAACTCCTAACCTCAGAAACTGACTTGGGAACAGGACAATCCTTTACAGCCTCAACCTTGGCCGGATCCACAGAAATACCATCGCCCGAGATAATGTGCCCCAAGAAAGAAACCCTGTCAAGCCAAAACTCACACTTGGTGTGTTTCCCATTGAGCTGATTCTCCCTCAAAGTCTGCAGAACCACTCTAAGATGCTCAGCATGATCTTTCCGATTCCGAGAATACACCAAAATGTCATCAATGAAAACCACCATAAATCTATCCAAGAACTAAGAAAAGACCCAGTTCATAAGACTCATGAATACAGCAGGCGCGTTCGTGACCCCGAACGGCATCACAAGATACTCATAGTGGCCATATCTAGTCCTGAATGCAATCTTCTGTACATCAGTTGCCTTCACATTGACCTGATGATACCCAGAACGAAGATCCCACTTCGAGAAAACAACAGCCCCACTCAACTGATCAAATAAATCATCGATCCTGGGCAACGGATACCAGTTCTTCACAGTAACACTATTTAGTTCCCGATAATCCACGCACAGTCGACGACTACCATCCTTCTTGTTGACAAAAAGAACTGGAGCACTCAAGGCAACACACTGGGTCTGATGAACCCCAAATCAAGCAACTCCTGAATCTGCACCTTAAGCTCTGCTAACTCATCCGGTGCTATCTTGTAGGGACTCTTCGATATAGGCGTCGTACCCGGCTGAACTTCAATACCGAACTCTACATCCCTATCAGGGGGTAAGCCAGGTAACTCCTCTGGAAAAACATCCAGGAAATCCCGAACTACTATAGGCGCAACCTCACAACCTGAATGCAATTCCATCGCACAAACCTCCTGATCAACTGCAGCTCGGCCAAGGGAAGACTCCCCGGCATGGAACTCAAACTATGCGCGATCTGGAATTCTGAACATAACTTTCTTGGCATGGTAATCAATAACGGCATGGGTTTCACCCAACCAATCCATACCGAGAAAAACGTCGAATCCTGAGTTCCCAATTTCAATCAGGTTAGCCTTGAAATCTGTGCTACCAATAATTACGGGACACTGCCTGCACTCTCGGGAACAAATGACAATACCACCACCTGTCACAATGTTCCAAGCCTCTGACATATTGCTGCAACCCAACTGATGGCGAGCCACAAATCGAGAGGAGACAAAAGAATGGGTTGCCCCGGAATCAAAAAGAACATTAGCAGGGAAAGAGCAAACAAGGACGGAACCTAAGATAGAATCAAAAGACAAGGAAACAAGGAATGGTCGAACAGGGGTGAGGAAAAACAAAGCACGAAGATAATAGGAAAGAATAAAGCAAGAAAAAAAAGGAAGCAAAAAGAAATAACAAAACAACAAAGCAAAATACCTGCAACAACACCTTCAGCTTACTCCGCATCTCCAGCAGTCAGGTTCAAATCCTGACCTCTCCTCGGAATAGCGGTTCTCTGACCGAAAATCTGGTGCTGAGGAGTAAGCAGTGGTCTAACTGGACCACGAGCTGGGGCAACCTGCTGAACGGGACCCCTGGCTGGAAGAGCCAACTGCTGCTGCGGCTGCGGACAATCCCGAACTGAATGATCAACAGCACCACACCTAAAGCATTGGCGGCTAGTGCGAAAACAGTTACTGCGCTCATGCCCAGACACCTGGCAGAAGTCGTAAAAGCCACCCCTCGGGAAACCAGCAGAAAAGTACGGAGCTGCCCTGATAGGACGAGCGGGAACAGACCTACGAACAGGCCCACCAGAAGGCCTAGCAACCACAAAGAAGTGCAGAACAGTCCGCTGAGAAAGAGCCAAACCACCACGAGCCTGCTCCTGAGCACGAGCTGCCTCAAGAGCTTCTGCATAAGAGTGCAAGTGAAGGGAGACAAGCTGCACCCTAATCTCTCGCTCAAGCCCCAAAATGAATCTACGAGCCCTGTCTTCTTCGTTTGCCACAAGAATGACTGCAAAGCGACTGAGTCTTGTAAATTCAGCTGCATACTCATCCACAGACCTGGAGCCTTGTTTCAAGAAAGTCTCATGTTACAACATTGCGTGGACAATATGTAACAAAATTCCATTACTAAAAATAACGACCAACCTGTTTCATGGCCAAGAACTGTTGCTCCATCTCCACTCTAGTGCTGCTAGGGAAGAACTTCTCCAAAAAGCCCCTAGTTAAAGTGGCCCAAGTGATCGGTCGTTCGAGCCTTTCGGACTCAGACCTCCACCAAATATGAGTCAAGTCCACTAGCTGTATGGCTACCACAACCACACGATCTACATTTGCAACCCTAGCTGCCAAAAGCAGTTGCTCAGTCCAGATCAACTACTGTTCAGCCTCCAAAGGTGTCTCAGTGCCTGAAAACCTGTCGGGATGCAGCATCATGAAGTCCGTGACTGTACCCGGACGGGGAGGAAAAGCTTCCTGCATAGGCACAGCGGACGGCGGAACCCAAGTGGCTTCCAAAGCAGCCATCACTAAATCATTGTGGTTCTGCTGCATATTAATCAAGTGCTCAAGCACAGTGGTGACAGCCTCAATCCCAGGCTGATCATCCTGGGGACGAGATGTAGAACCTCTACGAGCCATAGTTTGCACAAAACCAAAAACAATTAGCATCCAGATCAAAGTTGATAATAATAATTCATTTATGCATGCATGGTTGATGAAATATTAAGCCGATCCCAGTTCGAGCCAAGCTTGTCTAATATATCAGTCAAACTAATACATTAGCTAAACTTGGGCTCTAATACCACTAAAAAACTTGTCAAGCCCCGCTTCCCAAAAGAGAATATGGAATACGGATACGTGACTAAGCCCAGCGAATGATTTTCATAATCCATAAGCTGTTCAGAATTTTTACAACATCTCACAGAAATAATCAGAGTCGGAAGCAAGAGAATCAACCAAGTATGCATAATCGAATCAATTATACCAACAGAAATTTACTTGAAACAAAAATATTATAATCTCAAATAAATCAAGTCTGAACAAGTTAATAATATCCTGGGGCCGCATTGCCATAATACAAAAATAAATCCAAGTATCAAATACAATATTCTAAGTTAAGCAACAGAAATAATAATAATAAATGCAAAACTCCAGCACTAATATCTCATATCGCCAACTCGATCTGGCAGCAGACCATCCGGATCTGCAATTAATAAATTGCAGGAAAAAGGAGAAGAGAACACAAACTCCCGTCAATGCAAGTTACGGGCCGCTTGTAGTGCAGGATACAAGAACATAGGAAAGGATAACAAATTTAAAATAACAACTGAACAAACATAGCATGGTATAAGCATGTCAACAGAAATGTAATATCTAACATGAATTAGGATAACAGATCAGATAGCATGGTATACTAACAGATACAGATAACATGTGTCAAGTGTCAAGTGTCAAGTGGTATGCAGACAGATACACAGATGATAGTGTCAGATGATAGTCAGACAGATAATAGATAATCAGATTACAGATGTCAGATAACAGATACAGATAACAGATAACAAATGTCATGTCTTATAAGTCTTGTGTGATTACTATCTAAGTAGCACTGCATGCATCTAGGTTTTTACCACTTGGTTGCAACATTCAAACAAGTTACGTTTAGATTTCGTAGTGGAGTCCATAGGGCCGTATACTCAGGGATCAGACAGACAGATATCAGATACAGATCAGACAGACATATATAACCTATGGGTTCTCTTCTAAGTACACCTTCCTATAGGGAGGCAATGTATTCAGGGTTCAGATAAATAGAGTCTTGTATCATGTAGTCATGAACACGTAACAGATAGGGAACACGGGCCCTCATCTCAGTACACATTTCTATATTTTCCACTACTAGATCTTTCCCTTAACCCTGACTTGGTCATTTTGTTATTATTACCAGACACACATGTATGTGCAGAAAAAAGAGTTAGAATAGTATGGTATAAATATATAACAGGTTCAGGTTGAAAGATAAACATATACAGACTAAATATAACACATAAAAGAATAATACAACGAAAATTCTAGTTCAGGACAGCAAGATAGTACTGCACTAAATCAGGAATTCTCGTTGCTACAAAAATGAAAATCTGGAACTGTCAAGGAATCTAGGAAATAGACTTCCGGCCGAATCCAGCAAACATATATAAGTCATATAGTATTTCACAACATCACAACTGAAAACAGGTTTGAATCCAGAAAACACGTTCAGTCAGAAATTAGAAGTTTGTATTCAAAGTCAGGAAAACCACATGAAAACTCATTAACTAAATCCATGAAAAATTTGGGTTATTCCCCTATATGTATTGTAACAGAAAATCAAGTTTCATAAATTTTCAATATAAATAGTTTAGTTAACAAAAATCAGAAAACATCAAGATGCAGTAATTTTGTAAATCTGGAATTATAAACACTGTAGTACGAAAACAGCAATATCTCACAAACCATAAATCAAAATCTAAATCCGCCAAAAGGGTAATAAAATAGATACAGTAGGATAACTTTCATATTCAAAAATATTTTACAAACAGTTAGTAGAATTAGGTCAAAAATCAGTTTCTTTACTAAATAGTATGCAAAATCTTGTAGTATAGTAATTGTTTGGAAACATAGAACGGTGTATAAAACTCATCAAATAAATCCACAAAAATTCAGGGTTAATCCCAATCAGGTCTATTTATACTATGCAAAATATTGGATCAAAATAATACATTTAACATCATGATAAAAATAGGTTACTCTTCAGAATTCATAGAAAACAAAATATGGAAATCTCTCTACGCCTCTATAGTAAAATAGACATAACTCACAATCCATAAATCGAAACTGAGATCCATCAAAAGGTTTGCAAAATAGACAAAATCCTTTACAAATTATGTTCAAAAAAAATTTTCATATACTGACCTTAATATGGTCTAAAATACTGATCAACATTAGGGTAACAGAAATTACAGAATTGTTCTTCATACACAAGTCAACGTAGATCACACGAAACTCATCCAAATCAACCCAGACATGAAATATAGTGTACCAGATATCCAAACAATATGGTATAGGGTATTTTTTAAGTATTCGACAAGAATATTACAAATAACACATCAAGCACAGATATCACAAAGTAGCATGAACATATACATCAAAAGTGGTCATCCCTAGTTGTTTCATGTCATATATGTCGTGTGCTAACTATGGTCGAATCAACACAATAGAGACAATATATAACAGAGAATTCACACACAAATTGTCTCTTGAACCCAACTACACTACAGACGGTATTTAGTACTTGTATTACACAAAGAAAAGAATACAAGTTACTTGCCTTAACCGACGACGAAAAACTATGATGAGCAAGAATAACGAGAACGGATTCCCAGGCAACGAACTCAACGATCGAACAAAACCCATGAACCACAATGAACACACGAACTCCCAACGAACACACGAATCAAAAACGGTACTCACACACCTCCAAGATAACACGCACACGGAGAAGCACGTGCACACCACCAAAGAACAAATGGTAAAAACACCGAAAGAGGCACAGCAGCGGCAGCAAGGCTGCTGCGGTTGCTGTCTGCCGATGCTCTGACGATGTGGCTAGGCAGAGGCAGCACAGGGTTGCGACGAGAGGGTTGCTGCGTCGAGAGGGCTGATGACTGATGCTCGGGGTCACGGCAGGGTTAGCACAGGAGCTGGACAACGGGGAAAAGAACGGAAGGAGGGCAGTCGGGTGAGGCACAGGAGGGGACACAGGGCGTTTAGGGGCTAGGAGGTGATCGGGAGAACAGGGAGAGGCGGCTAGGGTTGATGTGAGGAAGGTGAACAGTCGGGGGGAATATATATATGGGTGCATGGGTTGTTAGGGTTAGGCTTTATGTACAAATGGGGTTTCGTGTTGGGTAGGTAACGAGTTTGGGTGCTGGGTAGTTTAGGTTGTTGGGTGTTTAGGGAGTTAACAGAGTAGGGTTTAGGAGATGTGGCAATGGGTATTAGCTATTAGGAGATTGTATAATGGGATTTATAGGATCAATTGGGTTTTTAGGTTGAGAACAGGACAAAAGAAATATGGAGATCCAAAAATAATGAGACCGGCACACAATGGAATAATAGAATAGGATATGAAAAAATAAAATAATAGGGATCAAAACAAAAGCTTGATTAAACAGAAACGGAACAAAATGAGACAATAGAATCAAGAACACAATTAAAAGACGACAAAAAGATAAAATTAATATATTGAAGAACGAAGATCCAATATACGGTCCAAAAAAAGATACAAGAGAAATACACCAAAAGAAAAACACACTAAAAAATACACAAAATGGAAAACAGGGGTTACAACAATTTATGAGATAAATTATTTATAGTATAGTACAACTGCCCACCACAGGCTGCCTCTCAAAAGGTGGTTAAGCGGACTGGTGACTCTTGATCATAGGCTATATTATTTATAGTTAATTATTTTCTTGAAATTCCCGATGTGGGAAAATTTTAAATCATCTCTCTTCTTTTCTCCCGTGACTTAGCAGCCAACCCTATGGGGCCCCTGTGCCACGTCAGTGCTCACAAGAGATAGCACTCAGCTGTCTCAATTCTGAATCGGGTGGGACCCCACTGACGTCATCATGACGTCAGCCACCAAATCACAGCAGCGTGCTGCTGTTCTCAACAGGTGGGGGCCCCTCCTATCCACTTTATTTACAATTTTTCCATCACCTTCTATATATATATATATATATATATATATATATATATATATATATATATATATATATATATATATATATATATATACCTTTAGAAATTACGGGGTGTTACACACACACACACCCCCTTCAGAAATTAGCATCCTTGCTGAGCACGAGGCATACACAATCTAGTGCAGGATCTACTTTCTAGCCGATGTGGAGCATCTGCTCTCTTATCCGCCTAACTAATCATGATCCCGGAATCCACCGCCCGACTGGATCTATAGTTCCGGAATCCGCCGCCCGACTATATAGACATGCCCCACACTCGGCATCGAAAGTCGGCTCCGATACCATTTGTAATGCCCCTGCCTCAGAATCTGATAATTTATACAATTTATCAGACAAATTATTTATAGTATAGTACAACTGCCCACCACTGGCTGCATCTCAAAAGGTGGTTAACCGGATTGGTGACTCTTGATCATAAGCTATATTATTTATAGTTAATTATTTTATTGCAATTCCCGATGTGCGACAATTATAAATCATCTTTCTTTTCTCCCGTGACACAGCAGCCAACCCTGTGGGGGCCCTGTCCACGTCAGTGCTCACAAGAGACAGCTGTCTCAATTCTGTCTCAATTCTGAACCGGGTGGGACCCCGTTGACGTCATCATGGCGTCAGCCACCAAATCACAGCAGCGTGCTGCTGTTCTCAACTGGTGGACCCCCCTCCTATCCACTTTATTTACAATTTTGCCATCACCTTCTATATATATTATATATCTATATAATAAAACACAAAGAAAGCTATCAAGTAGCTCTCCTTCAATCCCCCCAAAATCAAAGGTCCAGATCTAACCTCACAAAACACATTTTCCCCCCAAAATCAAAGGTCCAGGTCTAACCGCACAAAACACATTCCCCCCCCCCCCCCAAAAAAAGTTTTCCCCCAATACTCAAATTCAAATCCCTCCCAAAAACAACTCCTTTATTTATTTAATTCTCTCTCTCTCTCTCTCTCTCTCTCTCTCTCTCTCTCTCTCTCTCTCTCTCTCTCTATATATATATATATATATATATATATATAGGGAAGTCTTCCGTTGTGCACCATAGGTGGTGCACACAGTGTGTGCACTCGGCCTTCCCACCTTCGTATGGGCAATCCGAACCGTTCACATTGATCTACACATCTAAATTAGTCTAAATATGTAAAATCAAATCATTTGAAATTCATTTGCCCATCCATTGAAGTGTTACAAAATTTTATGGCTGAAAATCATTATTTTTATAGCCACATGATGGATGGCCAAATGAATTTCAAATGATTTGATTTTACATATTTAGACTAATTTAGATGTGTAGATCAATATGAACGGTTCGGATCGTCGATATGAAGGCGAGAAGGCCCAGTGCACACGGAGGGGTGGTGCATAATGGAAGATTTTCATATATATATATATTGATGAAAACATGGAATTTTATGTACAACTAATTATTGTCATACTATTCAAACTTGAGCTACATAATTGCTGATTTACTATTTACAATGCTTTTCATATGCTGTATCGTTCTGAAGACGTGCCGTAGGTATGTGCCCACAGGCAAATCTAGTATATATATATGCCCTTAGAAATTATGGGGTGTTACACCGGGTAGCGGGCCCCACACTGCCCCTCCACGTCATCATGTGGGGGAAACAGCAGCAACCTGCTGCCTTCTCTTTCTCCGTGGGCCCCCTTCCAACCATAAATTCTCATACAACCCCCTATAGAAAATCTATACGGCAAGAGTCCGATTAATTAACTATATATATATATATATATATATATATATATATATATATATATATATATATATATATATATATATATATTCTTAACACGGGGTGTTACAGACACCCCCCTTAAGAATTCAGTGTCCTCGCTGAAGCCGGAACTTGCAACGTAGCGCAGGATCCTCCTTTCTAGCCGATGTGGAATGGCGTACCCTAATTCTGCTAGCTTTACAGTACCCTTATTCTGCGTGTTGTCCAGTCCCCAAGCCCACCTCAGTAGATTTACCGGGCGACCTGACCCAACCCCGCTCCCTCTCAAGCATACTTACCAGTACATCTGCTAGCTCCATCTCAAGCATAACCACCACTCTGTACCCAAACTCGGTGTCGAAAGTCGGCTCTGATACCATTTGTAACACCCCGGTCCGAAACAGCAATTTTTCTAACAATTGCCCACCACAGGCTTGCCACATAAAAGGTGTTATAGCTTATTGGTGACCTCTAATCCCAGACAATTATATATATATATATATATATATATATATATATATATATATATATAAACACTCCCAATATGGGACTACATATATAAACACTCCCGATATGGGACAAATCTTGCTCACTCCTCTCGCCAAAGAAACAGCTGAAGCCCTGAGGCAGGCCCCCGCTGCCCACGTGGCACAAACAAGCAACATTCAATGCTATTCCTCTCTCTCCACGGTGCCGGGCCCCACACCTGCCCCTCCACATCATCACGTGGGGGAAACTGCAGCAACCTGCTGCCTTCTCTTTCGCAGTGGGGCCCCTTCCAACCATAAATTCTCATACAACCCCCTATAGATACTTTATAGGGCAAGAGTCCGATTAATTAACTATATATATATATATATATACTCCACATCATCACGTGGGGGAAACTGCAGCAACCTGCTGCCTTCTCTTTCGCAGTGGGGCCCCTTCCAACCATAAATTCTCATACAACCCCCTATAGATACTTTATAGGGCAAGAGTCCGATTAATTAACTATATATATATATATATATATATATATATATATATATATATATATATTCTTAACATGGGGTGTTACACCATGAGTGAGTAACAGGTAATCAATCTTTTGCTACCAAAACTCTGGTCTTAATCTGAGTTACTGACTTGATCGTCGGAGGGTCTTTCGCCAGGGCCAACCCCGGTGTTCAAATTTTTTGTAGGTTCGTCAGTGATCTTTTAACCGTACAATCAAGATTCAAGCGCTCTCAACGGTTCAGACTCAGTTCAATTCGATTTTGGCCTCACAATTCAAATCTGATCGACGGTCCAGATTGTAAGTTTCCTCCATAAAAAACTCATCATTTGATTGCTCCCACTCTAGATTAAAGAAGCAACAGTAACGAATTGATCTTTTAACCGTCAAATCCAGATTCAAGCGCTATCAAGAGTTAAGACTCAGATCAATGAGACTTGGCCATCATAATTTAAATATGATCAATGGTCCAGATTGTAAGTTTCCTCCTAAAAAAGAACTCAGGTCCAGATTGTAAGTTTCCTCCTCAAAAAGAACTCTTCATCTGATTACTCCCACACAAGATTAAAGCAACAAAAGTAACAAATAGATATTTTCTTAGCCATTTCCACTCCATATCGACTCTAGTTGTATAGAACGCCTTACCTTTCAAATAGGGGTGGCAGATGGGTCGACCGGGCTAGGCCGGGCCCAACCCGTGCGGGTTGGCACGCTTGGGTATGCGGGTCGGGCCGGGTTGGGGTGTTATACGGGCCGGGCTGGGCCGGGTCAGATTCTTAATTGGGTGGCCCGCCCAACCCGTGAAACCATTAGGGCTCAACCCGGGTTGGGCCGGGTCGACCCGCGGGTTGGCCCGTATAATAATATATATATATAATTTATTTTTTTTTTTGTGGTAGCTTAAATTGAAGTAATACTACATTACTACTAATAATAATACTAAGTGAGTAATACTACATTACTAAGTAAGTAATACTACATTACTACTAATGGCTAATAATAATACTACAATTCTTCAAAATTATAATACTAAGTAAGTAAGTAAGTAATACTAAGTAAGTAATACTTAGTAAGTAAGTAATACTAAGTAAGTAAGTAATACTTAGTAAGTAATACTAAGTAAGTAAGTAAGTAAGTAAGTAAGTAATACTAAGTAAGTAATTTTTTTTGGTAGTTTAAAATCAAAAGACTAAGTAAGTAATACTACATTACTACTAATAAGTAATAATACTACAATTCTTCAAATATTCCCAAATGATGTTTAATTATAATACTAAGTATGTACTATGTAATTCACTAAATTTTGTAATAATACTAATAAGTATTAATACTACAATTCTTCAAAATGAATCAAATATCCCCAAATAATGTTTAATTATAATACTAAGTAAGTAATAATACTAATAAACAAAAAAAATCGTGATAATAATAATAATAAGATTGAAAGAGTGAAATTGACAACAAATTTTGAAATTTTATTCATACGAATTTAAGTGATACAATTTGAACAATTTATAACGAAATGAAATGAAGAATTCAATTCACAAATAAGTTTTATACAATAACATATTTCTTATGTACAATTTTAATTGACTACAATTTTTCTAATTTAACATAAGATGAAAAGCTATTGTTGTTGTTGTTCTTCTTCTTCGGGCGAGTTGCTCCCACTTGTAGAACTTGATAGTGCTTTCCCTTGCGTCCTATCTTCAGCCTTCAGCCAGTCTTCTGTGCAAACGAGCATCTCCAACGACTCGGGCTTCAACCGGTTTCTGTAATCAGATAGAACCCTGCCACTTGTAGAAAATGCACTCTCAGAAGCAACTGTAGAGACAGGAGGAGTTAGCAAATCTTTAGCCATAATAGACAGAATACTAAAAGTGTGTTCATGTTCTTTCCACCATTGTAAAATATCTAGTGGGGAAAGAGTAGGCTCAGTATCTTGTTGGTTATACCAATTTAATTCATTTGGTTGATTAGTCCTAGGTTTTTTAGACTGAATTTGTTCAAGTAGACTAAATGTTCTATCACCAATTTTACTTTTACCTTTAGAACTACCAGAAGAAGAACTAACTACAGAAGTTGTACTACTAGAAGCAAAACGTCTATCATAATAATCATACAAGTTATTTAATGTAGATTCAAACTGAACTAAAAAAGTAGCGCAATCAATTGTTAATTCTACATTGTCATCTAAACATGCAAAAAACATTTCTATCAAATTCTTCGTACCTTCTAATTTGATACGAGGATCCATAATAGTAGCAACACAAATCAACATAGGAGGAGGAAAATAATATTTCAAAAATTTTTGAAATGCAGGTATTACAATGTCACTAATATAGGGATCATTTAACATTTCGTTAAATATTTGCATCATGCTAACTAATTCAATAAAAATGCTACTAGAAGTAGATTCATATGTTTTTGAAAACTTTAAAGTTGCGGTTTTAAAAGGTTCTAAAAATTTCAACAAAGCTTCGGCAAAATACCAATCGGGCGGAGTCATTTCAAAATTGTGCATATTTTTTGCGATACAAAAATCATTTACAACTGCTTTATAATCGATGACAACATTCAATAAATCAAAAGTAGAATTCCATCGGTGTCTAACATCCTTTGGAAATTTTCTAAAAGGAACATTTCTAACCCTACACCAAGCTTTCCATTCTTGTAAAATGCTTGGACTTAATGCAATAAAATATACACAATTTCTAATTTTAACTATATATGGATCAGCTATTTTTAATGCATCTTGAACACATAAATTTATAATATGACATGCACATCTAACATGAAAAATATTGTCAGATGGAGGGTTTAATACAGATTTTAAAGTAGTAATTGCTACATTGTTGTTAGATGCATTATCAAAACTAATAGCCATAATTTTATCGCGAATATGAAAAACATCACAAATTTCTATAATACGGTTTGCTATTTCAGCGCCACTATGGGGATACGGCAACGCCGTAAGTGATATGATTCTTTTTTGAAGAATCCAATCATTGTCGATCCAATGACAGGTTATTCCCATCGTTGAAATATTGTTGACACCCGTCCAACAATCCGAAGTTAAACTAACCCTACAAGTTAAACTCCATAAAATTGCAATCAACGCGTCCTTCATTTCAACATACACTTTAAAACAATCCGATTTGCAAGTATTTCTCGGAATTCTTCTAAAATGAGGGTTTAAGGCCGTTTGATTAAAACTTTCCAAGTTCCTACTCTCGGGATAGGAAAATGGCAACTCTTCCTTAATGACTAATCGGGCCTCTCGACGAACGAGTTCGGGATCATAAGGGTGGCTATCTACTTGACCGGTCCTAGGGTTAATTTTTTGTTGGCCTTGTATTTGATCAAGAAGTTCTTTGTGATTATGTTGTATGTGTCTACTAATTGTACCGGTGCCGTCACCCCTCTTGAATTTGTATGTTTTGCTACATGTTTTACACACTTTCAAACCTACACCCGGAATATGTTCGTCCGGGATATACTCATAAAACTTGTGCCAATCGCTAGTTTCTCCTCTACTTTTCCTACTACTACGGGGTTGTGTGGTTTCGGGTTGTTGTTGTTATTCTTCTTCTTCTAATTGAATGCCACCTACAACATCCATGTCGTGTGTACCCCATTGTTCCATAGTAGGATCAATGTAATCTTGGGCGGGCTCACTAATTGGGACAATTGGTGGCCTACGTGAAGAGGAGGAGGAATCTTGGTGGCTACGACCGCTACCGCGTGATCTAGACATAGTGTAGTAATGTGGTATGTAAATAAAATCTACAATGTAGAAGCGGTGAATTATACAAAAAATAACTAAAAAATAAGAAGGTTGAGATAGAGAAGTTCAAAAAACAAACAATAATATTAACTACAACGAAAAAAAAAAACAAGAGAGATAGAGATATTTTGATACCGTTCACCGTGGAATACGCGTATAAAAAAAACCGTGAAAATTAGAATATAATAGAAAAGATGGAGGAGCGCTTTGCCGATTTCGCAATTGAAGAGTTGAAGTAGATTTGAGTCGATGGTTGAAGAGAGTTGAAGACGTTGAAGACGTTGAATTTTGTTCTCCGATACGGCCGAAATTTGATCGTGTATATGCCTCCTTGTACACTTGTTTGATGATTACTACAATTGTTCAATTTTTTTTTTTTTTTGATGTATAATAGTAGAGAGAGTAAGAGAGGGAGGTGTGATTTTTTTGGAGATTTTTGGGGGCTATTTATAGACTTAGAAGTGGGTAAAAACAAAAAAAAAAAAAAAAAAAAAAGAACAACAGCAAGCAAGCAACGGCTCTAAGAGCCGTTTACTGCTGCTGTGCTGCCAAACGGCCCAAACCCAACGGCACCAAACCAACGGCTAGAAGCAAGCAACGGCTAGCGACCCGCGGGTTCAATTCACGGGTCGGGGGGGCAAAATTCGCGGGTCGACCTGCGGGTTGGCGGGTCCAATTCGCGGGTTGACCGGGTTCGTGGGCCGGGTTTCGCGAATCCAATTCGCATAAATAGCGACCCGGGTCGACCCGGTACTGTTCACCGGGTTCGACCCGAACCCGCGAAAGTCTTAACCGGGCCGGGTTCGTAGGCCGGGTCGCGGGTGGGTCGCCGGTTGACCCGGCCCAGTTGCCACCCCTACTTTCAAAGAATGGCTTGCCTTCAGATTTTTTGAGTTTGTTTTGTTGTTATCTTTTTATTGAAATATGGTGACTATACTCTTTGTTTTTCTTTTAAAAAAAGAGTGGCTGCCTTTGCTTGTAAACTGACATGGAAATTGTGATGTTTGTGCGCAGAATAACTACGCATAAGGGCATGTAGTACTAGTTATAGGGTTTGAAGAAACATCATGCAAAATAGTATGTATTATAGGCCTTTAAAGTTTTTTTTTTGATGGAAACGGATAGAGTCTAACGACTCCAGCCACATCAGAAATTATATATATCAAAACAATAAACAATATGTACAGAGAAGGAATTCACCAGGGGTGAATACCTACAATCGCGCTAAAAGAATTAGTATATAGCTAAATACAAATAAAGAGCAACCCAGCCAGAAAACGGCAAGGAGCAGAATCCCTGAGAACTATCCCGGAAAGCTCTCTCTAGGCGCTTCGCTGGAGGAAGATAGACACTTCGAGGGATGTTGCCAGAAGAGTGCAACACCCAGTGCCATCCGACCGCCCAGAACCGATGCCTCGACAATAAACCAGACCGCGAGGGCTACCACTCCTGCTCCACCAACGCGCACCGAGCATGCCTTCATAAACGACGCGCCCAGGCGAGAAGTGCGCCGCCTCCGGCACGAAGGGACTAGGAGGAAAATGGCTACACGCCAGTCAGCTAAGGCCATAGTCAAACAGCAGAGCACAGAATAACACCCCGACCAAAACAAGCACAGCGGAGATAAGAAACATAAATCGACACAAAGCAACAGAACAGAAACAACATAACCAGAACAGAAAGAATGCCACTAAGATAGTAATGAAAGAAAGAGCATCGATCAGCAAGCCGGAGCAAACCATCATGAAGTGATCAAACGCAGAACAAAACCATACCCAAGCTGTATATGACATACAGAAATCATCCAAACAAACCAGCCAGCAAGTGATCAGGCCACCCCAAAAAAAGCCCTCTAATACAAAAGACAAGAGGGGGAGAAAAGACAACCACAACCCAAAGAGCAGAAAAAAGATGATTAGAGCAGTGCTAAAGCACAAAATAACAAAACATCAGGAAAGCAGTCCTGAACCAAAAACAGCCCAAAGAGAGCGGAAAAGAAGCCTGGCTGGCAGTCTAAAGGAGCCGGGTCATGCCTGCAATAAAGACAGATAAACATGAGAGGAGCAGTCAGACTACATAAAAAGAGAAATAGAGAGCCAAGTAAAAGCAAATTAAGGCGTTAAAGCATTTAAATGATAAAGACAGCGGAGAGCTGTAGATAAAGTCTGTTGATCTAAAGGAGAACAGCCTTTGTAAGAAGGGCCCGAACTCCAAAGGTTGAATAAGGCGACAAAATTGTCTATAAGTTTAGAATGAGGTGCACTGCGATTTTCAAAAACCCTCTCATTCCTTTCTTTCCACACTATCCACATAATAATCTGAATAGACAAAAGCCAAGCGTGAATGTGGTGAGGGTCACTAGGAGGGAAAGCCCAAATTTGATCTAACGACAAGGGAGTAGAAGCAGTAGACCACGCAAGAGTGCAAATCTTCCACAGAAGGAGAGAAATTGGGCAGTGAACAAAAAGGTGATTAGCGTTTTCTGGGTGGGAGGAACAAAGCGGACATAATTGACCCCAAGCAATGTTTCTTTTGTTAAGGACATCTACCGTCAGAAGTTTGCCGTGGAAAGCCAACCAACAGTTGATTTTGACTTTCAGAGGGGACGCCGCATCCCAAATACGGTTTGCGATAGGGGAGCGAACTCCCCTGAAATTGAGAAAGCTGTAGAAAGATTTAACCGAGAAGGAGCCTGAAGAGGTCCAGCGCCAACCAATACCTTCCATAGGCGACCGTCTGAAATCGTCGAGAAGAGAGATGAGTTCGGAAAGAGATTGTAAATCAGGCTGAGATAAAGGAGAATTGAAATTGATATGCCAATTGTACTCCCCGTTAACTATGGCAAAAGAATCAGCCACCGTAGCATTAGGCTCAGAGGCTAAATGAAATAAGTGGGGAAAACTAGAAGATAGCTTAATATTGCCAATCCAAAGATCCAGCCAAAATCTAACTTTCGTTCCATCAGCGCAGGAACGAAAGATACTACAGAGGAACGGAGCTGAAGCCTTCCAGATACCTTTCTAAAAAGGAGAGGCGAAGCGGGGCGCAGAGCCCTCAAGCTCCCACCATTGTCGATCTCGAGAGCCGTACTCTCTAACGCAATGAATCCAGGGGAGATGATCGCGGCGGTGAAAATTCCAAAGCCACTTACCCAAAAGAGCGATGTTGTGATCTCTTAAGTTGAGAACACCAAGGCCCCCTGATTCCTTGGAGGAACAAATCAACTTCCAGTTACAAAGATGGGATCCGGGTTTATAGGAAGACGAGCCTGACCAGAAAAAATTGCTTCTAATTTGGTCAATTCTTTTGATAACCCAGGCCGGGAGGTAGTAGAAGGACATATAATACAGAGGCATAGCTGACAACACCGAATTAACTAGAATCAGTCTACCACCCCTAGAAAGACGGTTGCCAGACCAGACACTCAGTCTGGCTTCAACTTTATCAATTAAGGGAAACCAATCAGATCTATGTAATTTACCCCATCTTAGGGGAATACCCAGATAAGTGATCGGGAAAGCCGCGGAAGGGCAATTAAAAAAAGTAGCAATCTCTTCCTGGCGGTTGGGCGACCCACCCAACCAGAGAACAGACGATTTTTGAAAATTGATCGAGAGCCCTGAGGCTGATTCAAAACAGTAAAGGAGAAGTTTGAGATTCCTAAGCGAGTGGGAATTTGGCTTGATAAAGATGATGGTGTCATCCGCATATTGTAAGTTAAGAACCCCTTCAAAATGGTGAGAGCGACCAAGACCCTCAATCATCTGCGCGCTTCTAGCGTGATTGAGAAGCCTACTGAAGACGTCGGCCACAAGAGAAAAAAGCAGGGAAGAAAGGGGGTCTCCCTGCCGGAGCCCACATCTAATTTTGAATTTGTGGCCCTCTGAGCCATTAATAAACAAAGAGGACGTGCCCGAAAAGAGACTAGATTTAACCCAAGAAATCCATTTAGGACCAAAACCACGGAAGGATAGAATGTCAAGAAGAAAATCCCAACTTACATTGTCGTAAGCTTTTTGAAAGTCCAGTTTAAGAAGGATGCCTTCAGAGTGGGTTCTGTGGCACTTAGAGATGATCTCTTGCGTCGAGGCCACACTATCTAGAATGAAACGGTCTTTAATGAAACCTGATTGAGCGGAGTCAATCAAAGGCGGGATGACCTCCCCCAGCCTCGAAGAGAGCACTTTCATGGCAATTTTGAAGGTGGTGTTGATAAGGCTTATGGGCCTGAATTGGGACGTAAGGTGCGCTCCCACTATCTTGGGGATGAGCACAATATGCGCATAGTTAATGCGATCAAAAGAGAAGTTCCCAGCATGGAGGTCTTGAAACATGACGAAGAGGTCATCCTTAAGCAATTCCCAAAAAGTTTGGAAGAAAAAGGCTGGGAAGCCGTCGGGACCAGGAGCTGAATCACTTTTCAGGGCGAATACAGCGGATTTAATTTCATCTAAGGAAAAGGGCAGCTCCAAAGCAGAGAGATCCTGAGAAGGGGGACCATAAAGGTTGGGCCAATCCAGGGAGATGGATCGGTGCTTGGGATGCCCTAGGAGATTCTTGTAAAAAGATAGGAACTCCCGATGAATGTCAACATCATTGGACAGTTCCCCTCGATCACTCGACAGCGAGGAGATATGGTTGCTACGTTGTCTATACGACGCAAAGTTATGAAAAAAGGCCGTATTGGCGTCTCCCTCCTTCATCCATCTAATTCTGGCTCTTTGTGCCCATTTGATGTGATCTAGGAGGAGGATCTCGTCATAGTCTTTCTTACAAGACACACGCTCTAACCTGAAAGAGCTGGGTAAAGGGCCCTGCTCCTCTATTTTATCAATGGATTCGATAGAGTGAAGGAGGAAGGATTTGAGAAAATTGGTGTTTTGTTGACGCTCGGAGCGCCAAATTTTACACCCAAACTTGATGCCATGAAGTTTAAGAAGGATGTTACCCAAACCAGAGGAGCCAGAGATGGAGGCAAGGCATTCTTTCACGAGGGCAACAAAATGTTGATCCTGCAGCCAGAATTTTTCAAAGCGAAATTTGTGAGACCGTTTGAAAGGGAAATCGGAGTGAAGAATGATAGGCACATGATCAGACGAAGGATTTGGAAGAGCCTGAGCAAAAGTATTTTGGAACCTAGCGATCCATGCTTGCGATACTAAGAAGCGGTCCAGCTTAGCTAGGATGGGGGGGTCACGTTGGTTGGACCAAGTGAAAGATCTACCTACAATCGGAATATCCGAGAGTTGCAGAGATCGAATACAGTCATTAAAGGCACAAGCCTGAGAGAACGAAGTGGAGAGGTTAGACCTTTCAGTCGCGAAACGGGTGACATTGAAGTCACCGCAAAGAAAACATAGATTAGAGCACCAATTATGTAAAGAAAGAAATTCATTCCAAAAAATGGGCCTCCTATCCGAGGAGGAGGGTCCATAAACTGAGATGATCGTGAGAGGACAATTGAAAGTGATCCAATGTAATTGAACAATAAGAAAGAAGTTAAGACGATGGACAGAAATAAGCGAGAAGGTGGATTGTTTGTACCCAAAAAGGATACCACCCCTGGACCCAACCGAGTCAAGCGAAATCCATTTGGAAATCGCGGATCCGCCGAGGGAACGCAAGATAGCGGGGGAGGGGGAAACTAGTTTGGATTCTTGGATGGAGATGATGTCACAACGAGAAGAAGTGATTAAATCATAGACCGCCCTTTGCTTAGACGGGCAATGAAGGCCCCTGATGTTCCAAGACACACTAATCATGGGGGCAACGATGCTCCAGGACTCTACGACGTTCCTTCTTGCGAAGGGAGTGAAAGCAAGGGGAGTTGGAGGGGTCTATTATGAAACCCAAACCGAGAGCTAAAGATGCCAGATCGGCGTTGGGAAGCGAGAGGAAAGAAGGATTAAAAAGGGAACCTAACAAAGGGGTAGAAGGCTTGTAATTGGGTGACGAAGGAGAGGTAGGGCACGCACCTCTAATATGGCTCGACCTACGAGATTCGGGAGAGTCGGACGCTACTATGCTACGAATGTTTTTAGCAAGCAATCTCGCACTGGATCTGATGATCCGAGGCGGGTCCGCAATAGGAGTTTTCGGGGAAGCCGAGGGCGAAACATGCTGCTGCGAAGGAAGCAGGGGGGAGACAGGGAGAGTAACGGGGGGAGGAGAGGAGGGAGCCACTTGGGAGAGCAAAGATTCCCGAGCGGGGAAGGAGGAGGGGTTGGGGAGACAATTAATGGTAGGGAGAAACAAGCCCAAGAATTCTCGGGTCCTCTCTAGTAGAGATGGGGACATCCATCCCCGAAACAAAGATCCGAATGGATAACAAGTAATAAAATGCAATTTACTTAACGAAGCAGACAGCACTATAGGAGAGCAAGTTAAAAAACCAAGCTGAAAACTCCAAAGAGCCAAAAAATGACTATCACGATAAACAATAAACAGCTCAGAGAAAGGAGATACCTGCTTGGGAGGGGATTTATGATCCAATTCAGCTTCCTCTTCCAAAAGAAGTGGATCTTGATCAGTCCAATCTGCTTTATCAGCTGGATCCATCTGGGAAGCTTTGGAAGAACTCTTATGTGCCGCCCACTTAGACCATTCCGAGGATAAAGCCTGACTCTTAGCAGGAGAGAAGGCAGGGTCTGCTTTCCTTGGAGTGGGGAAATGCGCCAATTGCTGGAAGAGTTCCCAGTCAGAAGCAAAATACTTGTTAACCTCCCATTTAGGCCAGTCAGATGAAGAAGCCTTGTTCTTGGCAGGGGGAGAAAGCGAAACAGTCGCCTTAGGAGCAGAGGAGGGAAACTGCGGCACTACGGCAGAGGGAGTGGAGCTGGTTGCAACGGTAGGGGGAGGGTGAGATATAGAAGCATCAGGAGGAGCTTGGAGATGGGGATTAATCCAAACCAAGTTAGGAGCCTTGGTCGGGGAAATCTTAGGCCGAGAAGAGATCACATTCTGCTTGCGAGGAAGAGAGGATTTAGTGCGAGAAGAAGTCAGCGAGCTGGGCTTCGGAAGGGTAGACTTGGCTTTCGTTGACGAAGATTGTCCAGGGTGAAAAGCACCAGCAAGGTCAGTCCCAAAAGGCTTCTCCACAGTCCCAGAGAGGGAAAGAGAGGACACTTGAGAAGACGAAACAGGGGCATGGTAGTGAACGGATACCGGGAATGAGGATACACCATCAGTGAGACAGAAAGCTTCAACTCGCGAGGAGCTGGGAAAGCTACGAAACACTGCGTCCACCTGAAGGCATCCGGAGGCTAGTCTAGCTTTGGAGGATACACTGACAATGTTACCTATGCATCTGGTCATCTCTCCAACCGCCCGGAGAGAATCACAAAAAGGGGGTAAACCCATCAAAGAAACTTTAAACTCAGTCACAGCTGAAGCCGAGGTGGAGGAGGGGAAATGAACCCAACGCCTAACTTTCAGAGCAATACCACCAATAGAGAGAGACGAGTTAGAGATGAGGTCGTCCAACATTTGCGGGGTCGGACAACGGATGACCATATCCCCATTCGAACAGTTGTATAAAACCCAATCCCAGTCTTTGGAGTTAGAAAAGTTGCAGAGATATGAGTTAAGGGTGTAGAAAGGGACTGCACCGCCCACGAAGGAGATAGCGCCATAGGTGCTAAAGGTCTTCAGACGATCTGTGAGCTCAGATTTGGGGATGAAGACCTGAGTCATAGCAAGCTTGGAGGATAAAGCGGGGGAAACGGGAAAGGATGATGGAGGGGTAACTGGCTTATCGCTCAAACGAAGATCCAGCGAGGGAGTGGGCAGCAGAGGAGACGAGGATGTCGCTGAGGTCTTCACGGGAAGAGAGGGTTTGGGGGTTGGAAGTTTTCTACGAAGAGACTCGAGTCCACAACAGCAAAGACCTGATCTGAGATAGGAGTACCTCGGGGAAGCCCAAGAACCTTTTGAAGCGTGAAGCAACGGTGTTTCGCATGCCCATCTTTGAGGCAGAAGATACACTTCATTAGGTTAGGGCAGTCGATTTTAAGGTGACCAAATTGAAGATAGCGGAAACAAGATGAGCTGCGACGAGAAGAAAAGGAGATGGAGGGAGACGAAGAGGATGTGATGGAAGTGATAGAAGAGCGGGAAGAGGAGGAAGAGAAAGAGGCACGAAGCTTCGTGCGTTTGGGCCGATCTAGAACTTCACTCCGAAGCCCACGCGAGCCCGGAGGAAGCTCAACACTGGAGATTATTTTTTTCTGCCCTTTTTTTTTTACAACCTCGACCCAAGAAAGCTCCATGGCCCAAACTAACACAACGGCCCACTAGGAGAAAATAACCAAAAAATAGCAGCTTGAGCGGAGGAAGAAGAAGAGGGGAGCAATGAGATGGCGAACCACGACTACAAAGATGTCGCACGTGGAAAGCGAAGAATGCTCAGGATAAAGAGAGCAGCTAACAATCACTGTGAAGCTGAGGAGAGGAGAAAAAGGGCTAAAATGCCAACAGAAAAAAGGAAGAAGGGAGGGCACTTGGACTGAGAGCAAGCGCACAAAATCACAACCCAACAAAAGAACGCACAACACTACAACGCAATCCAACAAACCAGTGGCCAAAATAAGCAAAAACCCCGCAAACCACAGCGCGGGCTAACAGCTAAAAGCAAAAATACTACCCAATCGAGAGCAAAGAAAGGGAGAGAGACTTACAGTGAGGCTGCAAACCGGATGAAGAGAGAGCTTACTAAGAAGCGCTGACCTGGCGATCGAGGACCTCAAAAGAAAGCGATCTGGCGAACGAAGAGCACTGAACGTCGAGGTAGGGACCAACAGGCCAGAGGAGAAGAGACTGATGCCTCGCAGTGTCTGAGGGCTCTGACGTAGAACCGACGAGAGGGGGACAGAGAGCTCGAAAATGAGTGGGGCGGAGCCAACGCTCAGTCCCGAACGGAGCAGCTGAACCGGCAGCAAAGAGGGAAAGGGTTTGAAGAGGAGAGGATTCTAAGCCTTTTTAATGAAGTGGAGGGGGCGAAAAGACGATGAGATCGACCGGATCTGGGAGATTACAGGAGGAGGAAGAGAGAAACAGTAAAAACGCCCTTCTTTTCTTCTTCAAAAAATGTTTTCAAGTCCCTGGGTTGGAAGTTAGCAGCCCTATAGGCCTTTAAAGTTAATCTAGAAATTAATTACAATACCAAATTTTACCTTTTGGGTTTTAAACTCACACATGTCATGACGAGTACAAAGATCAATATGCGTTGAATCCGAAATACCGACACGTGCATTAATAGAAGATTAAAGTCATTGGCCCTGCACTAATCATGATGTGTCTCCCCGACCAATCACACACATTCTCATCAGCTATTGGTTGACCCTGAGTCCACTCATTAGTTTTGCTCATCCTGAGGTTGGGCATTGGGTTTACGCTACACATACCCTCATTTTATCCGAAACTTACCTCCAAACACTAAAAGACAAAACAAAAATTGATTAAAAAATATTCAAATATTGTGTTTTGGTGGTTGGACCTTGTCTTTTAGTACTTGGGAGTTGGGATAGCTTTGGGGTAATTTTTAAGGTATGTGTAGCACTTCTCATCTAACACTAAGAGGTGGTTTGGTCTGATGTAGTTTTACTATAGCGAGGGAGGAACACTGTAGCGAAAGCAAATCCTTGAATTTGATTTCTTGAAATAGCTTTGGTTTGATGAAGATTTAATGTAGCAAGAATAGTTTTCCATGAAAGATTAGCTTTGTTTGAGTTCTAAGAATATTATAGCGACCGTAATTTAAAATACTTCTTTACTTTTTTGTTTTATTTGAAATTAATCTCAATTAGTTAGGGTTTAAATTAATTAAACTAAATTGATCCCTCTTTCTTTCTTCTTCCTCACTTTTCTCTGCTGCTCCTCCACCCTTTCCTCCAACCCCCATTTATAGTTATAGGGGAATGAGTTGTTTGAATTTTATTTTTTTCCTTACATTTTAAAACATTTTGTCAAAGGTGGCACCGAATTCGGTGTCGACCTTTCATAATTAGGCTGCAATCTTTCTTTTTTTTCAAAGAGTGGGTTTGGTGGTGGGCCCCCTTGATTTTTCCGCAGTGGTGATGTGTCCCATTGGTGGGTGGTCTGTCCCCATCTTCCACTTGGAGATTTGATGAAGGATTAATCATGTCTCCACACAATCCTTTCTACCTTTCCATTCTCATGCTGCTTATATTTCTACTAGGCTGCACAATGATCTACACCATTCAAACTTGCTAGTATTAACTGGTTTGGTCATAACATCTGCTAGGTTCTCATCAGTGTGAATCTTGTGCATATCCACACTACCTTCCTCCACTACTTCTCGAACGAAGTGATACTAGACTCTTATGTGCTTTATCTGTGAATGAAAGGCTGGATTCCTTGCGATGTGCAAGGCACTCTGACTGTCACAAAATAGGACAATCTTCTCATATTTGTGTCCAAGCTCCTCAATAACCTTTGAATCCAGACTGCTTCCTTGCAAGCTATTGTAACTGTCATGTATTCTGCTTCAGTTGTAGATAGAGCCACAATAGTCTGCAGTTTCGAAATCTAGCTTACAGCACCTCCTGTAAGTGTAAACACAGCTCGTAGTGGATTTGCTTTTGTCGAGATCGTCTGCAAAATCTGAATCCACATAGACTCTGACAGTTAATTCTGATCCTCCATAACATTATGCAACATCTGATGTTCCTCTGATGTATCTCAGAATCCTCTATACTGTGCTCCAATGCTCTATACCAGGATTCGTCATGTATCGACTAACCACTCCTACTGCTTGTGCAATGTATGGTCTTGTACATATCATAGCGAACATCAAACTTCCCACTGCTGATGCATACGGTACTCGAGACATCTCCTTCCTCTCTGCTTCGTTGCTAGGACACATCTTGGAGGATAACTTGAAATTAACAGGAAGTGGGGTAGAAATTGGCTTACAATCTTGCATATTGATGCACCGCAAGATTTTATTGAAGTAGCTGTTCTGGGAAAGCCAAATCTTCCTGTTACTTCTGTCTCGGTGAATCTGCATCCCTAGAACTTTGTTTGCTGGTCCCAAGTCCTTCATGTCAAACTTCCTAGCCAACTGTGCCTTTAATTCTTGGATTCGATCTTTGTTGGGGCCTACTACCAACATGTCATCCATATACACGAATAGGATAATGAAGTCTTTCTCACCATCAAACCTTTTGTAGTATGTACAATGGTCTGAACTGAGTCTGTTGTATCCAAGGCTAATAATAAAGGAATCAAATCTCTTGTACCAGCACATCGGCGCCTTTTTGAGACCGTACAGAGATTTGTTCAACCTGCAAACCAAGTTCTCCTTGCCTGTTTCAGAAAAACTTTTTGGTTGGAGCATATAAATTTCTTCTTAAAGATTTCCATGAAGAAAAGCAGTCTTCACATCTAACTGCTCTAGATGTAGGTCTGTAGTGTCCCGAATTTTCAATAAATAAAATTAGAAATACGTGGCACAAATTCTAGAATCGACTTCAATAGTAATCATAAACACTAAATCAAATATAGGGAAAATTTTAAAACTTTTTTATTACACCATCTCTTTACAACACAACGAAAATAAACAGTTTAATTACAATCTCTTTACAATACAATAAATTTCAACTTTTAATTAAACCCGAAGCTTTTCTTGATTCAATCTCTATCCATAAATGAAAATCTGTAAAACTCTGAATGAAAAGTGGGCACGCCAGTTAAATGCAACTGACATCAACTATAATAATAGTGATATTTCTAGATCTCACAATCACAAACTTGATGCATATAATATAACAGTAATGAATGATGCATAACAATAACAAGTATAACAATAAGTGAAACATGTTAACACAGTAACCATAGATGGAACATGAAACAGCGATGAATGAAATGTAAAGTAACAAGTGAAGCTAGGTTAAGTGTCAAGTGTATGAGATGAAAACAGAAAAATAAGCATGCATAGACCAAGTCAAGGAAACCACAAATGCATAAGATGATTACTAATGCATACTTGTCGGATTCTATGTATCACATTCCACATAGGTCCGGTGCAAGCCCTTATCATTCTCCCCTTTATATGATTCAATCCCACGTTATCCAATTAACCTACTACAGTGATTACTTTAAGATTTAAAGTATTCTGTGAGTATCTAGTGCCATGCTCCGATCATTCTTGAGAATCAACTTCACACCGCAAGTGATTTTAGGTACACTCCCTCACACCCCGATCATTCTGAAAATTGAAACCCACACCGCAAGCCATATGGTACTTCATCACACGAATATCCCATGAGCGTCGCCTCGATCCCGATAATTCTGAAGATGCATCCCACACCACAAGTGATTACACCCCGATCATTCTTGAGACCACCTTCCATCGTCCAATCATATGAGGCCCCCTACTCATGTTTGCTCTTAGTTTATCTCAACTCCAACTAGTGTATGTCCTTAGGTTTATTATTATTATTAGTTAAGTTACAATTCCCCCTATAGTTGGTGTGCCCTGCCGGACTTAATTCAACTATCTCAACAACAAGGCCCCACTAGCCAAAATATCCACAAAGTCTCAACCGCCGACATGTTGGGGTCCCACTCAATCTCTAGGGTCTCAAAACTCAAAATATTATCAACAACGTCCACATCATAGCCCCAAGCCTCAAATTCAAAACCCAACTTGATTTAATTATACAAACTACTCTTCATTAATTACATCCCTTTTAATCAACCAATATTGCCATGAGAACTTGTTTATATATATATAAGCACATTTCATCCATGAAAATAAAGATTTTTACAAAATCTGAAAATTATACGATTTTGTCATTCAAAACAGTACACTCTAAAATCGATATTAAATTCTGGAAAAATTAACTTAAATCCAGCACATATCGAGGAACCCACCACAAAAATCTGGACTCAGATGAATTAATTTAAATGATTGATATTCAATAAATTCTGAAAACTATATTTCATCCAAAAAACTGAAAGTTACATGATTTCGTTCCTCAAAACAGTACATTCTATAGTCGATATTAAATTCTGGAAAAATCAGTTCAAATTCAGCACATAACGAGGAATTCACCAAAAAAATCTGAACTCAAATAAATTTATTCAAAGGGTTCATATCGAGCAAAATCTGAAAAACTAACCGTTACTTTTGAAAATCTGAAACTATGACAGTACAGTGGTAGAAATTGCATATTTTACAATCTATGAGTCGGATTGGGAATGCGTCAGATGTTCTGGAACTAGACAAAGTAAGCTACAATTTCTATTTAATAAGTTTTAGGTAATATCATCATCAACTATGTTGAATTCTCATTCCAATCTGGAGCAGATAGCAGTCCAGACCATATAATGACTTCGAAATCTCATCCAAACTCAATCGACCCACTCATATATATTCGTTTAAACCCATATATAGATGCTCCTATATGTAAACTAGAGTCCCCCAAACATAGCACACGAATCCACGCTAAAAAAAACCCACGAAAATACCCAAAAATCGACTGAACAATGCCCAAAACAGCAGCAGCAACTTTGCTGCGCTGCTGTACTGTTCGGGGTTGAACAGTAACCCTCGGTTACTGTTCACCCGAACCCTAACCTGGGGTTTTGACTCCCCAAACCCTAGCCCAAATATTATAATATATTTTCTATGTATATTTCTTTCTATATATTCTTTGCCTGCAACAATAATTAGGGTTATCATCAAGAATTATATTTACATTAAAACAGTGAATAATCATGGAAAACAAAATCTAAATTTTAAAGTTGATCAAGCATTAATTTAAGAGTATACAATGAGTTCTAATTATTTCTACAAATCTCCTTCATCTACAAGTTAAACCCATGATCATCAATCAATTTTATGGATCCCAAATTAAATCTTCATCGCCTAAAAATTTGCTTTTGCATGTTCATGATAATCTCTAAGCCATAATATGAAAACCCAATATTTAATACACAATTCATCATCATACATCCGTCAAAACTCTAGAATCTACTATATGAATAAATTCTAATTAAAACAGCGAATTCTCTCATAAAAATTGTAACTTTTTAATCAATCAAGCAATGAATTTGTGTGTAACCAATGGCCTATCAATAATCATAACAACTACCCATCAATTATTATAACTCCATGATCATACAATTATTAAAACAAATTCTTTCATGCATCCCCAATCTCTAACATCAATAAATAATTTCTACATGGTAATCACATCTCAATTATGGTTCTTATTCATGATGATGTTGTTTTGACTACTTTTTCATTAAGATTATATCCTCAATACATCAAGTTTTATAATCATACAAGATATATCATATTTGATCAATCATCATCATATCATACAAGCATATAACAAATCAAGAGATGAGAAGTACCACCCACCTCACAGAAGATCAACTTGAAGAACAATAGTGGTAATAAAGAAAAAGTCTTCTCCTCCTGCTTGCGAAAATATAAGATCTAACTCCAAGAAAATAATGAAAAATAAAGTTTTTGGGTTCACAATAGTAGGGCAGCTACTGCCTCTAATATAGGCTGGGATTAGGTTCTAGGGTTTCACAAAGTTTACAAAATACTCCTCAAAGAAAATTATTTATTTACATATATGGATTCTTCCAATATGTAGTTAATCAAATCAATTTAAAATAAAATTATATTAAATCCCCTAACTCTCCTGATTTGGCCGATCAACATGTGTAGCCCAGAATTTGAAATTTCGGATGTTTACCCCCAAGTGGCAGTTTTACACAAAAGTCCTTTTCTTTGTAATATTTGCAAACAAGCCACAAAATATTCGTAAAAATCAACAAAATTTAGAATTATTATCTACTAATAAATATTATATTTTCTAAATAAATTTTCTGACTTTTACTCTCCAGAAAGAATATTTGCAATAAAGTCCCCAACAATCCCAAAATTGCGTAATTATATATTTGTTCAAATAAATCAATAAATTATTATGGATATAATCAAATTACTTAGAGCCTTCTACTGAATAGCCGGTCCTAAATGCAGGCAAACTATTTTTAAGTTCAAATTTCATCCCTAAACGACTTTTTATAAAAAAAAACCTTTTTCTGTTAATAATTTACAAAAGTAGTTTTCTTATTCAGAAAAATCCAAAAAATTTAAATATACCCAATAAAAAATAATAGAATTTGTTCATCAACTCAAAATTCTAAATCCACACTTCAAAAATATTTGCACGTGTTTTGCACGTGTGAAAATGTCAATTTTACGAAAATTCAAAATAATTAAATAAATTGATTTAAATTTTTTTTATTAATTCAAAATATTGTATTAAAAATTACGGGGCATTACAAGGTCAAACGTAGCACACATCGCTAAGACTACTCTGATTGTCGTGAGCCGAACCACATGTGAAAATATTTCATTGAAGTCAATACCTTCTTTCTGAGTATATCCTTTACCACCAGTCTTGCACGATACAGCTCCACTTGGTCATTACCATCATGCCTGATCTTGTAGACCCATTTGTTGTCGATGGCTTTTCTTTCTTGTGGTAGCGTAACAAGATCCCACGTCTTATTCTTGTGTAGAGCTTCAATTTCTTCCTGCATTGCTGCCATTCAGAGGGATACATCCGGGCCTTTGATTGCCTCTGGAAAGATGATGGTTCTCCATCATCTGTTAAAAGACAGTATATAACATTGCTCTCCGTAACATACTCCGAGTGCCATGATGGCAGTCTTCTCGCACGAGTTGACCGACGAACTTCTGGAGCCCCAGACTTGACTGGTCCTTGTACCTCATGCACCGGTGCTTCTACAAAAGAAACTGGATCTTCATCTGGTTTACCTTCCACCTGAACTGTAGTAGTCTCTGAATTCTCCTTTGACGTGCTATCGCTTCCATCTTTCTTTTGTAGCTGATCCTCTACAAAGATCGCATCCCTCCTGACAACAACCTTGTGGTTAGTTGGATCCCACAGGTGATACCCCTTCACACCGTCAGCATACCCCAAGAACATGCACCTCCTGGATTTCGGATCCAGTTTCTTTCTTTCTTGGGCATTGTACATCATTTACACGGGACATCCGAACCAATGTAAAGTAGAGTAATTTGTCGGCTTGCCAGTCCACTTCTCCATCGGTGTCTTCAGCTCAATTGCCATTGATGGCCATCGATTTATGACATAACAGACAGTTTTGGCTGCTTCTGCCCAAAAAGAGTTGGGTTGACCTGCAGTCCGCAACATAGCTCTCATCCTTTCTGAAGAGTTCTGTTTATCCGCTCTGCCTTGCCATTTTGTTGAGGTGTGTATGTGACCGTGAACTCTCTTTTGATACCTTCTCACTTACATAGTTCAAGAAACTTACCGTCTGTATACTCCCTTCCATTATCTGTCCTCAAGCACTTAATCTTCTTTCCGGATTCAAGTTCCACTTGTGCTTTGAAGTCTTTGAACACTGAAAACACATCTGATTTCTTCTTCATTGGATACACCCACAATCTCCTAAAGTAATCATCAATGAAAGACACAAAGTGCTTTGCTCTTCCTAGGGACATTTCCGATGATTCCCATACATCAGAATGAACTAAGTCTAGAATGCATTTACTCCTGCTTCAGATCTACAGAACTGCAATCTATGCTGCTTACTTGTAACACAGTGCTCACAAAACGGTAGATTTACCTATTTGAGCTTTGGAAACAACTTCCGGTCGGAGAGAATTTTCAAACCACGTTCGGACATATAGCCTAGTTTGAGATACCACATCATTGTCGACTCTTCTCCCTTACTAGTCGATGCGACACACACATCAGCTTCCTGCAATGTTTCTCCATTAAGAATGAATAGATTTGCTACAATCTTTTATGCCTTCATGACCAAAAGCGCGCCTCTGACAATCTTCATGACTCTATTTTCAACATGGGTTTTACATCCAAGGCTAGCTATTTGTCCCAAAGACAATAGATTCTTCCTCAAGCCCTTCACATGTCGTACCTCCTGGATGGTGTGAACCGTACCATCAAACATTTTGAGCTTGATAGTACCAATACCAGTAATTTCCAAAGCATGATCATCACCCATGTGAACAGAACCTCCTGAGATTGGTTCGTATGTGTGGAACCACTCACTCCGAGAAGACATGTGTCATGTTGCTCCTGAGTCTAGTAACCAGACATCAGAGAACTGCTTTCTGCCTCTAACCACTATTGTTGCCTCGCTGTATAGAACTTCACCATCATACCAGGTACTCGCCACATTTTCTTAAGCATTTGATGACTCAGGGTCTCCCACTCTTCTTCACGAACCAACAATACTTCTTGAAGTGCCCTTTCTTGCCACGGTTGTGACACTTGTAAGTCTTCTTACTTCTTAACTTTGATCTACTATAATTCTGACTCCCACTTGGGCCACGTTCCGTTAATCTCCCTCTCATTACCATCAAAGCTTCTACTTGCTGTGAACTTTCTTGTCTGTCTTCCTTGTTCTCGTGCCTGGTATTTTCTTCCAGAATAGTAGTTGCAACTTCGTCGAAAACTAGACAGTCTGTTAGAATGTTGTTCATCAGGTTGATGATGAGTTGATCATACGAGTCAGGTAGATTTTGAAGTAGAAGCTCCACACATTCAGTTGACTCTATTTTGCAACCCACTGATGTAAGTTGTGAAAATAGAGTATTCAGGGTGTTGATGTGGTCGGTCACCGGTGTCGCTTCCACCATTCGAAGAGTGTACAGTCTTCTTTTTAAGAAGATCTTATTGTGAAGTGACTTGGTCTCATACAATCTTGTCAGAGTATCCCAAATCTGCTTTGCAATCTTCTTTTCAGCCACACTGGATAGCACACCATTAGCTAGTGCCAAGTACAGATCGGCAATTGCGTTGCCGTCCATCACGTTCCACTTACTGTCGTCGGTGATCTCCACGGGCCTATCTTCAATTGCTGCCAAGCAATTTTCCTTCCTCAAGATTGCCTTGATCTTCATTTCTCACAATGAGAAATTACTCTCGTTGAATTTCTCAACATCAAACTTCGTTGTAGTCGACATTTCTGCTTCATACCCTGCAATCAAGCTCTGATACCACTGTTAGGAAAGTTATGGACAGAAGCTACCACACAACAAAAGTGAAATTGAGAAAGTGACAAATAAGATAGACACAGATATTTTACATGGAAAAACCCTAAAGGAGACGGGGTAAAAATTACGGGCAATGTAGTGGAATTTTACTATTGAAAGTAGGGACTACAACATCTTCTCTCCAAATATAAGGAGAGTACAATTTTCACTCTCTCTTATAATAGGAGAAACACTCTCTCACAAATTTGAGTTTAAATAGAAATATACAAATTATCTCTAAGGATACACAATATTATCTCTCTTGAGAACACTCTTATAATACTCCATTTTACTAATCCCTCTTTCTTTCTTCCTCCTCACTTTTCTCTGTTGCTCTTAAACCCTTTCCTCCAACCCCTATTTATAGCTACGTGGGAATGAGTTGTTTGATTTTATTTTTTCTCACATTTTAAATCTTTTGGCTAAAGGCGGCACCGAATTCGGTGTCGACCTTTGACAATTGGGCAGCAATCTTTTTTTTCTTTCAAAGAGTGGTTTTGGTGGTGGGCCTCCTTGATTTTTTCATAGTGGTGATGTGTCTCATTGGTGGGTGGTCTATCCCCATCACAATAAAACTACATGCTATTAAAATTTTGAATTATCAGTGTGCATGGCGAAATTTATCTCAATGTTGTAGGTTTCAGGGAAGAGTTTTGGAATGCACTGGCAGAAACTAGTAGCTCTTCATCGAGAGGTTTGTTCGTAAATTCGTGCTACCCTCACTGCTAACACAGAGATGCAGAAGACTTGGTCGACAGATAATTCTCCTATGCTTGAAAATATTGTAAGCTCTGTTATCTTTACTTGATAATATAGTGTAATTTCTATGGTTAGCTTTTGTTCCTGTTTTTATTAACCTTAAGCTCTTTGTTTCTGCAGCCAATTGCAAAGGCAATTGGAAACTGGTTTTACAATCGAAATCCTTTTCAGAGGATTGACTACGCTTACCCTTGTGATACTTCATGCGTGAGCCGCGTCTTTGAAAGTAATTCAATGGTATAGCAATTACAGGAAACATCACCAGTGTTAATCTCATTTTTCATAGTGTACCTTTTTTTTTTTAGGTTAAAGGTGGAATAATGCCACCCTGTTTCATTAATAAGAGATTAATAAAACAACCCCGGCGTACCAGAGGAAAATACAAAAAGTAACAGTGCAGAAAATAGAACATAACCCCCCAACAATACCCTGGAGGGTGGGTCTAACCAAAAGTTTAACCAAAGCTACAATAGACCGAAACAAAATACAAAATAGAGGTAGTTGCAGACTGTAGGTTTCCCAATTGTATCATGTTCCATGCGAGCATCAAGGGCGCCTACCCCTCAGTCCAGTGTCGGTCCGAACTCGACCTCCTCATCATCGAATTCCTCCACCTAGAAGACTCTGGCAATCCTCCCTCTTGGTCCTGAAGTAGCAGCTGTGGCCCAAAAGGAAATAAGATGCATGATATGAGTAAGATTACCAGAAATACTACTACATGAAGCACGAAAATAAAAATTATTTCTGTCTAGCCATAACACCCTAGTAGTTGCCACAATGGCGATGTATCAAGCATCCTTCATTTCGTGGCGAACAGAGGCAAATCTGGGCCAACCCACAAATCCTCGTATTCGCTGGGGTAGTCACATGTCCCTAAGGCCCGTAATACCTCTACCATAGTTGCCTTACTCCTTTGGCAGTGAATGAACAGGTGATTTAGATTCTCCGTATGTAAGTTACAGAATCTACAGTTGGTCGCGATCTGGGATTGTCTTTTGGCAAGGTTCTCTCTGGTGATGATTGCATTATTGAGCACTAACTAGAAGAAGACCCGAACTTTAAAGGACGCTTTGGCTTTCCATAACACCTGTGCCCAAGGTTGTAAACGGCGTCAGGCGGTGGCGGTTCGGCCAAGGACTGCCTACCGCCTAGGACGCCTAGGCGGCGCCTAGGCGTTTTGTTTTTATTTTTTAAATATTCATATATTAACCTTTTAAAAGTTACATTTTTCTATTTTTTCTTGTAGTCTAAATCTTTTAAATGCATCACAATTCACAAGTGATGCTAGGTCAGAATGATTTTAGAAGTTCAACAACGATTATGGTGTAAACTTTAGATTCATAATGACATAAACAATAATCAGTCATATAAAATTTCAAATATAACGTGAACTAGTAACACCTTAATGTAAAGATGAAGAGGCTTTTTACTGTTGAAGATGAAGAGGGTTTTTTCTGTTAAAGATGAAGAGACTATTTTAAGAATTAAAAAAAAATAACAAAAAAATCTGTCAGCCGCCTAATCGATTTTGGCCGCCTAGGCGCCGCCTCGGTGGCGCCTTGTACACCTAACTGCCATCTCAACGCCTAGAGTACCGCCTATTGCATATGCGGTTCGTTCTCCTCTTTTTGAGCGCCTAGGCTCCGCCTAGGCGTCCGAGGCGGACGCCATTTAGAACACTGCCTGTGCCCAACTGGGTCTACATCCTCGATAGTGAATGCGATGATACAGAGACCTCACAGTGAAAGCTCCTTTGGTCCCCAACGCATCTGGTCTGGGCCTTGAGCGCATATTGTACCTGTTGCATTGATAGAAGTGGAAGGGAATAAGAGCATCCACTGCCGTTGGCTAAAGCTATTCTATTTTTAGTAATGAGATTTTAGCTTTTGGGAAGGGTCGCTGCTATCGTTATTTCTAAAATTTGATAAAGTATTGTATTGGACGGATCTTGTTCATCCGTCTAAGGCTTTTTTATTTATTTTATTAAAAAATGAGTAGACAGAGCTTCATCCTCTATTTGAGAAGAAAAAAAAAATGGTGAATTGTGTCGGACGGTGCTTCTTCCTCCGTCTCTCTATTAATTTTTTTTTTAATTCGTTAACAACAACAACAACAACAACAACAAAACAAAACAAATATATATATATATATATATATATATATATATATATATATATATATATATATATAAATATATATATATCACATGAACAGTGCCAGACAGATGAACTTCATCCGCCTGGCATGTTTGTATGATTTTTTTTTCTTTCCCCTAGTCGAAATGACGATTATACCCTCCTTCATTTTGTTTTTTTTTGTTTCTTTCTCCCACAACCGTTAAACTTTTAGGGGGGGTTAAAAAGGTCATTTTGTGCGGTGAATAGTGTATAGCAAAAGTGAGGGACGGATGAAGCTCATCCGTCTCTCACTTTCACAATTTTTTTTAATAAACTTTACCTATTTAATAAATATATTTTATATATTAAAAATGAAATCCACGAATAGACGGAACAACTTCAATCGTCTTTCAAATTTTTTTTTTTTAACGAGACGGATGATCTTCATTCGTCCCTTTCGTCAAACGGATGAACATTTACCATCTCCTATATTTAGCAATTGTCTAAAGCCTCTCCTAACTTTAGCAAGCTGCTATGCGTTCCTATCCTAAATTTTGAGTTTTTAGCAAACGACTGCAATGCGTTTTTCTAAAGCTATTTTTAATTTTTGAGTTTTTAGCCAACAACAGTAGATGCTCTAAGAAAGAGATATATACCAGAATAAGCCAAAGGGATGCAGAGGCTTGATAAAATTGCTTCTGCATCGGTTAAGTCATAATTAATGTTTTATAAAATTGCTTGATAAAATTTTGAAGTTAAAAAATGTTTATTTTTAAGAGCATTTTTGGTAACAATACTTTTTAGTAAAAATATTTTTCGTTCGCAGCAGTGACAAACAGAGTGCTACTACATTATGATTTGTAGAAACGCACTTCATTTAACCTCTTTGTCTCTATTATTCCTGTAAAGTAGGAATGAACTTACGCATCACATGCAATATGAAATCTTCTGGTGTTTGGTTCCCTGCAATTTTTTCTCCCTTTGGCTCACATAAAAGCACACAAATCAAAATTTACAAATAAATCGAACATTATGACCGGTCCTTTAAATTACAAATAGATAGTTGTAAGTTGTTGCAAGCACAACTAAAAAATCAACCTACAATCTTTTTGACAATATCACCAGCGAAAAATTCGCCAACCGCACAAGCTCTGCTTAAAAGAATTTGGCAAAAAATTATAATTTTTTTCTCGTTTTTCAACAAAAACTAATTAATCTCCTCACTTTTATTTTCGCACCTCTTTCGCGTAACCTAAATCATCTTCCGTAACCCTGTATTCTCCTCAAGATCGTCACTACCAGCCAGGGCCAAACCTGAGAATTCAGGATCCGGAACGAACAAAAGATTATGAAGTCCTTCTTTAGTAATTGAAATACATTAATTTATAAAAATAATTTACATGTCCAAAATTACCACAAAATATATAAATACTTAAATAGTATGAAAGCTTAAAAATAGTTTTAAATATTAAAAATTTCATCATACAAAAATTATAATAAATGACAAAAAATATGTCTACCAGTTCCAACGTATCTTTGCATCTCCAAAATATCTCCAAATGCAAAACAAAATGACAACAAAATAAAAATATCAATCATCATTTAAAACGACTTCTTCTGGAGATTTGAGAAGCAAATTCATCAATAATGTTTTCCAAATTAATTTTTTTCCTACAAATCATTTTCAATACATAAGATTGTTAATCTATTTAACCTCTCTTATGACATAGTCAATCGCAATTAAGATTTTAACATTTTTAATTTAGGAAAACTTTTTTCACCCGATGCAATAGTCACAGGTATAGTCCACAATATTCTATTAACAATCGAAATATTAGGAAAGCAATAAAAAAAACATGTACGAACTCCAAGGATTTCAATGGTTGCCTTTTTCTTTTTTCTTCTGATAAAGTCACTTGTAACACTTACAATTCAGAAAATAAATCATTTGAATCAACATCTACAAAGCTATCATGTTTTAAAGCATTTTCAAGATTGACACAAAAAAAGTTCAACTAATTATCATCTAAAAATTTTGACTTTTCTGAATCAAACAAGAATCCAAAAATGTCAGCAAATACTTATCATCATTACCAACTCATTGCCCTAAATACAATTACCGTTAGAGACTTGCAGGGGTGTATTGAATTGAGATTTCAAAAGATTTCAAAAAAATTGAGAATCCCAATATTTAAGAGATTTATGAAGAATTCACCTAAAACTTTGACTGGGATTTATAAGGATTTTAAAATAGTTTGATGGAATTCTTATTTTGAATTTGATGGAATTCGAAGGAATTCGATGACAATAGACTTTATAATTAGTTCATTTCCTATACAAGATTGTCATTCTCATAAGAGTATTACGAATAAACATCAAGGCACCTCGCAAGTCATAAAAATATCATTCTCATAAAATTTTTCTGAAGTACTAGAAGGACACCCACATAAACAAAAGTAACAATAAAAAAGAAAGAGCCCTACATAAGAGAGTTGTTGATGAGTCCATCAACTCAATACTCGCTGTTTTAACATTTTGAAATAGCATAAAATAATAATAACTAATAACACCCGGTAACTAAAGTCATGGAACAAAGATCTATAAGGAGCACCAACTCTCCCGTTAGGCATCATAACTCTACCACATCTCCTTATCAACTCAATACTCGTTGTTTCTGCACCACAGGTCTTCCAGTTAACAGTTTCACTATATAGGCCACATCATACAAACCATGGAACATTATCCACTTCGTCCTGTACCTGCAACGAGAAACCAATTTATGCCATAGCAATTTTGAGAATATTTTTGAATCAACTCCATCGCGTTGATTTTGGTTGAAATTGATTCCATTGTCTTCCAGGAAGCGGATGGAGGCCTCTGCGTGGGGATCGGAGGTCGGAAGGTAGAGGAAAGTGGGGTAGCAGCGGAGGAGGGTGTCAGGAGGTAGAGGAGAGGAGGAAGGGGGATTAGAGGGTTTGGTCTAATCCCCCTTCCTCCTCTCCTCTACCTCCTGACACCCTCCTCCGCTGCTACCCCACTTTCCTCTACCTTCCGACCTCCGATCCCCACGCAGAGGCCTCCATCCGCTTCCTGGAAGACAATGGAATCAATTTCAACCAAAATCAACGCGATGGAGTTGATTCAAAAATATTCTCAAAATTGCTATGGCATAAATTGGTTTCTCGTTGCAGGTACAAGACGTAGTGGATAACGTTCCATGGTTTGTATGATGTAGCCTATATAGTGAAACTGTTAACTGGAAGACCTGTGGTGCAGAAACAGCGAGTATTGAGTTGATAAGGAGATGTGGTAGAGTTATGATGCCTAACGGGAGAGTTGGTGCTCCTTATAGATCTTTTGTTCCATGACTTTAGTTACCGGGTGTTATTAGTTATTATTATTTTATGCTATTTCAAAATGTTAAAACAGCGAGTATTGAGTTGATGGACTCATCAACAACTCTCTTATGTAGGGCTCTTTCTTTTTTGTTGTTACTTTTGTTTATGTGGGTGTCCTTCTAGTACTTTAGAAAAATCTTATGAGAATGATATTTTTATGACTTGTGAGGTGCCTTGATGTTTATTCGTAATACTCTTATGAGAATGACAATCTTGTATAGGAAATGAACTAATTATAAAGTCTATTGTCATCGAATTCCATCAAATTCCTTCGAATTCCATCAAATTCAAAATAAGAATTCCATCAATCTATTTTAAAATCCTTATAAATCCCAGTCAAAGTTTTAGGTGAATTCTTCATAAATCTCTTAAATATTGGGATTCTCAATTCTTTTGAAATCTTTTGAAATCTCAATTCAATACACCCCTGTAAGATTAATTTACATAAAATTAGTAAAAATATATATAATTTAGAACATGTTTAAAAATTGATTAGCATAAAGCAATATTTTTTTTTGGGTTCTTTCTACACAACTCCCTCACAAATATCTTCCACATAAGTCCTTCACAAAGCGTTATTCCGTATTACTCTCCTGATGCACAACATTAAAATTGATTATAAATTATCAATTTGGGACCCAAGTCCAACACTAAAAAGTTCTAATTCATTGAACAAATTTTAAAGAATTTTTAAAAGTAGAACGGCCAAAAGAGAATTAGGCTGCAATAGTACTATTTTAAGAGCCCTTCTACATAATATTTTGGCTCGAATGTTAGTTCAATGGATCATAATTTTCCTGATATTGTGATTAAGGCTCTAACTAATGAATTTGGAGTTAACAGAAGACTAATATAGAACTAGTGTTACCCTGTACAAATTAAATAGACTAAAATAATTTTGACAAACTCATTAAATTATATGGAACTCAAACAATACAATGATGATATGTATTGTGTCTCTTTTTCAGTTTATCTTATAATGACATATGTTGCTCTTGTTTGGAAAACTCAAATAATTTGTTTTTTATTTATTTCGGTCATATTCTTTGAAACAACTAAGAAAGATTTCATCAATTCATTTTTTTTATCATGTACATGATATCATACATGCCCAGTAACTTTAGTTCTTAAACGAAAACATAAAAGGCTTAGTTAGACGGAAGTGACTGTATTCAAAATTAACAAAACACCAAGACATAGGTAAACCCAAGGTCCATAAATTTAGAGATGACCCTTAACTATTTCAATCACAATATAATCAAAAGATGACAAATCTACAAAAAAACAAATTCACATTTCCAAACCAACCAACTTCATTCCATATTTCTATACAATTGAAAGCAAAGAAAAAAAAGTTGTATAATTACCAAAGTTGGGCTGACAATGCAGTGCTAGGTGGAGTTAAGGCTCTTCTCGAACTCCTCCTTTATGTACTCCGCTATCTCCTTCTCCACCGCGTGCTTCTCAACTGCCTTCCCTCTCAAATTAAGCATCTCCTCTTAATCCTTCTCTCTCAAATGAAAAAGAATCAACATAAAAAACACATTAGTTAGCTTATATTAATTGTAATTTCTATCTTCCATATACTCTAATAAATACATAGATGTAAAAGTTTTATTTCTTGGATTGCTTAACGAGGTTATTCGATAATTTTGTTCCATAATAAATTAGTTTCCTATTAGAGCCCTTCTTACTTGTTTAGTCGAATTTTCTTGGTAATCTACATATCCTATAGTCGAGTTGTTTTGGTAATCTACATATCCTATAAACATTCGTTCGTACTTGCATGGTCGAGTTTAGAGCTGCTATCGGGTCCTATCGGGTCGGGTCCTCCACTACCCGGACTTGCGAGAATCGGGTCCGGGTCGTAGTTAAAAAAATCTACCTGTCGGGTCCGGTAGCGGGGAATAAATATTTTCACTAAGTATTTTTGCACTTGATACCCTACGATTCCAACAATTTTTGCACTTAAGTACATGAATAAATATTATATTTACACATATATCTTCAACAATTACTATTTACATATCCCAATAACCCTATTATTCAAATTTCATATTTTTTGGGGTATTTTTTAACGGATCCGGGTCCGGGTCCGGGTCGGTCCTATTTTGATCCGACCCGGACCCAGACCCAGAAGTGCATCGGGTCTTATTTTAGGACCCAGACCCGGACCCGTATAGATCGGGTCGGTTCCGGTCCAATGTCAGGTCCGGGTAGCGGGTAAATGTGACAGTGCTAGTCGAGTTGTATTGGTAATCTACATATCCTATAAACATTCGTTTGTATGATAACTTATATGAATTTGATTAAACCACTATGGAATTTATTGCTCATTACTGAATTTATTGCTAATGAGTCTCTCCCTCTGTCCCTTCCGCCATAACTCCAGTTCCAAATTCATAATCCAAACCCGAACTTCTTTCCCCCCTCCAAACCTTAAACAAAACCCTCTTTATCCTCTCTTTCTTCAACTCAATATTCCCCTCTTTTCAAACTCCAAACCTTACTTATCTCTTTCTCTGGTGTAGCCAGTCGAATCCACGACTTCTGGTTAATGTAACATAGCCAAAAAAATGTTTTTTTATTTCAACATCCATCCAAAAATAAAACATAACTTAATAAACATTCATTAAACGATCAAGTTGGGAAAAATGTAAATTCCTTATAAGAAGACTCAAAAAAGTCACCATGAAATCTAGAGCTATGCAATGAGTATGATGCCCAACATTGTGGAAACATACGGCAAAAAATCAAAATTGCAATTTCATAACCAGGAGTAACAACTTTCACTTTCAATTCAACTAATCCATGAATAAACAATTTTGATAAAACAATTTTACTACCTCATCTCGAAGTTGTACGACCTTAGATGGGGTGACCCCATCGGCGATTATAGGTGAGAAGAGAATGGGAGAAAAGAGAAGCAACATCATCAACGCTTCTGTCATGGTTTATTTGTATTCTTTTTCTCTATTATATTCATCTTAAAAAGCAGCGATCTTGAATTCATTCCCTCTCTAATTTTACAGAACATTGAAAAAGTGATAGAATTGGATTTGATATCTGAAATAGATTTTTAAGAAAAAGTGAGTTAGAAGCATAATAGTGCGAGACCCAACTTACTATATTCAATTCAAGTCCAACTGTCAACTTTTTTTACTTTCATTCTTGAATAACCTATAGTTTTGTCAATCGTATACCAAACAAAAAATTTCCATACGGATGATAAGCTAATCGAATGTGTCACTGCCCCGCTTCCTAAAACTACGGAATGCAAGCACATGAAATGGCCCACCGAATGACTTGCGTCATCCATGAGTTCTTATCGATTCAACTCAACAATATAAACAGGAAGTAATACAACTAGGCATGCATTAAAAGAGTAATCACATGAAAAACAATACTTGGAATTTAAGCATAAAATAACCAACATAATAATAATCCAACATCTGGATCAACAATAACAATATTCGGGTCAAAAGCCCACAAATACAAGAATTAATAACATTATTCAATTATTGAAGTTGTAAAAAAGAAACAATAATTATTAAGCAGCGCAGCATGACAATTCTTTCACCATTGTTGCTCTCATAGTTCATCAGGCAAATCTCCTTGATTACTTGTAAGCTGTTCATCTAAAATAGAGGAAAAATATGTCCTTAGAGCAAGTCGTAGATAGTAAGTAGAGAAACAGAGAAACAATGACAATAACGGTATAACGATGAATTCAATGAACGATGAAATCAATAGTATTGAACAATGACAAGAAGATAATAGTACAATGTGCAATAACGATGGTTTATAACCATAACAATAAACAATAACAATAACGATAAGCAATAACGATAACACTGTTCGATTACGATAATAAAATGCAATGACAATGCGATGAAGTCTTAAGTCTATTATTCATTTTTAATCCTAACTAATGCACATACTACTGCATACCATACTACAGGTTCGATGCATACAATTAATTTTGTTTAGACTAAGGTGGTAAATTCTATAGGTCATGTACTCGGCACAATTTAACACTGGCTATTGAGCAATTTCTTGTACAATGACGATAACACTGGCCATTTGCAATTTCTTGCACAATGACGATAACACTGGCCATTTGTAATTTCTTGCATAATGACGATAACGATATTTTGGGAACGAGGCCCACATTCCCAAGTACAGTACAGTCACTATATTATCAACTACCCTAGTCAAACCTTAACCCCGGCTTGATTAACATTCTTTATTCAATTAACATGCAATACTAATAGAGAACAATAGGAACAGAAATATCAATGGAAAACGATAATGCAATTAATAAGGGACACTAGAATGATGAAAAACATAATCCTAAGATCATGCAATGTACTTTATACAATCAAATACACCAAATTCAACATTATAGGTTCAATTATATATTATTAAACATTGAAACCCAATTCTGGACGGCAGTAGGTTGCCGTACTAAAATCAGAATTTTCGTTGCCATAGAATAGCAAAAGTGAATCCATCAGAAGTTCTAGAAACTAGACTCCTGTCCGGTTTCAACGCATATTTAAAGTATAAATTCCGAAAACAGTAGCTAGGTGAATTTTAGTATTCTTTACAGGTTTTAGAATCTGGCTGGTTATCGGTGTTGACTAGTTTCAGTTGTAAAAATAGCAAGTGTTCATTTTAAAAATAAGTAAAAATAATTTTTATTACCCTAAGCATGTTATCTGTCAATCTGGAAATTATCATGGTGATATTTGATCATTAGTTCATCTAATTCATTAGCTTAACATGGTATGTGCATAATTCTAAAATTACAGCGCAGTAGCAGTAAAAAGGTTATAACTCATTCAATATAAGTCGGAATTCAAAAATTCCGGATGTTTTGAAAACTAGAAACCTTGGGCTACATTTCATATTCAGAAATTTATTGATTTTGATGATATTATTTAGGTCGAAACAGCATGGTAATGTTCAGGTTGGCGGTTAATTTTATGGTTTCAACATGTTTCTTCATGGACAAAAAGATTAAAATGCTATGAACGATGAGTTAGGGGTTAGCAATTATAAATCGCAGCAAGATACGTCTATGTGAACATGGTATTAAGATGTATAATGTCCATAATTTTACTACTCACAATGAACTAACGCACCAACATCAATCATATAAACAATCAACACTAGTATACAATCTACAATTATTGTATAATGTCATGACATGAAATGCAATAGCATTCCCTATTCCCTATAGTCAATAATTAACTATATGAAGACATGTAAGATCTTAATAAGTCGGAGGCAAAAGGATGGCACGAAGTCAAGACTACTACTTGGATTCGCTCGTGTAAATCAGTAGTATCCCAACGATGAACAACAATAAACAATATACGATATTCAATTTGGATCTACTTGTGGAATTCAATAAAATTCGAGAGTGAGATGACTTGTCTTTAGAACAGCGTTAGATTAATCTGAATATGCAAAGAATAACAGGTTGAGAACCCCGGCGACATGACGATGAGCAAACGATCACAATCGGGGACGGATCTTAATGAGGATCAAGATCGGATGATCGGACAGCTGAGATTAAAGATCAAGATCAAGATGAAAATGATGATCACGATCGCGATGATCAAAAGAGATTCGATGATCGAGATCAACTAGCTTGATGATGATGATGATGATGATCAATGCAAATTCAACGGCCATGATCAATGGATCAAGAAGTGATCAAGATGAAGATCAAGCGGACGACTCAGATCTGATCAGATGATGAAGATGATCTGATTATCAAGATCTTGATGATGATCAAGATCCAATCGGACGGCTGAGGTTCAACATGATCAAAACTCCATGATCACAGAGCAACCCATCAAGAAGAACAACCGGCCGGGGGGGGGGAGGGGGAATGTGAGCACTGTGGTGGAAGGCGATGGCAGCTAGGGGCGACGGCAGCGTGACGATGCCGCTGATGCTACTGCTGCTGTGGGGTTGCGTCGCCACGGGGAGAGGCAGGGCAGAGTGGTTGGCTGGCGTCGCTCGGGAGGAGCACAGGGAGAGTCAGCTGTCGACTGGGTTAAGGAATGATAGCGAGACACGGAGGAGGCGGTAGGGACGTAGGGGTGTTAGTCGCTGGCCTACAGTGGTGCAGCACAGAGGGGAAGACGGTGCTGAGGTGCAGCATCGCTGCTGGCACTACCTGACTGCTCTGGATGAGCACAGGGCGTGTTGCAGAGCGACGGTGGGAGGCCGCTGCGGGGCAGCGAGAGGAGGAGGTACAGGCAGGGGGGTAGGCGCCTGGTTGCTACTGTCGTCTACGGTAGAGACAAGGGCGGAGGAGCACAGGCAGGGCTGCGGCTGCTGCGAGGTTGTCGTGACAGGGGTTCTGTCGTGGGGCATCGCCTGGGTGTAGCAGCGGAGGGGAGGAGACGGAGGAGAGACGGGATGAGAGAGCACATGGGTCTAGGAGAGATCGGGAGGTGTAGAGAGATGATGCAGGGTTAGGGTTTCGGAAGTAAAGAATAGGCGGCTGAGGGTATAGGAAGATGAACAGGTGGAAGATATGGGTATATATATATAAGCAGATGGAATTAGGGATTAGATGGTTTCAGTCTGGGTAATATAAGTTAGTGGGTTTGGGTCTACCTTATTAAGAACAGGGTATTGGGTATTAGGATTTTAGGTAATTGGGTTAAGTAAATGGGTGTGGGTAAAAGATAATGGATATAAGAATAGGATCCAATAAGAGTTGGTAGGGTTTTAAAATCCAATAGAAAATGGGTTTGAGTTTTAGGAAAATAAATGAATAAATAGATCAAAAAATAATATTGTAATACAAATAATCAACTTGTATGCATTAAATTAATACTCAAATATTTTGATCTGGCTGGAGTCGGTTGACTCTATCCGCTTACATCAAAAAAAATTAATACTCAAATACTACTAAATACTATAGAATTAGGCTTTTAAATAAACAATCAAGGGTAATTATTATAATAACAATAATAACAGATATCATAATAATAAAAAATAAAAAATAAAAGTAATAGTAACAATAATAGAAATCAAGGTAATAATAACAATAATAAGATTCGTATTATAATAAAAAAATCATAGAAAATAGTCACAAATAAAATTATTGATCGAAATTAGATTTTAACAGAAGATCCAACAGTACATTTTAACAAAAGAATTTGAAAGCGAAAAATAATTTACAAAAATTTTAAATACAGAAAATACGTATTTGGGAAAACAGGGGTTACAAATCCTACCCACCTTACAACAAAATTTCGTCCTCGAAATTTGCTTAGGCGGTACATAGGACAAGGCAAAAACAAACTTGGGGGAGGGTAACAAAACAGAGGATTAATGGGGAAGGAACAAGGCAGTGGCAACACCAGAATAAGAAAGAAGATGGATAAGAATGAGGTCAAATGAAATGCATGAAAGGAAATAAACAGTATCAAAAGAAAGGAAACAACACAAGATAACAAAGAAAGACAGGGAGTATGTAGAACCGGAATCAGAGAAAGAAAGGACATGGAAGAATTGAACCAATCAAGGAGTCAACAAATGAAGATGAATACAAGAAACAGATGGAAGCAACAATGCAAGGAAGAAGAAACAAGAGAATCCTGAGACCTGTGGGTTATGGGCCCACCATGCTTCCGCTGCGCCACTCTGATGGCGAAGTTCCAAACAGCAGACATGTCGTTGTAGACCACATGGCGCCAATCGACGAACAGAGCAGGAAGAAAAAAAATGGATAACTCCAGAATCAAGAGAATATAGGCACAAAAAAATAAAATTATACCTAGTAAGGAATCAATGAATGTGAATGAATAGAAAAGACGAAACAAATAAGAAATGAAGGAACTGAATATGAAGAGATCAAAAAGTGGATTAAAAAGATTAGAATCCAGATATATGTTGGCTATCAATTATCCATGTGATTCACGTGTTGTATATATTGTTGAGTCAAACCGATTAAACCCAAACTAATAAGGGTCCAATCCCAAACTAGTTAGAGTCAAACCTGGCTCTGATACCACTAAAAACCTTGTCATGCCGCACTTCCCAAAACTATGGAATGCAAGCACGTGACATGGCTCAGCGAATGACTTGCGTCATCCATGAGCTGTTATCGATTCAACTCAACAATATAAACAGGAAGTAACGCATGCATTAAAAGATTAATCACATGAAAAACAATACTTGGAATTTAAGTATAAAATAACCAACATAATAACGATCCAACATCTGGAATTAATAATAACAATATTTGGGTTAAAAGCCCACAAATACAAGAATTAACAATATTATTCAATTATTGAAGTTCTAAAAAAGAAACAATAATTATTAAGCGGCGCAGCATGACAATTTTTTCACCATTGTTGCTCTCCTAGTGTCACGCCCCGCTTCCCAAAAATACGGAATACGAGCGCGTGACAAAGCCCAGCGAATGATTTTAACATCATTCATAAGCTGTAGGATCGACTCAGCATTATAACAAGAATATAACAAAATGTACTCAACCACGCATGCATGAATAATTTATTAATCAACAGAAAATAATTGAAACAAAATAATAATATCTCAAATAGTTTTTAAATCTGGATCAAAAGATAAAACTTGGGACTATAAGCCCGTTACAAGATTCAAGTAGCAAAGAATTAAATAACTTATAGAAAACAAATACTTTAAGCAAGTCCATTTTCCAAGCGAAGCCTGGAACGTCTACTCACCAATTCCAGCAAGCAACTCGTCTCCAAAGTCTGCTTGTAAAAAATATAAAAAGGAAAAGAATAGAGAAAACAAGACAATGCTCTTAGTGCAAGTTAAGGCTGTAAATAGTAAAACAAATACAAGAATATGGAACAAGATTTGGAATCAAGAATGTAATAGAGATGCAACAAGTAGTGGGGATTCAAGAAACTAGCTAGCAAGAAAGACAACTCAAGTGACAAGATTGGATAAAAAGTACTAGTAGTAAAACGAGTGGCTAGTGAACATGTAATGATATCAAGCATCAAGTAATAAGTATCACGTGCAAGTGTCGAGTAACAAGTAACAAGTCTAATGTGTCAAGTTGTCAAGTACAAATATCAAGTTACAAGTGTCAAGTATTATGCTCAAGTATCAAGTCTCATGTATCATGTCATCAAGTATCAAGTAAGCACGTATCATGTTCAAGTCTTGTAGTTAATACTATCTAGGTAGCACTTCTATGCCATCCTTTTATCACATGGTTGCTACAGTCAATGCAATTTCGCTTAGGCCTAGTAGTGGATTTTATGGGGCGATGTACTCAGGTCATGTAGGAAATACGAGCATGTGATCAAACCATGGGCTTTAGAGGTGGCCCCTGCAGGCTCTATAGGTGGCCCCCGTCACCCTTGACGTGGCGCTTAGTTTTACGTGGCACTTAGTTCCATTTGATCGCAAATACATATCATGTCATCATATAATGGGCTTTAGAGGTAGCCTCCGTAGGATCTAGAGGTGGCCCCCGTCAACCCTTGACGTGGCACTTAGTTCCATTTAACGTAAAATCATGGGAAACACGGGCTCCCTTCCGAGTACACTTACCTATATTGTCCACTACTATGGTCTTTCCCTTAAACCCCGGCTTGTTATTTATTATTATCATCAAGCAAGCATGAAAGTATGCGAAACAAGTCAAGTAAACATAATCAAGAATATGAAACAAGTCTAGGCTAAGTAGGATACATGTTCGAGGGTCAAAACAAATCAAAGTATCAAGAACAACAAGAATCTCAAATCTTAACAGCATGATGTCGCTACACCAAAACTACGATTTCCGTTACTACAAGATAGCAAATGTGGATCCGCCATAAGTTCTAGAAACTAGACTTCTGCCTGGTTCCAACGCATATAGTTAAGGCATATAAAAGTTGTGGTAACATGTGTCAAAACAACAAACTATACAGCATTTGTGTTTAGCCAAAATTTGTAAAACTGAATTTATACATATGAAATAGGGTTGAAACTTCATTAATTAATTCTGAGAAAATTAGGGAATGTTATCTAGGGTGTCCAGTAACAGAATGCAAAATTTTAAGTCATTTACTTACTGGTAGCATAGTTAAAATAATTGTAAACTGAAGAGGTGCAGCACTTTTTGTGAATCTGCAATTACCGACACTGCAGCAATAAAACTGCGATATCTCCTAAACCGTAACTCGAAATTCGAAAATTCTAGATGTTATTGGCAACTAGACACTTAGGGCTACATTTCATATTCAGGACTCAATTCAGATTTTGATTTTATTGGGGTCGAAATAGCAAGCCAAGACAGGACAGCAAACAAGTAATACACTTTTTTGCATGAAATGTATCATAACTATATTAGTTGTGAACAAATGAATCAACGAAGGGTTGTGACTCTTAGATCATGTAATAGGTAAAGTGAAACATGAGATCATCAACGATAAACAAGGAGGAGTCACATTCACAAACTACTTGCAGTATTTTCAAGGAAAAGTTTGTACTAGAAAACGAAATGTACAAGGAGATACTTGCCTTGGGGTGTAGACGACGAATCCGACGAAAGAATAATAGGAACGGATCCCGAAACGGATACAACGAACGGATCGAACGAACACACGAACCAATCACGAATACAACCAACGAACGGATCACGATGACGATCAAGATCAAGATGATCAAACAACGATCGGGCAGATCGGCACGGATGAGATCAAGGTCAAGATCGAGATCAAGATCAAAAAGATCGGACGATCTAGATCAAGGTGATGATGAAGTTGATGATGATCACGATCGAACGGCTAAGATCACCCCGATGGTGACGATCAAGATGATGATAATCAAAGTAGATCTGACAGTCGAGATCAAGGGATCAAGATCCTGGGTGAACGACGGCTAGGAATCAATCAATCAAGATGATCATGATCGCGATGATGATCAAGATCAAACAGACGACTACGATCAAAGGGAGCTTTGATGATGAAGATCATGATCGCGATCACGATGGCAATCGGACGACCACCAATCAAAGGAGATCAAACCTTGATCAAACAGTAACCTCAAAGGTGATGGGTGCACTGGCTTGGGTCCTATGGCAAGGCGGCGGTCGGCGAACTGCGCATAAGGGGCAGCTCTGGCATCGGGAGGACAGGCCAGAGGGGGCAGCACGATGCTGCCGTCACTATGGAGAGGTCGCGAGGTGCACCGGGGGTCTGGTGTTGTTGCCGTGCTGCCGCAGGGTGGAGTCGCGATGGTTGGTGCGACGTAGGAGGGAGCTGTTGCAGGTGGCTGCGACGGAGGGGAGAGTGCGCACAGGGCTGGCGCAGGGAGGACAGCTGCAGTCGCGCTGTTGATGAGAGAGAGAGAGCAGGAGGATGGGCTGGCGGTGCACGGGGGCAGGGCGGCACGCTCAGAGGTCGAGTGGGAGATCCAGGGGAATGGTGAGGTCGCGACGGGTTGTCATTGTCATCGGAGGAGAGACACGGCACGGAGGGGGACGTCGGGATGAGGCACGGCGGCACTGCTTGCTGGTGTCGAGGAGCGCGGGCGGTTGACGGGATGAAGATGAGACTGGAGGTGGGGGGTGAACGGGGTGAAGAAGAGGTGGAGATGAAGGGATGGCTAGGGTTAGAAATATACAGGGGGAGATGAAAATGGCTGGGTGATAGTTGGCGGCTGAGAGGGTATAGGGATAGGGTAAACAGTATGGGGCTATAGTAGGGTTTGGTGTAAACTGGGTTAGGGTGGTAAACAGGTGTGGGTAACGGGTTTGGGTAATTAGGATAAAACGGGTTTAAAGATATAGGGTTTTAAAATATATTGGGTTTAAAATCCATTAGGAAAATAAATAGGGTGTATAAAAATTAATTTGAAAAAATACAATTAGGTCAATATTTAACTTTTCACAAACAATTAGAGTAGTCATATACAAATAATGTACTTGGTTTGTACTCCAAAATAATAATAATAAAAATAATAATAATAATAACAATAATAGGATTTGTATTATAATATATGAATCATTTCAAAATAACAATAAGTACAATTAATAAAAAGAACGAACTTTAACAGGAGATACAAAATATTTTTGAAATATCATGAATTTAAGAAAAAGGAAAATTTTATAAAGAATCCAAACCCCGATAATACACAAAAAAATACATATATATGGGGAACAGGGGTTACACCTAGTCCATCAGGAAAATCTCCTTGATTACCTGTAAACTGTTCATCTAAAAGAGAGGAAAAATATGTCCTTAGAGCAAGTCGTAGACAGCAAGTAGAGAAACAGAGAAACAATGACAATAACGGTATAACGATGAATTCAATGAACGATGAATTCAATAGTATTGAACAGTGACAAGACGATAATAGTACAATGTGCAATAACGATGGTTTATAACCATAACAATAAACAATAATATAACGGTAAGCAATAACAATAACACTGTTCGATGATGATGACAAAATGCAATGACAATGCGATGAAGTCTTAAGTCTATTATTTATTTTTAATCCTAACTAATGCACGTACTACTGCATCTCATTCTACAGGTTCGATGCATACAATCAATTTCGTTTAGACTAAGGTAGTAGATTCTATAGGTCATGTACTCGGCACAATATAACACCGGCTATTAAGCAATTTCTTGCACAATAACGATAACACTGGCTATTTGCAATTTCCTTCACAATGACGATAACACTGGCCATTTGCAATTTCTTGCACAATGACGATAACACTGGACATTTGCAATTTCTTGCACAATGAAGATAACGATATTTTGGGAACGAGGCCCACATTCCCGAGTACAGTCATTATATTATCAACTACCATAGTCAACCCTTAATCCCGGCTTGATTAACATTCTTTATTCAATTAGCATGCAATACTAATAGGGAACAATAGAGACTGAAATATCAATGGGAAACGATAATGTGATTAATAAGGGACACTAGAATGATGAAAAACAAAACTCTAAGATCATGCAATGTACTCTATACAATCAAATACACCAAATTCAACATTATAGGTTCAATTATATATTATTAAACATAGAAACCCAATTCTGGACGGTAATAGATTGCTGTACTAAAATCAGAATTTTCGGTTCTACAGAATAGCAAAAGTGGATCTTTCAGAAGTTTTAGAAACTAGACTCCTGCCTGGTTTCAACACATATTTAAAGTCTAAATTCTGACAACAGTAGCTAGGTGAATTTTAGTGTTCTTTACAGGTTTTAGTTTCTGGCTAGTTATCGGTGTTGACTAGTTTCAGTTGTAAAAATAGTAAGTATTCATTTTAAAAATCAGTAAAAATAATTTTTATTTCCCTAAGCAAGTTATCTATCAATCTGAAAATTATCATAGTGATATTTGATTATTAGTTCATCTAATTCATTAGCTTAACATGTTATGTGGATAATTTCAAAATTACAGCGCAGTAGCAGTAAAAAGGTCATAACTCATGCAATATAAGTCGGAATTAGAAAATTCCGGATGTTCTGGAAACTAGAAACCTGGGGTTACATTTCATATTTAGAAAGTTATTGATTTTAATGACATTATCTAGGTCAAAACAGCATGGTAATGTTCAGGTTGGCAGTAAATTTCAGGGTTTCAATATGTTCTTTATGGACAAAGAGATTAAAATGTTATGAACGATGAGTTAGGGATAAACAATTATAAATTGCAGCAAGTTACGTCTATGTGAACATGGTATTAAGATGTATAATGTCCATAATCTTACTACTCACAATCAACTAATGCACCAACATCAATCATATAAACAATCAACACTAGTATACAATCTACAATTGTGGTATAATGTCATGACATGAAATACAATAACAATTCCTATTCCTATAATCAATAATTAACTATATGAATGCATGTAAGATCTCAATAAGTTGGCAGTAAAAAGACGTCACGAAGTCAAGACTTCTACTTGGATTCTCTCGTGTAAATCCGTAGTGTCCCAACGATGAACAACAATAAACAATATACAATATTCAATTTGAATCTACTTGAGGAATTCAATAAACAATCTCAAATACGATTCAGTATAATTCGAGAGTGAAATGACTTGCCTTTAGAACGGAGTTAGATTAATCTGAATATGCGAAGAATAACGGGTTCAGAATCCCGGCGACACGGCGATGAGCAAACGATCACGATCGGCCACAGATCTTGATGAGGATCATGATCGGATGATCGGACGGCTGAGATTGAAGATCAAGATCAAGATGATGATCACGATCGCGATGATCAAAAGAGATTCGACGATCGAGATCAACTAGCTTGATGATGATGATGAATGCAAATTCAACGGCCATGATCGACGGATCAAGAAGTGATCAAGATGAAGATCAAGTGGACGGCTCAGATCTGATCAGATGATGAAGATGATCTGATTATCAAGATCTTGATGATGATTAAGATCTAATCCGATGGCTGAGGTTCAACATGATCAAAACTTCATGATCACACTGCAACCCATCAAGAAGAACAACCTGGGGGGGATGTGAGCACTGCGTGGAAGGCAACAGCGGCCAGGGGCGACGATAGCGTGACGACGCCGCCGATGCTGCTGCTGCTGTGGGCGTCGTGACAAGGAGAGCCAGTTGTCGGCTGGGTGAGGGAATGACAGTGCGACATGGAGGAGGCGGCAAGGACGCCGGGGTGTTGGTCGCTGGCCTGCAGTGGTGCAGCACAGGGGGAATACGATGCTGAGGTGCAGCGCCCTGCTGGCGCTGCCTAACAACTTGGGAGGAGTACAGGGCGTGCTACAAAGCAACGGCGGGAGGCCGCTGTGGGGCGTCGAGAGGAAGAGGCACAGGCCGCCTGGTTACTGCTGTCGTCTGTGGCGGAGACAAGGGCGGAGGAGCACAGGCAGGGCTGCGGCTGCCACGAGGTGGTCGCGACAGGGGGGTCTGTCATGGGGCGTCACCTGGGTGTAGCAGCAAAGGGGAGGAGATGGAGGAGAGACGGGATGAGAGAGCCCAAGGATGGGTCTAGGAGAGATCGGGAGGTGTAGAGAGATGATGCAGGGTTAGGGTTTCGGAAGTAAAGAATAGGCGGCTGTGTATATATATATATATATATATATATATATATATATATATATATATATATATATATATATATATATATATATATTACCCAGACCGAAACCATCTAAAGGAATTAGGGATTAGATGGTTAAAGGAATTGGGGTGGTTTCGGTCTGGGTAATATATATATATATATATATATATATATATGCAGATGGAATTAGGGTTTAGATGGTTTCGGTCTGGGTAATATAGGTTAGTGGGTTCAGGTCTAGCTTATTAAGAACGGGGTATTGGGTATTAGGATTTTAGGAAATTGGTTTAAGTAAATGGGTGTGGGTAACAGATAATGGATATAAGAATATGATCCAATAAGAGTTGGGTAGGGTTTTAAAATCCAATAGAAAATGGGTTGGAGTTTTAGGAAAATAAATGAATAAATAGATCAAAAAATAATATAGTAAATACAAATAATCAACTTATATGCATTAAATTAATACTCAAATACTACTAAATACAATAGAATTAGACTTTTAAATAAACAATCAAAGGTAATTATTATAATAACAATAATAGCAGATTTCATAATAATAAAAAATAAAAATAACAATAATAATAACAATAATAGAAATCAAGGTAATAATAAAAATAATAAGATTTGTATTATAATAAAAAAAATCATAGAAAATAGTTACAAATAAAATTATTGATCGAAGTTAGATTTTAATAAAAGATCCAACAGTACATTTTAACAAAAGAATTTGAAAGTGGAAAATAATTTACAAAAATTCTAAATACAGAAAATACGTATTTGGGGAAACAGGGGTTACAGAATGCTTACATCCAACAAATGATCCAAAAATAGAATCCCCGAATTGCAACCAACGATTCCATTACCATCGAGATTTGTCTCAAATACACATTCGTCTCCTTCGTTACCCTCTTAACCTCCCCAATCTGCGAAGCTGCAAAATTTACATGATTAACAAAATTTGCATGATTTAATTCACAACTATTTCACAACTATTTCCCCAATAAAAAAAAAACATTCCATTAATTAACAAAATTTCACAACTATTTTTAATATGAAAAAAACATAAAGTGGAGAAATTTGCATGATTTAATTCAGGTGCAAATATCAACTTTTCCTACTTTCATTTTCGAATAACTTATAGTTTTGTCGATCGTATACCCAACAAAAAATTTGCATACAAATGATACGTTAATTGAATGCGTACATCCAATATATGATCCAAAAACGAAATTCCCGAATTGCAATAAGCGATTCCATTACCATCGAGATTTATCTTCACATTCGTCTCCTTCGTCACCCTCTTAACCTCCCTAATCCGCGAAGTTGCCAAATTTACATTCAAAAGAAAAAAGAATCCATAAATTAACAAAATTTCACAACTATTTTTAATAAAAAAAACCTAAAGTGAAGAAATTTACATGATTCGGCAACGAGGGTGATAGGAGCGGCGTCGTTCTCTTCGTTGATAGAAACCCTAAGTGAAGACATTTTGCAGGGAAATCAGAGGGATGGGTTTTGATTGGGAATTGAGAAGTTAGAAATAGGAAGACAAAACCTTAACCCTCGATTTTTCTAGGGTTTTGAAGAAAGGGGATGAAGAGATTGAAGAAGAGGTGAGTGAGTTCATCGGAGGGGTGTGGGAGAGTAAGGTAGAACGACGAAAGCATCCGAGAATATTTTTGAGGATGAGAAGGAGAGGTTTTTTTTTCTTCTTCTTTATGTACTGTAAATTTTTTATACGTACTGAGCACGTGTTAATCCCTACTTTGGCTATTCTTTCTCCATTTCAAAATTGAGGAAGGAGAGACGTGTTAAACCTATTTGTATAATATATACTAGTATAGTATAATCATGTGCAATATTGCACATAATTTTTAGAAAATGATACAATAATAAAATATTTTTTTTCAAAAATCATCTAATAACATATGTACAATATTTACCGATTTTTAACCGAACCAATTGGGGATTTGGGTTGGCACAGTTCTTGATCTTCAATAACCAACTAGACCGGTTTGGATGATGGATGTGGCTTTCAAATAATCGATGAAACCGAACCTACCGTACCTCTATGCATTAGTCCATAAAAAATATAGTTCTACTTTAATTTATTGAATATACAAACAGTCATTCTCATTTTCTTGGAGATACAAACAGTCTCTTTTAATTTCTTTGGTACAAACCGAGTAGTTGTTTTACCTATGTTTTGATTCTCCATAATCTTTGTGTGTTGTATTGTTGAGAAATGCTTAATTTACAGTGTGGTCCAGCTTAATATAATCATAAAGTTGATGTAACACTTAATAGTTACTTTAATCAAGTCAAACAGAAATTATTTTCTAAATCTTTTTTATTGTACCTGAAATTCAATTAGCGATGGTTATTGATGAATTGCATTTGGCCTAGCCTAAAATTAGCTTATCTTCTCCTTTAAAAGGAGAAGTTGGGCCAAACGCAACATTTGAAAAGCTCTACAGAAGGAGAAGTAGCTTAATTTTAGTGAAGAAAATGAGCTTTGATAGAAGCTATCCAGAGAAACTTCTGGCTTCTCCTTCAAAACCTCATAACAAAAATTTTTTCCCCTTCCCCTTCCTTGCCGAACAGCCGCCATCGAACGCCGCCCCTCACCTCCCCTCGCCACCCCACCGCCTCCATCTCCTTTCTTCGCCGTCGAACGCCGTCATGCCGCCGCCTCTCTTCGCCGCCCCGCTGTCTCCCTCTCCTTTCTTCGCCGTCGCGCCGCCACCTCTCTTTTCTTCGCCGTCAATAGCATTTTTTGGGCTTTAAATATCTTTATTAGTAATATATTTTTTTTGGTAATTTGATAACTTATATTTTACTCTTAAATAAAATCAAACTCTTAAATTGAGTATAAAAGTAGCTTACAATTGATATCTTATGCCAAACAACTTCTAGCTTAGAAGTAGCTTTGAAGTTAAAAAAAATAGACTTTCCAAACAGCTTCAGCTTTTAATTTCAAATCTCTATTTTCTGGCTTCTTCTTCTGAAGTAGCTTTAAAGCTAAAAAAAAGCTAGGCCGAACACAATCTTGATGTTCCTTTTATGAGAATAAACTAAGATTACAAAAGCATGCATGTGAAAAGGCATGTATCACACCCATTTAAACGTCATCATCTCAATCAATTATTGTAATATTCATTAACAACTTGTGGTTTTATGAATCTTCATTTTAAATTCATTTCTGAACAATAAATAAGAGGTTGTTTCTTAAGTTTGATTGAAGTTAATCTTTTAAATTTCAACAAAATTGTGAATGATGTTAGAGGTGAAAAGTAGCACGCCAAACCGACCATCCAATTCAATCCAAACCAAGCTTAATCCGTTTGGATGACACCCGATCCAATTAAGGCTCAAATTGGTTGCGGATGATAAAATTAAAAAAACCGATTTTCTTTAGATCGGTGGTAGATGGTCCATATTAGACCGGATACTAACCGATGCCAACCCCTTCAATATTACACATTTTTTAGGTTTGAATAAGGGATATGATTCAAGTTCAAAATTTGGATGGAGAATGTGTGAGTGGTTACCTCCTACATTTGCTTTTTTTTTTGAAAGGAAAAGAGAAAATCATTGACAAAAGTGGTCTTATCATAATATATTGTATAAAAAAATAAATAAAAAATTACCGATTTCTGAGAGATTAATATAGAATTCCATTATTTGTCAGGGACCTTGTGTCAAAAGCTATTGATTTTTTACGCATCATTTTCAGGTAAAAGAATTAAGTCGTGCAAAAACTCAAGGCGTTTTCTGAAAAAGTTTTTCAAAATAGGGTCACATAGTAATTCTCCCCCGGAAATCAAAATCCAATAAGATTAGGGGAGAAAGAGAGGCGCCCAATTTTTACCGCCTAGGGTTTTAGCAACCCTCGCTCCCACTCCCAGTAGAAATCGAAATCAAACACCTGAGCGCGCATCTCAAAGCATGGCCTCAGGAATGACGGGGCGAACCCCGGCGTTGAAGCGACGAGATTCAACGTCCTCAGCAAGAGACGGCGACCAGCTCATCATCACCCCATTGGGTGCCGGAAACGAAGTCGGCCGATCTTGCGTTTACATGTCGTATCGAGGAAAGACCATCTTGGTAATTAATCAGTTTCGTCCCAATTTCGTTGTTTCGAGAATTATTAAATTTTGTTGAAATTGGTTGATTAATTTGATTAAATTGGGTTTGGGGTTTTGGGGGGCAGTTTGATTGTGGGATTCATCCGGCATATTCGGGTATGGCTGCACTGCCTTATTTTGACGAGATCGATCCGTCCACTATTGATGTTCTCCTCGTTACTCAGTAAGTCTTTTCAGAGTATTTAACTTAAAATTGTTTGTACAAACTAGAATAGTATCTACAGAGTATGTAAACAGGTTAATTAGTTCAGCGAAGAAGGAAAGAGATGAATGACTTAAAGGGATCTGAGAGAAATGGTCGAATTTGAAATAATATTTCTCAGTTAGAAACACAAATAGGCCAACATACTCTATAATCATTGATAGCGCTTAGGGGTGGCATTAGGGCCGGGCTGGCCCATGACTGGCCCGACCCGGCCCGCCCAATACCCGGGCTGACCAGGACCTGGCTCCCTCCCAAACCCGGTCTAGGCCGGGCCTGAATTTTTCCCTCAAAGCCCGCTACCTCCCAAACCAGGTCCAGGCCTCACATTTCCCCCTAGCCTGGCCCGGCCCGTGTTGGCCCGGGACCGGGCAAAGCCCCGGGCGGTTCCGGCCCAGCCCGGCCCTGGTAGCCCGAATGCCATCCCTAATAGCGCTCAGTGGTACTGTCAGCTTTACATGCTTCTGTGTAGTGAAAACAATATTGATATGATATGTACATGTGTGCTACAACCTATCACTCTTATCCAGTATATTCTTCATTGTCTTGACCGGACCATTCTTTATTTTTTCTTGTATCTAGTCTCATTTCTCTTCCTAATGTACTCTTATTCTTAATCTTTCAACTGTTTATCACTCATCCATATCAAATTCCTCATCTTCCCCTCACTTGTTTTTTAATATAGACCAACATTCACTCATCTAGATTGACCTCTGTAGAGCATGGTTAGACTTGTAGATTAATGAAATTAAATTCACTAGTTACTATTATTACTACAGTAGAGCTCAACTAACATTTTCTCGTTCAAATGAAATATTAAAATGTAACTTGACATATCTGAGTGTTCAACCCTAGTTTTAGTTGTTTAGGATGACTAGGTATGCCGTGGGCACGTGCCTACGGCACGTATTCGGAACGATACAACATATGAAAAATCATGTAAATAATAAGAGATGATTTATATAGATGTTTGTTTGCTAGTAGACATTGATGTATTGATGTACTTTGAAGTAAGATTATGAAGTGACCTTGATATTTATTGGTTTGTATATTGTAGGATTATTTGTCAGCAGCTTAGGATTCAAATAGTATTGTGAATCTACAACAGTAGTGAATCGAAAATTTCTTGCTATGTGTGACTTGAGCATAAGAGATTTCTTTTTTTATTTGAAGTCTAACATAAGTAGCGATTCATTTTTTAACTGCATGAGTTACGGTTAATATCTCAAATTGCATGAGTTAGTTCCCTCTTGTTTGATTTTTATGTAGTTAACCATGTATGAATTTAAAAGAGAATTTCTTGTGATGTATACGTGAAGTGAAATTGCAGCAAAGCAGATCAAAATACAATTTTGCAGCTACAAAAACCCGAAATACAGGGATTAAGCATAGATTTGTCCATAAAAGTACGATCAAGCGAGTCAGTTAAAGAATTTGCAACGATCTTTCAAAGCAGCAAATGCCCAAATACTCAAAAAAAGCATAATCTAACAAATAAAGCAGTAATAGGTGAAAGTTTATGTTTGATATTTGAACATATTAGGATGCAACTTTGATGGTTCACCATTATCATTATCTCACTATGGTACTAGCCTAATCAGAAATCTATACCCTCCATTGAATTATTGAACTATTACTTATTATAATCAACAAATTATTGTTCAGTAAGAAGTTGGGAACCATTCTTTGGTTAAGAATCGTGTATTTGTGTTATATTAGCAATATTTCTATAATATGTGATTGTCTTTTAGCTTTATATCTACACTCAAATTGATGTAGGGCACTATAAAAAATCTATGCCCCTCCCTCTCTTTCTTGTGGATTTATTCTGTGAGATTTTGGAGGGTTTCAAAACCATTTTGGATTAGGACAACTCATTTTGCTCATGCTGGTCTCTGAAATCGAGAACCAATTAGGAGAGATGGACTTCAGGTAAAGTGCAAAACAGTGTCAAATCTTCATGAAGTGTTGTCTTTGCTAGTTGATCCCATTTTAATGGCAAAACCCTTGGCTGTTGATGATGATGATAATGATTAATATGCATTTCAGTATCTTAATAGTATTTGTAGAGTTCACGAGTTCACTTGTTGGCCTATTTTGTGCCATAGATATGAATATATTTTTATTAGAAAAAATCATTGAGATTGTCAAGGTCCAGATGGATAGACAACCCTAATGGACTGGTTAATAGGTTTTTTACTGCATTGATTTATACCCGTCACTCAAATTTGATATAGGCATAAATTGACTTGTTTCATTGCTGCACTAACTGGACAAATGACAGTCTTAAGCACTGTTTTAAATATCACACTTTACAACTGTTATATCAGCCGTTATAATAGTTTGGATTGGCTAACTTCATCGACACCGGTTCTTAAACGTTATTAGTTTATTTTTGCTATTATATTTACATATTTGATATATCTACTGGATTCAATAAATGTTATAAAGAAGAAATACCATAGTCCTTTGGGTTAGGGTTCAAACCCAAAACCGATTGGACCCTAATTCATTGTATTAAAAGAGAGAAAGAGGTGAAGGAAATCAATAAAAAATTTCAATTTCTTTGACCCGTATTGCTTCGTGTCCAAAAATTCACCACTCCATCACCCCTCGATGTGGACCTATGGATTTTTATTTATTGAACATGTGAAGAAGAGATTCACTCTTAATCTCTAATTATAATGGACAATACTGGGTGTTTGTAATTGTAGATTGGAGAGATAGACAATCTAAAACTGTTTATAGACAGAAATATGTTCAACTTGTCTTCAAGTTTCTTTCAAAAAATTCCGTCCTGTCTTTAAATCTTTAACATGTAGATATCTTTTTTCATGTATTCAATTACATATGGGTGAATATATATTTTGGTTATAACTACTATTTCTTGTATTAGATTATTTGTATTTGTAATATATAATGCCTAAAGGTCATATAAATAACATTTAGGATATATATCTTCACCCGATATGTTAACTCGATATTTTTTTACATATTGGCGATATATCACCGATATCCTTATGAAATTGTCTTCTGATACGTAACTGATGTCAGATTTTTTAAACATTGTTCTTAACGGATCTCTACCTTGGATCAAGTATCAGCAAGCCTCGTTTATTAATATGGTAAAAGTCATGAAACCCCTCAACGTTTGGGCTAAAAATTAAGAAACCCCTATGGACCAACTTACCCCTCGAATGATGTTATCTTCATTTTAAATATTTTTCCAATGTATGAAATGTCTAAAATTCCCTTAACAATTTAAAAAAGAATGAAAAAAAATCAACCCCCCCTTCTCTCTTTCCTTCACCAATCAAACCCGACGCCGACCAACTCCACCACCCTGCACACCTCACCTTCCCCAAAAACCACCTCCGCTCGTTTTCGTCGAAAACTTGAAGCCCACTCCCCTTCATCCCCCTACAACCAACTCATCCACTGCCGGCTCGTTCCCCCCCATCCTAACCCGATGTCGACCTAACTCCAGACCTCACCTCCACCACCCCCACCTTCACCTCCTACTCCTCACACCTTCGCAAATCAACAACAATACATAATCAACATCAACCCAAATAAACCCCATCAATTTCATCTCCAAATCTCACTTATTTCATTGTCTAATTTGTTCAATTAGAAAGTTCAAATTAATCAGCCACTCAAAATTTTGTTAGAAATTCCAAATCAAATGGAAATTCCAAATCAGTTTTATCAGATTCGAAGATGGCGACGACACTGGTGGACTAAATAAGCTGGACGGGCATGGGGATGCTGAAGAGGAGGCTAGTGAAGGTGTTGTAGAAGGTAGTGAAGATGACGGTGATGGAGATGTCATGCTGGCTAACAGGGGATAGGGTGAGAATGGTGGGTTTTAAAGAGGGAGAAGGAGGTGAAGAGGAGGGAGGGGTGGGGGCAGTGGGAGAGGAGTGGGAGAGGAGAGCGAGGTTGAGGTCCATGATAATGATGATGATGTCATTTTTTGGGATGGGAGAGGTCGAGGTTGATGATGATGGAGTTTTATCTGTGATGGGTTGTAGCTTTTAGGAGGGAAAGGGTGGGATGCGTTTTGGTGTTGGATGGAAGCTGAGATGGCAAACTATCAAAGTGACGATGTAGGTGGGTGATGGTGGTGATGGGGTTTGATTGGTGGAGGGAGGTGGCAGTGAGAGAAGTGTTTTGGTGTGTGTGTGTTGGGGGGGGGGGGTTGATTTTGATTTTTGTTTTCTTTCATCTTTTATTTTTCTATTATTTTTAACGGTCTAGGGGCATTTTGGTCATTTCACATATTGGGAAAATCATTAAAATAGAGGATGTATGTCATCTGGTGGGTAAATTGATCAAAATCAAACAGTAGGGGGTTTCTTAATTAAACTATCGAATGTTGTGGGGTTTCGTGACTTCTACCCTTATTAATATTCAGATACTTTGATTGTAAGAACCATGTTGGTCCTAGGGTCAGTATATGATATCATGTGCACACTAAGGCAATGCTAACTAACATTATATCAATTTCCACCAGATGGGTCAAATTTGACAAGTGATTATCTCCATCAATTTTAACCATATAAATATATTTCAAAGCAACCCAAGTATTTGAAGCCCCAACGACTATGGTTTATGATACCACTCTCTAGAAATCAGCATGTGCCAATTGGGTATACCACCTAATGTGATGGATTGGTTAATGGGTTGGCTTGCAACATCGACTTTAAAGAATCAAATATATTTGAGTCACAAGAAACCTTGTCCATCAGTCTTTTTCAGTATCGGACAAAATGCCTAAATGTACACTTTCCTTGCCACCATGACTGATTTTTAAAAACTTCCAAGTGGTATATGATGTTCACATACTCTTTCTTTGTACAGAATTTTTTTGACCCTTGCTGCTTGATTTTATGAACTGAACTTCATAACCAGAACAGGTAGGTTCACTCTCATAGTTGCTTAACAAACAATTGGTTGAAGTTTTTGGGTTGAACCACCCTTCTTGCTTATATTATAATTACCTTGTCCATGAATTTGGCAAGCTGCTGGCTGGTTGTGGAAATTGGTTAGCTCTTGTGGAGCTCGTCTTTCTTGGTGCTGATGCCATTTTTGAAGGAAAAAAATCTCTTTTTTTCTGTTATTGATTTCTCTCACACATAATGCAACTGAGGGTTGACTAGAGTGTTGCCAAGCTTTCACGCACAAGGAAATTAGTGAATGAGGACTTATAATATATTTATTGAATATTATGGATTGATTTGTTAATGTATCTATCACTTCTTAATATAGTTTTAGTTTTCAGAGAGTTCTCAAAATCTGAATACAAATATAACTAACTTGATGAAGTTGATTGTTCTTTAGCTTTCACCTTGATCATGCTGCGTCACTACCTTACTTCTTGGAAAAGGTACATGTAACAATTTTATATAATGCTCTTTGTGTTAGTACCTTCTGGTTATGCTGATTGCTGAAATACTTTAACATACTGCAGACTACTTTTAAAGGTCGAGTTTTCATGACCCATGCAACCAAGGCTATATACAGACTGCTTTTATCTGATTATGTGAAAGTGAGTAAAGTTTCTGTTGAGGATATGTTGTACGATGAGCAAGACATCCATCGTTCCATGGATAAAATTGAGGTATGTTTGTATTATTTTTCCTCATTATGCTCTACCTTCTTCCAGTACTCATCCCATAACTAGCGCAAGTTTTATTCTATAGAATCTCTATTACTCTGGTACGATTAAGCTAATCGTTGTTGACTAACTAAAAAGTGTTTAAATGTCACCTGACATATCTGCCCCAAAACGTCATTTTTAAAGGCTCTCCGGCACCATCTGCCATTTCTATGCCCCTTTCGAGAAAATGTCAACACTTCGGATAGAATCTGGTATTTTCCCTTGAAGTATCATCTAACATGCCCTTGACATGTTTAGTGACATGTTCTAAAAGCCGCGTTCATATTGAAGTTGCAATTTAAGTTTTTCCAGTGATAAGAAAGAAAGAGAGAGAATCTCATCATAAGGTAAGTAGACATGTTCAGGGGATATATTAGTCCATCATGAGATTCTGATATTTACCATGTATCCTCGACATTCGACATTTGACATAAAAAAAATTCTGCCTGATAAAAAATTGACATGTTAAATTATATATCTCATAATGTAATGCCTGTAAATGTTATGTGCATCATGTTTAGGATATTTTTCTATCCTACATAATAGCCCAACATAGATTTGATATCTTGATACATCATGTGTCTGTCATAAAATTTCTTGGGCCGATGCCACATAGAGGTGTGCCATTTAAAAACTTGCTGTTTAGTCTCTCTTTGTTTTCTTTGTCTGGAAATAGTTTTTTGGGAAAATAACAGAAAACCCCCAAGGTTTTATCTAAAAAATAGAAAACCTCCTAAGGTTTTACAAGTGACAAGTTCACCCACTAAGTGAACTATTCATATGTTTAATGACCAATTTACCCCCAATTAATGCTCATTCCTTCCTTCCACCTCATCCACCACCATCATCTTCTCTCTTATTTGATGGGATCTACTTCTTAGTAATGTTGCCACTCATGTGGTGGTTGTGAAAGTTAGAAAATGGGTTTGGTAGCAAAATCATTAATGTGGTTCTTTTCTCTTTCAATTTTATTGGGAGATTATATTCTATTAGGGTATATAAAATATATTGTTGCATTGAAAAATCTTTGCATCAATCAAGAGATGGGTTTCGTGAGGAAGAAAGTGTGGTAAGGCTAATGAGAGAGAAGAGGAGGGTGGTGGGTGGAAAATGTGGGGGACCGGGTGGAGGAAGAAGATAGGAGCATTAGTTGAGGGTAAATTGGTCATTAAACATATGAATAATCTATTTAGGGGATGGGGGTGAATGTGTTACTTGTAAAACCTTTGGGGGGTCTCTTTCTTAGATGAAACCTTTAGGGGGTTGTATATTATTTTCCCTGGTTTTTTCATGATATTTCCTTGTCCGATAGAAGAATCGTAACAGAGGAAGTAAATTAATAGCAGAACCCACATCAATTTGACCTAACAAAATTTCAACTAACTGCTTTGCCTCCTCTTCAGGTCATTGATTTCCACCAGACACTGGAAGTGAATGGAATCCGCTTCTGGTGCTACACTGCTGGCCACGTCCTGGGTGCTGCCATGTTTATGGTTGATGTCGCTGGGGTCCGCATTCTCTACACTGGTGACTACTCACGTGAGGAAGACCGCCACCTCAAGGCCGCCGAAACTCCGCAGTTCTCTCCAGATATCTGCATCATTGAGTCCACTTATGGCGTCCAAACTCACCAGCCCCGCCACGTGCGTGAGAAGCGTTTCACTGACGTCATCCACTCAACCATCAGCCAAGGTGGCCGAGTTCTCATCCCGGCTTTTGCCCTTGGCCGAGCCCAGGAGCTCCTCCTCATACTCGACGAGTACTGGTCCAACCACCCTGAGCTTCATAACATCCCTATCTACTATGCTTCCCCTCTTGCCAAGAGATGCTTGGCTGTCTACCAAACCTACATCAATGCCATGAATGAGAGGATCAGAAACCAGTTTGCAAACTCTAATCCTTTCGACTTCAAGCACATCTCTCCATTAAAGAGCATTGACAACTTTGACGATGTGGGGCCATCAGTGGTGATGGCAAGCCCAGGTGGGCTCCAGAGTGGGCTCTCTAGGCAACTGTTTGATAAATGGTGTGCAGATAAAAAGAACGCTTGTGTAATTCCTGGTTATGTAGTGGAAGGAACACTAGCAAAGACTATAATTAACGAGCCAAAAGAGGTCACCCTTATGAATGGTTTGACTGCTCCCTTAAACATGCAGGTTCACTACATTTCCTTCTCAGCTCACGCTGATTCTGATCAGACCAGCACATTTTTGGAAGAGCTCATGCCCCCTAACATAATTCTTGTCCATGGAGAAGCCAACGAGATGGGTCGTCTCAAGCAAAAGCTCCTTACACAATTCTCAGATCGCGGCACTAAGATCCTCTCTCCTAAGAATTGCCAGTCAGTCGAAATGTACTTCAGTTCTGAGAAGATGGCAAAAACTATTGGACGGCTTGCTGAGAAAACACCAGAAGTAGGGGAAACAGTCAGTGGGGTGTTAGTTAAGAAAGGCTTCTCATATCAAATAATGGCCCCGGATGACCTCCATGTATTTGCACAGCTGTCGACAGCAAACGTCACTCAGAGAATTTCCATGCCTTATACGGGTGCTTTTGGTGTTATAAAGCATAGGTTAAAGCAGATATATGAGAGTGTAGAGTCCCCCCCAGGGGAAACAGAGGTTCTGACTCTGATTGTGCACGAGAAGGTGACCATAAGGCAGGAGTCGGAGAACCATGTGGTGGTTCAGTGGTCGTCGGATCCAATCAGCGATATGGTTAGCGATTCGGTTGTGGCTATGATTTTAAACATAAACCGGGAGGGTCCAAAGTTGGTTCCGGTTGAGGAAGCAAACAAGACAGAGGAGGAGATGGAGAAGATGGCACAGAAGGTGACATATGCAGTGTTCGCTTCAATATTTGGAGATGTTAAGGTAGGAGAGGAAGGTAAGTTGGTGGTAACTGTGGATGGGCATGTTGCACGTGTGAACGGGAGGAGTGGTGAAATTGAGTGTGATAACGAGGGATTGAAGGAAAGGGTGAAGACTGTTTTCACGAGGATGCAGGGTGCTGCCAGGCCAATTCCACTCACAGCACGTTGAGTTTAATGGTTTCTAAGCAATATGTCACACTTTAATGCCTTTGTGCATTATTGAAAGACGAGCTGTTGCTCTTTTGCATCAAGTAGAGCGTGTGGGCTTTTCATCTCCCTGTTCAATTTGCCGTCAGATGTCAACTGATGTACTTAAACTGCTTTGAGCATTGATACATGATTGGCGTAGTTCAGTTGGGTGTCTTCGTAACTAGAGATGAGTTAGTTTGTAGCGACATTTCTGTATTAATTGTAGACCTTCGGATAGTTAAAAGTTTATCTTATATGTCATGTTTGTTCGGTTTTTGATTTAGTTGTACCAAATGGAGTTTTTCCCAGTTGGCAAAAAGTGTTACATATTGATAGGGGTGGCATTCGGGTCGCTGGGTAGGGTCGGGGCACGGGTTGCAGCTAAGTTGGGGCGGGCGGGTTCAGGTTGCGGGCTTAACCGGGCTGGGTTGGGTTTGAAATTCAAATTTTGATCCGGTCGACCTGTGAACTCGTTCGGGTTGGGCCGGATTGTGAGTTGGCCTGTCTAAAATTTTTAAAAAAAATTTAAATGTTTTTTTTTTTTTTTTTGGACAACTTCACTTAATAAAAAAAAAGTTTACAACAATTATAACTGTATAAGAGTAAAAAAATGCATATAGTATTCATTTCAACTACTATGAATTTTTTACAAGTTTTTTACATACAAATACAAGTAATAGAAACTCATAAAGAACATACAATATTTTTTGATTTACAATTTTACATTTACATGTTTGAGCGGAAAATCAAAATCTAGAGTTTGAGATAACCTAGAGTTAGATTGAAGAGAGGACATTGAAATACTGTCGTGCACCTCTACTTAACCTAAACCTACGATCTCATCGCCATAAATTCCTTAATCTTGTTGTAGGACTTGAGGCGAGTTGCTTCCACTTATTGATGTAGATACCGATTTTTCTTGAGTCATGTCTTCAGCCTTCATCCAATCTTCAACGCACACGAGCATCTTTAACGAATTCCGCTTCAAGCGATTTATGTAATCTGTTAGAACTCTGCTACTTGTAGAAAAAACACTTTCTAAAGCAATTGTGGAGACATGAGGAGTTAGTAGATTTCTAGCTATATGTGAAATAATAGGAAAAAGGTTTTCATGTTCTTTCTGCCATTGTAGTACTTCAATCTTAGTACTGAAACTCTTACTATCTTGTTGATTATACCAAATTAATTCATTAGGTGCATTAGTCCTTTTTTTTTATTGAATACGAACAAGTAAATTAAAAGTGGCATCTTCAAATGTACTCTTACCCTTACCTCTAGAAGTAGAAGAAGAAGAAGTAATTAACTAGTTGTACTACTAGATGCAAAAATTCTATCATAATAATCATACAAGTTCTTCAATGTCGCTTCAAAGCTAGCTGAAAATTTATTACAATCATATTCAGAATCATCTCCAAGTAAAGTAAAAAAATATTTCAATCAAACTTCTCATGCTTCGATTAGTATATTAGAAACACAATTAGCTCCTTCATGTAATGAAATTTTTCATGTTAGATGTGTGTATCATATTTTAAATTTATGTGTACAAGATGCATTGAAAGTAACTCATTCATACATAGTTGCAATTAGAAATTGTGTACATTTTATTGCTTTGAGTGGGGTCTTATTCTACAAGAATTTAAAGAATGCTGTAAAGCTAGGGGAATACATTTTAGAAAATTTCATAAAGATGTTAAACACCGATGAAACTCTACTTTCGATTTAATAAATGTTGTTACTCAATACAAAGATATTATGAACGATTTTTGTCTTGCAAAAAACATGAAATTTTTTCAAATGACTCCCCAATCATATTTTTTTACTGAATTTTTATCATGATTTTTGTGTTTCTAGAAATTCTTCGAAAATGTGGATTTAGTGACATTCCTACTCCCGGAATAGGAAAAAGCAGAATCTCCCGTGTCGGGAGAACTTCTGTGATCCAGTGATTCCCAAGAATGCAGCGATTGGAACACATGACCTAGCTAACCGAAAGAAATCTATTTTTTGCATCCAACGAGAAAATGGAATAGCTTTATTTGATAGGAGCCACTTTCTTTAATAGCTTGCACCAATACTAATATTTTCTTTCTTTCTAGAACTATAGTTTTTGCTTGCCTCCGTTTGCTGGTTGGAAGCTCCCCATCCCGAAGATGTGTTGGTTTGGTAAATCCTACCCTTGGTAGTCAATACCACCCGTTGTAGTCGAGACATCCCCCAGATAGGCGCATCTTCTACCATAGACCGAAAGATAAGAAGCAGAAGTGAAAGAAGATAAGAGCTAGCCAAGCACAACAAGTAAGGAAGCTAGCCCGATTCGAACCCGTAGTTGATGATAGAAAAAGACATGTCATTGCCCGAACGTCTTAGTTCGATACCTTTCAAGTACAGGAAAGTGGTCATCCCATCCCGTCCTCCCCTATTGATTGGATCCATCCGGCTGCCCAAAGACAGCTGCAGCTACTCCGGCAAGCCACCTTTCCTCTCAACTATCTCGCAGTTAACGGATTCTAGCTCGGATTTAGATTATTGCTGAGTGATCGCTCGCTATCTAGCTGGAAAAGGTGGTCCGGAAGCTTCCTCTCTCCCGCTCCTCCTACTCTATTCTTTCTCTTCTCGCTCCGTGTGAAAGAATGATATGAGTTGTTTGAAAGGAGTTCGTGATGGGTAAATCCCCGACCGCCCATATATGGTTGCTTTGGTCCTTCCCACCCCTTTGATTGGAAAGATAACTCGGAAAAGGCCAATCGGTATAGGAAATGTCGTCAAATGTCTCTCTCTTACAGCGCGCTTAGCAGCTCTTTCTTCCTTTAATAGCTACTTCCATCAACAGCTCTTACAAGGTTCATCCAGGCTGCCTGCCTGCTAATAGCTATATTAGTTCGAGCTATTAATATTTGAGTAGTAACTAATATATCTGGCGTTAGCCACTTTCTTCAATTTGAATATTGTCTTTGCTTTCTTGCTCCTAAAAAAGCCTTAGCTAAAGTGCATTTTAGGTTTTTTTTCTTGTTCGTCGATAGAGTGGTCTTATCTGCCCCTCTCAAATAAGAAATAACTGGAAGAGAGAAGGAAAAAAGTCAAACTGAACCTATATCACTTAGCTCTTATTGCGACATTCCTTTATCCTTTATCCTTTATCCTTTATATGACACTCATTTCCATGAAAGCAAACTCTCACTTGAGCAGCAACCCAACAAACAACTGTGATATCGAAGGGGAAGAGAAGGTTTTGGACCAGAAAGAAGTACAATCCTGTCTAAAGCTCACTACTGACTTGAGGCTCCACGTCCCGAATAGAGTCCAGCGAGGTAGCTCATCCTTAATAACTAGTCAGGCCATTTTCCGACGAACAAGTTCGGGATCATAGGGTTGGTTATCTATTTGTTTGGTCCTATGGTTGATTTTTTGTTGGCCTTGTTGGTCTGGCACTAATTCTTTGTGTACATTTAAAATGTGTCATTTAGTTGTACCTGTTCCCTCACCCTTCTTCCATTTGTAATTCTTGTCACAATATTTACAAATCTTATGTCCTACACCAGATTATTCTCATTAGGGATATAGTCATAAAATCTGTGCCAATCACTTGTTTTCCCCCTAGTTTTTTTACTACTAGTGGGTTAGTTTGTTGTGTTTGTGTGTCAACACTATGCATTTGTTCTTCTATGTCGTATGGAAGGACATCGTGAGATCCTATCATAAGATTCGGTATAAATTTGGGTTCTACATGTGGGACTATTGGAGGCCGACGTGAAGTAACGGTGGAATCTTGTCCACTTTAGCTATGGCCGCTACCTCGTGATCTAGACATGGTAATAGTGTACGTGAAATCAAACGATTTCTAGTGTTTTACTAGTATATGTACAATAATACAAAACAAAAAAATATGAGGTATATGTTAAAAAATAAAATCTAAAAATCAATAGGAGGATTGAGAGAGAGAAAAGCGAAAAACCAATAAATAAATATGATACAAAAAATTAGAACTACAACAAAAATTAAGACAAGAGGAGGGTTGTGAAATTTTGATACCGTACTTCGCGGATAATCGAATATAGAAATGAGAGAGAAAATAAAAGTAGAGAAATGTAGTAGAAGTAGTCATGACGTCACGTAGTCCGGTAGTCGTTGAAAGAGAGAGAGAGCGCTTCTTTGTTGGAGTAGTTGAAGTAGACGTTATTGAGAGTTGAATCAACATAATTCGATACATTCGAAAATTTTCGCTTCTTTGTTACTTGCTTCTTTGTTGAAAAAATTTGATTGAATTGAGATTGAATGTAGTAGAGAGAGTAAGAGAGTAAGGTGTGGAAATTTTTAGATTGAATTAAGGGGATATTTATCGGGGAGAAAAAATAAAAATAATAATAAAAATAGCCCAACTGCCGAAAATAGAGCCATTGGCTTCGTTTTATCAATTTTGGCCAGTTCAACTCGCGGATCGAATGTTTGACCCACGCGGGTCAAACGGGTCCAAACCCGCGGGTCGAGTTGCGGGTTGCGGGCGGGTTTGACTTAGTCAATGGGTTCGCGGGTCAGGTCGAGCGGGTTGGATTTCCTAAATTTTTGATCTGGGTCGACCTGTGGGTTCGACCCGGATCGACCCGCGGGTTCGACCCGGACTCGACCCATCTATTTGCGGGCCAGGTTCGAGTGGGCGGGTCGCGGGTGGGTCATGGGTCAACCCGGCCCGGTTTCCATCCCTATATATTGTTGTCATAGCAATCATATGAGCAATGTATTCTTCTAACATCGTTCTGTCTTTGTTGTGAATAAAGTAACTTGGTACGACAAGTACTTGTACAGAACATCATTCCAAAGGGCTGGTCAAACTGAAATTGTTTTATCCATTCATTCCTTGAAGATTAGAACTGACCCTGTCAATAGTTTCTGTTATTGGACATTATTTTGGTATACCCAAAGAGATTTGATTGTCATTATAAGTAGGATAAATTTCACAAAATTTTACTGAATTGAGTTTTCATCAATTTGCACTCCACCCTACAGAAATTTAATTTTGGCAACTTACCATACCGATGTTATATCCTGTTAACCGTTTTTGTTGGAATTGTATCTTGCATACTATGGTTCGATGTGAAGAGAAGACGATAAAGCAAGAAAAAGATCGAAGCGTTGTAGCTAGAAGACGAAGAAACAACAACAGGCAGCGCAACAGCAACAACAAGTCAGCAACAGTGCAACCGATTGCACTAACGATAGTCGACTACCACCAAGGATATGTTGGATATATATGTATATTCTTAATATAATAGAATGTTATTGTGTATAATGTTCTATGAGGAAATACGTGCTTTCACGTGTTATTTGTTAATTGTTGGACCTGATTGACTGTGGCTTAAAGTCCAGTACCCTAAACCCAGTTTGATCCCATATATACTGGTCTAGAGGTAGTGCTCTGTGATATTCCAATTATGATAAACAGGATATAATATCTTAAGTCAGTGAGATATTAACTCTAACCCTAATTTCATTGTTATTGTCTCTCAATCTTAAGATATTAAAAATTTTAATTTTGAGATTGAGAGAGAGATCGTCGTAGTCGTCGAAATCACCGTTCGTCGGGATCTCGACGTCATCGTCGTCGCCAACCACCACCATCACCGGTGTCGACACCCGTCGTCGCAGTCTTCGCTGGCGCCGCTGCAAGCCACCCCCAACCGCTGTCCCGATCATCGTCTTTCTCATCTTTCCCAAGTACTGTCAGCGATCAGGTTTGGGAAGTCAGATCCGAATTTTTGATTGGATTCTATTGGTGTTCCGTGTTCGGGTGTGAAGAGGAGATCGTCAGAGTGATTTAACTCAGATCTGATTGACCGAGATTTGCTGGTGCGTGTTCAGGCTTGGGATATGATCCTTGGTGTGGTCGGGTTCAACTCAGAGCCTACATTTGATAGTGGCTTTTGATTGGGTCTTTAATTGCTGTTCGGTGTTTGAGGAGTAGATTAGATCTAATGCAGGGTACTTCCGATCCAGATCTAACCCTCCACTACTTGTTGATCTTCATGAAGATTCGGTCCACTCTAAACTTTAAGATTTGTGCTGTTCTATGTAATTTATTTTTCTGTATTATTGTTTATTATGCAGTTTTTATAGAAAAACCATTTCATTTACTGAAATTACGTAAGTAGTAATTATTCATGAAAAAACCCTCTATTTTTTAGAATTTATTGTTTATTCTTTTGAGATCGAAAAACTTAATCATCCGTTCGAGGTTCCTAAATTAGAGGGATACAGTAGTGATGAATTTAACAGTTGGAAGGTGAAAGGTATAATAAGAGATGTGGATGTAATTGCTGAAGATAGTGCGGACAGTGAGGGATGCTGTTTAGACTAGAGCTAAATATGTTTGGACTGGATCAGATCTAAAATTAAAGATAAGTTCTTTACCTGCATTTATACTTTAATTATTTGTTGTTGCTGAGTGCTAAAGTTTAAAACTTGGTTTAATTAAATACAAGTTTGAAACTGTTTTTGGCTATGTGCTAAGGATCAAATGTTTATTTTGATACATTATAGGCTTTGACTACATAATTGTATCTCCAATTAAATTGTTCTTAGATTTAAATAGAGCTAATAATTCGTTTAATTGGTTAATCTTTAACAATTTGATGAATGTAGGAACTTTAAAGTTACTTATAAATTGTGTGTGTTGGAGACAATGGATATGCATCACAATTGAATAAGTTTGCAGTACGCATGCTTGTCCATCGAATTTGGAAACACATCTAACTTGAAGTGTCGGTATGATCTACTCTAATCTTTCTTAGTATGAATGTGTTAACGTTGTGTGCGTTTGATCTCATGATTGAGAGTTATAGATCATAATTATTTTCATTTTGAAACTAGCATGTTTAAATTGTTTAGTGTGCCTTGTCATACTATGTGTATAGATATATTGGGTGACACTTCGTTTGCAGTTTGTGTAATATTGTATGTTTTCTTCTCTAATAAAAGTTAATATATAAGATGTATAATAAATGTCTATAACTTAGGAGAGAGATTCTTTAGTGTATGATATGACTCCATTAGTTGCGCTTTGTTCTTTCTCGTTCATTGTACAGTGTGTGCAAAGTTGAATTATAACATGTTAGTCATTATCTCGTTTAGCATTTCAAAGATGATGATGAACGAATAAAGAATGAGCTCTTCGCTCAATATGTTTGAGCATATGGACATTGTTAGAACCACAAGAGAAAGCAAATAGTTTTGTGAAATTTGATAGAGTAATTTCGTATCGATTCATATTGTTATTATTTTAATGTGCAATCATAGTCAATGGCATGTGTAAGTTGAGTTTAACAAATGAAGCAACTGATAATAGTAGTTCTAATTTGTGTAGTCCATGAATACGGCATAATAGGCTAGGACATGTGAACTATATGTTAAATTGCTTGTTCTTGTTAAAACTCATAACTCTTCTAATGATACCTCATTAAATATGACAATTATGAAATTTTTGCTTAGATTATGATCACTAGAAAACCATTTAGCATGGTCTCTAGGACCACACAATTTCTTGAGTCAATACATTCAGATATTTATGATCTCATTAGCTTTGTGACTGTGAGATAATGATTCGTCAGAAGTATTTAGTTACTATTGGAGATGATTATTGAATATTTTTTATATATATATGGAGGATGCTGCACTCACTACTTTGATGAATTAATAATCTAGTGCTAAGATCAAAATGTTTCAGATTTGATAGAGATGGTGAATATGTTTTAATAATCTTAGAGAAGTTTGCATTTGGCATAATCTTTAGTGCACTCTATTTACAATAGTAAAAAACGGTATTCATAAAAGTTATAATCAACCACTTAGTGAAATGTTGAATTCTATATTATTAACTGTTGTTTGACTTTGTGTAATTATGGGTGATATTGCATTATTAATCATATTCCTAATATGTTACTACACTCTAAATTATTTACACCTTGTAGACTATGGGATAGAATAATAAATAATTTTGTTAAAGTGAAAACATGTGGTGCGGTACATTTGTTAGAGTACATGAACCTAGAAGGCCTAAAGTAGGACCTATAACAAATATTTATGTGCGCTTAGAAAGTGCAGAATGTAGTTCTATGGATAGATATTGAATCTATCTAATTTGTGCTAGAAGAATTTAGACTTGCAGAGTTCTTTGAGGATGTGTTCATCAAAGATAAATGTATGAAATTATCTAGTCCTACAGACATGGTAAATGATTCACAGTTGGAATCAAGAACCAACCTTACTGACACTTAAAACTTCAGTGACAAATGAGCCAAGAAGAGTTTTTAGTAGATAATGAAATGAATTTGTTGATTATACATTAATACTTTATGTTAGTTGATTTTCCGAAAGGGGATAAAACTATAGTAAGTGAGGTTTGTAGAAGAAACTTAATTTTGAAATGTTGAGTAGCAATTTTAATGCAATTTTATCAGCTAAATGATTGACTGAGATAAGTGGGGAAGATTTGTTTGAAGTCTACTCACATGTTTGTAATATTACTACAATAAGTATTCTTCTTGCTCTTACATCTATTGAAAATTTTGTTATTCATGAAAGATGTTTTAACAGTTTTGTATGAAAAAAATTGTACTTGATATTTTGTATTGAAAAGTTTTGTACTAAACAGTTTTGTACTGAAAAGTTTGCACTAATATGTTTAGTGAACTAGATTTACAAATTGGTAAAATCATCTTATGTTTTTTAAAATATGTGTTAATCTTGAGGCACAAATAATTTGACAGACTTTTAAAGAGCTTAGATTTGAATCAAGTAATTTAGATAAATATCTTTTATTCTGTGGTGAGTCAAATATAATTGCCTTCATTTATTTGTATATTGTTGACATGTTTATTGATTGGAAGTGACCTCTCTATTACAAATGAAGTTAAAACAGTGCTTTCCAAAGATTTCAGCATTAAACACCTAGGTGTTGTGGACACCATATTAGGTATAAGAGTTAGTTTGGGTTGGCAAGGGACAACCCTTAGTCAAACTCATTAAATCAATAATGTGTTCCAGAAGTAGGGATATAGTGATTGAAAATGTGTTTTGAAACACCTTATGATTATGATAAAGGTTGACACCTAATGATGGTGCAACTATGAGACAGTTAGATCATTCTAAACTTATTAGAAGTCTCATATATACAAAGATCTGCACTAATAGATAGCCTTTGAGGTAGGTATGATATGCAAATTCAGTAATAGTCCTATTAATACACATTGGAGAGCCCTAAGAGGCTAATGCAATACTTGAGAGGTACTCAAGAGTTTGCTTTGTGCTACTCTAGTCATCCTTTAGGAATGAATGGATGATCTGATGCATTATAATACTCAGAATTTAGTGAAAGTCAATAACTAGTGAATATGTGTTTACACTAGGAGGAACATAAACGTTATGGAAATTAAAAGGCAAACAGGCACTATTCTATCATCCATGAAATTAGACCTCTATGTGTTATCCTCTGCAGGGGAAGAGGCTGAGTAGATTGAAGAACTTGTTGCTAGTCATCCATTAAGAAGTTTAAGTAACTCTCTAATTTTATTCGCTGACTATCAAGCTACAATGCACTGTAGCTCATAACTCACTCTATAATAGTCAGAGGAGTATATTAAGGCTGAAAGAAGCCTAGTTGAACTTTCTCATAAATAAAGTGCAATTGAGACAAAATATGGCTAACGTTCTTGCTAAGAGACTTGAAAGTGATCCAATTATCAAAACTGTGGGGGATATGGAGTTAAAAGCTATTGAGCCAAAAGATTTAACATCCTAGTTGTTTTGAAAATTAGAATCCAATTGGAGGCAAAGAGAAGTTCAAACTTAAGCATCAATTTTAGGCAGTTAGCATGCTTTAGATAATTTGAAAGTTCTATTTAAATTTTGTTAATATATAATTTCATTTCAATTTTGATGATGCTATATTTTCTCATAATTTACTTAGAATCATCTCATTATTCCAAAAGAAAGCATGAAAACTTGTCGATGCGTTTCCGATGTTTAGAATTAACATTATATCTGATGATATATCTCTTTTATGGATTCATGTTTCATTCCAATTTTGATGATTCAGTATTAACCATAATTGATTTGACTGTTCTATCATTCCAATATGAAACATAGTATAGTTCTTGTGTAGAAACTATAATAGTTCTTGTTCTTTATTTTATTAAAGAAACTTGATTGTGATGCTTGCGTTACATCTTGCTAAGCTATCGTTAAATTGTACTAAGTTCTTTAGTGGAACTAGATACCTTATGAAATTTGCTAGAATTCTTAGAGATGTGTCTCTTGATCTTCTTATTTTCAATAAGCTAGCAAAGATGGAGGAGTTGAATCTGTCAACAAAAATTTCAAATAATGATTTGCTCAAAATGGAGGAGTAAACATAAAGCAGTTTGTAAGACTATAGTTTTGGTTTATCTCTCTCGAGAATAAATTTGTCACTTGCTTGGTAAAACTTCTGTTGAGTTTAAGACTCTCGTGTTCATGAGCTTAAAAACTCATATTTTGTTCTTGAAGTTTATTTGCTTTGGTTGATTTTGAAACTATGACAGGTTTCTCTAGTTGGTTTAGTCATTGTGAACTATTCTGTTTTGATATGGTCTTTGAACTATTTGATTATTTTGGTTTAGTCTCATTTGAATTATTCAAGTTATAATTGATTTAGTCTATGAACTATATTATTTTTGTGATCCAATGATATAACATGGCATTGCCGAATATATTGAGAATATAGGAGGAGATTGTTATTGTGTATAATGTTCTATGGGGCAACACGTGCTTTCACGTGTTATCTGTTAATTGTTGGACCGGGTTAACTGGGGCTTAAAGCCCAGTACCCTAAATCCAGTTTGATCACATATATACTGGTCTAGAGGTAGTACTCTGTGATATTCCAATTATGATAAGTAGGGTATAATATTTTAAGTCAGTGAGTTATTAACCCTAACCCTAATTTCATTGTTATTATCTTTCATAATCTCTAACAAGTTTTTCGACTGCGATTGCTCTTAGACATGGGGTCGAGGCATTGTGGTCGACTACAACTTTGTGATTTGTTTTGAGTCCATTTTCTTCTCCGGGTTAGATCATACGGTTCCTATCGTATAGCCTTCTCTTCATGATATATCGGACGGTTATTGTATCAAGACTAAACCTAGGGTTTCTCTAGAACTTTATATATATTATTGTAGAGCCTCCTTTGAGAGGTAAGAGAGACTTCATTGTAGAGAGATTGAGAGTTTTTATCGCAAACAACAAATTATCTTCTAGTGAGACTTGAGAGATAGATATATTCTTGGTGAGGGTGTTATATCTCTTGTATCTTATCTAGTTGAATAATACCTTGGTTATTTCTCCCCCGAATTAGGGTTTGCCCAAACCGGAACAAAGATTGTGTGTATTGTGTGTTTGATTTGATCTACTATTGCTTGGTGATTTGTTCGTAGTGATCGGTTGTCGTAAACTCGGCAAAAATTCCTAACAGTTTGGCCCTACTCTGTTAGTTCCGTAATCATGCGAAGTCACGTGATGCAATTAAGATTTTTTGGGACTAATTTACCCTTTGATTTAATTAAGTTTTAAGATTAAAATTATTTTAATAAATTAATAATGAGTTTGAGTAGAGTTTGGGTTTGAATTTGGGTTAGCTATAAAATCTTAATGGGTTTAAATGAGTGTTTAGGATTGAATTTGAATGGAGTACGAGCTTTGATTTGGGTTAGCTTCTGAAGAGAGAGAGAGAGAAGGAGAGGGAGAGAGAGAGAGAGAGAGAGAGAGAGAGAGAAGGAGAGGGAGAGAGAGAGAGAGATTTTTGGGTCGAGTTTGGGTTTTTTTGAGATGGAAAGAAAAGAGGGAGAAAAGAGAAGGTGGTGATGGGTTTGGATTTGGGTCGGAGAAAGATGGGGGATAAGGGGAAGACAGAGAGGAGGAAGATGATAAATTTGGACGAGTTCAGGTTTGGTTTTAGGTTCGGGTTCGAATTTGGGTTATGGATTGAGATTTGAGAGGGAAGTGAGAGAGGAGGGGGAGAGAGAGAGGAGAGGGATAGGGGTTTGAATTGGGTTGGGGGAAAGGAGAAAGAGGGGGGGGGGGGGGGGGGGGGGGGGGGGGGGGGGGGGGGGGGAGAGAGAGAGAGAGAGAGAGAGGAGGAGATGAAGGGAATATGTCTGGGTTTGAGCTTGGGCTTGGATATGAAGGGAATATGTCTGGGTTTGAGCTTGGGCTTGGATATGAGTTGGATTTGGGAAGAAGGAGCGCGAAAGAATCAAAGAGATAATAGATGGTATTTTGGTTATCATATGCCCAACTTAATGATATTTGTCATTTTTAATCTGCTAAAAAAAGTTTGGGCTTGGTTATAAGTTGTCAAAATAAAAGAAGTTGAGTAGGGTGACGTGCAAATTAACGGAAACTCATTAGGTTTTGTTAAATTCATCCTTCCAAGTAAAAATTTATTGATTAATGAGAAGGGAAACTGGGAAACATCCTCTAGTTTAGTTTACAAGAGATACATACATACATATTGCATTAACATACCCCATATTGACTTGGAAAAAAAACACACAGTAAATGCATCCTTCCCATTAGCAGACCAATCTAGTAAAGCTCAAACATAAAAATTGGGAGAGTACTAGGATCCACTTGCTGATCCACTATTAATTGTAGGGTCCAGTTGAGATCCACATCTACTATAAAACGAAGGATCTATTTAGAAGTCCAAACCCACCAAAATTTTGGGTTCGAATTTGTGTTTGGGTTATCCAATTTTAATATGGTTCTATGAGTGATGAATCAACAAAATGATGTAGCAGTTTATGGCAATAAACATGAATGCGCATTAAGTTATAACTGAAATCTGAGAGATCCGCCATATGTGAGCATAAACAATAGTTATGGATGGTAAGTACAAACAACAAAAACTTTTTAGTTGAATATAAAGAATAAGCTCATACAGAAGATCCAAAATTATAAAACTTACGTAAGCAGCTTCGCAATGGACGTTATTTTATGAACTACAGTTCTTTTTCAAAACATGTGGTGAGATATGCATTTGGGGATTGCATCAAGAAAATTGGACTGCCCAGAGAGGTTGCTTTGCGGAACTTCGAAAGTAAATAACACATTTGATGCAGTTTTTTTTGGGGTGTGGGGGCAACAGGTGTGAGTTCTCTCAATTTGTATGGTGGAAGTATCTACACAGCACTGATGTCGGTCCGACTCCGGGTAGCGGGAGCGGCTCGGGAGAGGGAGCGCAGAAGGGCTCAAAAGGGAGAATGGGTGCTCGGCTCGGATCTAGGAGCTCAACTCGGCAGGGTCTTCTGTACCTGCACATGGCCTGGAAACACCGGGAGAAACTCCGGTGACAGGCCCTCCAATGAACAAGTCAGTCACTGGGAAAGAGACTGGGCAGCTAGGGTTCAGGTGGGGAGAATTTGATTACCTTTTACAGTGAGGAGGAGGTAGAGTATTTATAGGCAGGGGTAAATGGGTCTAGAGCCCTGGCGGGCCGGGTCGGACCCGTTTGCCCATGGGCCTGAGCTGGCTAAGGCTCGTTACACTGTAGTTGGTCTAATGATCATGGTGGGGAGGATCCAGGGGAGATCAGAGGGCTTTGGTTGATGCTACATAATTTATCCCTTATCACAAGCCCCCACTCTTGCAGAACTATACCTGGCTGGTCTTGCAGGAGTAGTCGAGTTTTGTGGCGGAGAGCGAATGAAGAGTTTCTTTAACTAGGATCGGTCCAGAGGGACGAGCAACACCGTGTGGTTTGGCCTATGGGAGTTACCCCTATGCTCGAGATGTGGGTCATCCGCCAAAGCCGTCGGGGCTCAGAAGGGCGAGCTAGACCAAGTTGGTATGTTGAAGGTATCCCAGGGCTCGAGATGTAGGTTGACCGTCGAGGCTGTAGGGGGTTGGAATGGCGAGCGAGGCCAAGTGACTTGGCCTGTTGAAGCTACCCCTGTGCTCGAGTTGTAGGTCGACCGTCGAGGCTGTAGGGGGTCGGAAGGGCGAGCGAGGCCAAGTGACTTGGCTTGTTGAAGCTACCCCTGTGCTCGAGATGTAGGTCGGCCGTCAAGGCTTTAGGGGGTCGGAAGGGCAAGCGAGGCCAAGTGACTTGGCCCGTTGAAGCTACCCATGTGCTCGAGATGTAGGCCGACCGTTGAGACTGTAGGGGGTCGAAAGGGCGAGCGAGGCCAAGTGACTTGGCCTGTTGAAGCTACCACTATGCTCGAGATGTAGGTCGACCGTCGAGGCTTTAGGGGGTCGGAAGGGCGAGCGAGGCCAATTGGGTTGTCCTGTTGAAGCTACCCCTGTGCTCGAGATGTAGGTCGACCGTCGAGGCTGTAGGAAGTCGGAAGGGCGAGCGAGGCCAAGTGACTTGGCCTGTTGAAGCTACCCCTATGCTCGAGATGTAGGTCAACCGTCGAGTCTTTAGGGGGTCGGAAGGGAGGGCGAGGCCAATTGGCTTGGCCTGTTGAAGCTACCCCTGTGCTCGAGATGTTGGTCGACCGTCGAGGCTGTAGGGGGTCGGAAGGGCAAGCGAGGCCAAGTGACTTGGCTTGTTGAAGCTACCCCTGTGCTCGAGATGTAGGTCAACCGTCGAGGCTTTAGGGGGTCGGAAGGGCGAGCGAGGCCAAGTGACTTGGCCTGTTGAAGCTATCCCTATGCTCGAGATGTAGGTCGACCGTCGAGGTTGTAGGGGGTCGGAAGGGCGAGCGAGGCCAAGTGACTTGGCCTGCTGAAGCTATCCCTGTGCTCGAGATGTAGGTCGACCGTCGAGGCTGTAGGGGGTCGAAAGGGCGAGCAAGGCCAAGTGACTTGGCCTGTTGAAGCTACCCCTGTGCTCGAGATGTAGGTCGACCGTCGGGGCTATAGGGGATCAGAAGGGCGAGCGAGGCTAAGTGACTTGGCCTTGATGATTTGTTGAGTGAGGAGGGCAGGAGTGTAGCTCGGGGTCGCTGCTGAGTCTTGGGCTTGCTCGGTGGCCGACCCGAGGTTTCTTGCAAACAACGCTTAATGAGGGACGTTTCGCCTCCCGATAAACATTAATGGCGACGATTCGTCTTTCGCCGTTTGGACTTCTCGATGTAATAAAGGCACTGCTCAGGGGGCTATAAAATCCCCTTTCCCCATCAGAAATTCATTAGCAATTGGAGGTGACTCCTGGGGAGGAGATTTGGGTTCCTGCCTAAGGCGGGTGCCCCTAAGCAGAATTTTTGGCCGAGATCCAGATCGGTGGCTCCCCTGCTGCCCTCAAACAATTCAGGGTTTTTGGCTTTGAAGGCCGTTAAAAACCGAGTTGTTTGGGGGTGAGAGGTGGGTCAACCAGTAGTCCGGTGCTCGAGGCAAGAGTTCGAGGTCGGTGGCTCCCCTGCTGCCCTCGAACAATTTGGGGTTTTTGGCTTTGATGGTCGTTAAACCCCGAGTTGTTCGCGGGTGAGAGGTGGATCAACCAACGGTCCTAGACTTGGGGCGCTTGCCGAAGGCGAGCCCCCAAAATATAATGAAAAATTTTCTTCTGGGTGCTGTGTAAGCCATCCTGAGACCATAGGGAGTCGGAAGGGCAAGCGAGGCCAAGTGACTTGGCCTGTTGAAGCTACCCCTGTGCTCGAGATGTAGGTCGACCGTCGAGGCTTTAGGGGGTCGGAAGGGTGAGCAAGGCCAAGTGACTTGGCCCGTTGAAGCTACCCCTGTGCTCGAGATGTAGGTCGACCATCGAGGCTTTAGGGGGTCAGAAGGGTGAGCGAGGCCAATTGGCTTGGCCTGTTGAAGCTACCCTGTGCTCAAGATGTAGGTCGACCGTTGAGGCTGTAGGGAGTCAGAAGGACGAGTGACTCGGAAATTCCAACCGCCGTTAGGTGAACCATTTTTCGCGAGAATCGAGGCAGTTACTTTAACTGATTCTCCCGAAAATCGAGGAGCATAACTCTTCTATATATACTCGCTCCCCCTTTCTTACTTCTCACTTTCGCTTTTTCTCACTAGAACTCAGAGCTTCTCTCTCTAGAACATTCCGTCACCGTCGACTAGTTTTCCGGCTGCTTCTCCGATCAAGTCACAGGTTAGTTTTCTTAGTCATGTCTAGGGCTCAGTTCGGTTCCTTCGCCTCTACCTCCGATAGCTATGTTCACACGGGGCTGTCGGATTCGACCACCTCTTCGGATGCTCCGAAAGCTTTGACCTCGTGGCATACAGCGGACAATGTGTTAGTCGTGGAGCCCCTGCGGACTCACAAACCCTTTGTCGTGGAGAGTAGTAGTCAGAAGAGGAGGGTACCGAGGACGAGGATGAAGAGGAGGGTGACGGAGGGGAGGATGAAGAGGATGAGGCCGAAGAGGAGGGTGACGAAGGGGAGGAAGAAGGGGACGAGGCCGAGGGCGGTCAGGTCGGGGGGACGAACTCCCCCTAGAGGGCTTCCGCCCTGGAGCCATTGGCTACCTCATCGCCCGAGAAGACCCATAAGGTTCGGAAGAAGAGGGTGAGGGTGACTCTGCCAAGCAGCCCTGATAGGACAATTGCACCTCGAAACTTAGGGGTCCCATTCTTACCACAACCTCGGTCGATCAGGAACTATCCGGATGACATCGGGGATAAGGCTCTATATGGGGTGCAGCCCTCGTCCCCGAGCCGAGTGAAGATTAAGATGGACAGTACTCCCACGGTTTTGAAAAGGGAGGATCTCTCGCTCATCCGAGCAAGCTACTTCATCGGCAAGGAGTACGAGCTAATGGTCCCGAGCACAGGTCTTCGGCTGACCGACCCATTAGCGCCGTGGTACTGTATCTTCCCTGTAGACACATTCTCCTCGAGGCTGATGCTGCCCATTCACCCCTTCGTCTGGGAGGTTCTCAACTGGTCCTCGCTTTGTCCAATGCAATTTGGGCCGAACTCCTGGAAACAGATGGCCAGCTTCGTACTACTGTGTACAGAGAGGAAGGTACTGCTGAGGTTGAGTATCTTCTGGCCCATGTTGGGGGTCAGCTCGTCCGGCAAGTTCGAGGGGATCTACTACGTGTCGCCTCGGAGCAGGTGCAAGGTCGTGCACGGACACCCTGACTCAATAAAGGAGTGGAAGAGAAAATATTTCGTCGTCCGGAATGAGGAGCAATGGGATATGCCGACGAGATGGAATTTTTACAAACCAAACTTCAAAGGGTCGAGGAAGGGCGATCTTTCGACCGAGGAATGGGGTTTTGTGGAGCGCCTTCAGAAGAGCCACAATATAAGTTGGCCAAAAGTGACGGAGAGTCACCTGATCCGAGCCGGACTGAGCCCTGCCCCGCCCCGTATGTTTTTTGTTCATTTTTATTTTCGTACTTCTCTTTCGTGCTCATCTTTTGGTAATGGGTCTTTTTGCAGAGATGGACCCCGAGGCGATCAAGGCGAGGATGATTGCGATGAAGAAGAAGAAGGCGGAGCAGGCCGAAAAGGGAAAGCAGGCGGTGGTTCCGTCCCGAACGGCCTCCGAGGCCGCATCCGAGCTGAAGTCGAAGAAGCATAAGACGAGTCAGTCGAAGGAGGTCGCCCTTGTGCCGAGTAAGGGGGCTTCGAAGGCGTCCGAGGTCTCCCAAAGTTGCCTCCCTCCTCTCCGTGCCGACGCTGAAGCCATGTCGGGGAGGAGGGCCTACGGCCTTGGACCCCAGACTGGGCTATTCGCTAGGGGGACTCCCTAACCGAGGGCCTCGTCTCGATGGATTTCGTGGACAAGATGGCCCCGCCCCGAGATCGAGAGAGCATGGGGATCGACACCTCCGAATTGTCCTACATGAGGTAGGGCTCAGGCCAGCATGTAGGTAATTTCCGAGGCCTTTGGTTTGTTTGTTTTGTATTGGTTTCTCATGACTTTATTTTTACCCAAGTGTTTTGACCTCAGCTATAGGCCTGCATGTCCGAGAATCAGGTGAGGTGGCTGCATGAGATGGAGCTGAAGTACGAGAGGAGCCAGACCAACCGCTACAAGCACGAGATGGTGGATCTAAAGCTCTTGCTGGAGGATTCCAAGAAACGGGAGCAGGCTCTGAAGGCTGACCTGGCCTCGATGGCCGACGACATGGAGATTGAGGGCCCGCCGAAGACCCCCGGTGGAGACGCGCAGGGCAAAGGGGATGGCGGGGTCGGAGGAGCGAGTGCCGATCCGACGGTCGACCCCATGGCTGTCACCGGAGCCGAGGGAGAGGTGGGCTCGTAGTCGTAGCTATTTTTTTTCTTTTTCTTTTTTGTCTTTCCGAATGTATTTTGCCCACCGCAGACTGGCCACCGAATTATTTTGTACAAGTATTGGTAATTTATAACAAAGGATTTTTGGTGGGCCAATTGTTTTGCTCTGTACTTTTGTATTGCTTTTGAGTCGGCTGTCAGGGTTTGTCTGAACCTTCTATACTTGTGTAATTTTTTGATTGGTTTTGCTTTCATCAGATGTTGGCCGTTCTTGCTGAGGTTGATCCTTGGCGAGCCGAGGTGACGCGACTTCGGAGTAAGGTGAAGGTATTGGAGGCTACTCTCGATCGGTATCAAAGGGAAGTCATTGTGGAGAGGCCCATATCGGAGTCGTTTCTCTGCGAAGTCATTGTGGAGAAAGAGATCGAGATTCAGCGTTACTATATGATGTTGGGGAGGTCGGTCCCTTCGGAGGTCGGAGCTTCCTCTAGGTGCAAACCGTCTCCCATTCTGCGATTGGAGTACGTTAGGCCGGGTGATGCTCAGAGTTCTGTAGCCGGTGTGTCCTCCGTGGCCAATCACAGGAGCTCGGCAAGGCATGCTTCGGAACCGAGTTGCTCGGCGGGGTTTGAGTTGACCCGTCCGAGCCCGGAGGGGAACTGAGGACAGCTTAGGACGAGACTTTCATTGTAATAAAGAATAGACCTCTGTACTGTGCCTCCCGCCTGGGGTGTTTTTAATAAAGAATGAACTTGCTGACCCCCCTTGACTTGTTTTTGAGAACTCGTTCAATGTTAGATTTATAGGGCGCTTGTCCTGTATCGGGATTGAACAGATGGTTAGGAGCTTGTAGCGGATTCGTCCGGCTCTAGGGATTGGCCTTTCTGACGGAGGCTGTGGTCGCTTCCGAGCATGGGACAGCGAGGGGGAGGAGTTCCGAGGGATCAGTAGTATGTGGTGGCGTTTCACCTCCCAATGTCATTAATGGGGCGACGTTTTGCCTCCCCACGTCATTTAATGCAGAACGTTTGGAATTCCGTCATTTCAACTTCCAATGTCATTAAATGGCAGCTCAGGGGGGCTATAAAACCCCCCATCACCCTCATCAAAAGTTCATAAGAGAAAAATTTTGGGTGCTTGCCATAGGAGGGCACCCTACCTCGGAATTTTTTGGCTGCGAGTCCCGGATCGGTGGCTCGCCTACCATACTCTAGCATTTTTTGGTAGATCAAGGTCCTGGACCTCGGGGATCTATCGAAACTTGCTAGAGTGTGGGAGGTGTGCCGACCAAAGATCTGGGGGCTCGGAGGGTCCAGGGTCGGTGGCTCCCCTTCCGCCCTCGAACAATTCGGGGGTTTTTGGCTTTGAAGGCCGTTAAAACCCGAGTTGTTCGCGGGTGAGAGGTGGACCAACCGAGGTCTTTTAGGGCGAGGGTCCACAGTCGGTGGCTCCCCTTCCGCCCTCGAACAATTCGGGGTTTCGGCTCTAAGGGCCGTGAACCCCGGGTTGTTCGCGGGTGAGAGGTGGGCCGACCAAAGATCCGGGGCCCGGGGCGCTTGCCTGAGGGTGAGCATCCTAAAACTTCAATAAGAAATTTTTGAGTAGGGTAGCTAGCCGAAGTTCTGACTGGAGGTCGAGGTTCGAGGACCGGCGGGGATCGTCGAACCCCCATGGCTTGAGAAAGCCTACCCCTATGCTTGAGATCACCATACGGCGTCGAGGCTTGGGTCGGCGGAGAGCATCGAGCTCTTTTGCCTTAGCTTGAGAAAGCTACCCTTGTGCTCGAATTTGCTATACAGCATCGAGGCTTGGGTCGGCGGAGAGTGTCGAGCTCTTTTGCCTTTGCTTGAAAAAGCTACCCTGGTGCTCGAGTTTGCCATACGGCATCGAGGCTTGGTTCGGCGGAGAGAGTCGAGCTCTTTTGCATTAGCTTGAGAAAGCTACCCTTGTGCTCAAGTTTGCCATACGGCATCGAGGCTTGGGTCGGTGGAGAGCGTCGAGCTCTTTTGCCTTAGCTTGAGAAAGCTACCCTGGTGCTCGAGTTTTCCATACGGCATCGAGGCTTGGGTCGGCAGAGAGCGTTGAGCTCTTTTGCCTTAGCCTGAGAAAGCTACCCTTGTGCTCGAGTTTGCCATATGGCATCGAGGCTTGGGTCGGCGGAGAGCATCGAGCTCTTTTGCCTTAGCTTGATAAAGCTACCCTTGTGCTCGAGTTTGCCATACATCATCGAGGCTTGGGTCGGCGAGGGCGTCGAGCTCTTTTGTCTTAGCTTGAGAAAGCTACTCTGGTGCTCGAGTTTGCCATATGGCATCGAGGCTTGGGTCGGCGGAGAGCATCGAGCTCTTTTGCCTTAGCTTGAGAAAGCTACCCTGGTGCTCGAGTTTGGCATACGGCATCGAGGCTTTGGTGTAGTTAGATAAGGGTTTATACAGAATCCGAGCTAACAAATTTTGGAAAAAAGAACAAACATTTTTATACAAAATTGGATTACAACTGTTCGGTTACATAATGACTTCAGTCCTCTCTCTCGAGGTACTTGATGAGGTATTCCGCATTCCAGAGCCTCTTGATAGGGATGCCTTCCATCTCGGTGAGTTGGTAGGTGTCGGGGCGCACTACTTCGGCGACCCTGTAAGGTCCTTCCCAATTAGGGGCCAATTTCCTCTTCTTGCTGGGGTCTGAGACTGCTAGTTTCCTGAGGACGAGGTCAACCTTCTGGATGTTAGTGGGTCGGACCTTCTAGTTATAGCTCTCAATGCGCTGTTGGTAGATGCTCCTCCTGATGGTGGATTTTTTCCTGACTTCGTCGACCAAGTCCAAGTTGGCCTTGAGACCTGTTGAGTTACTCTCTTCCTCGAAGGCTATTATCCTGTATGAAGGTAGGCCGGTCTCCAGGGGGATAACCGCTTCGGTACTGTAGGTTAGGTTGAAGGGCGACTCACCCGTGGGTATCCTCTTCGTCGTCCAGTGTGCCCAGAGCACGCTCGGAAGTTTGTCGACCCAGAGTCCCTTGGGGGAGTTATCCAATCACTTTTTGAGGCCATCAAGAATTTGGCGGTTGGCGTTTTCAGCTTGGTCGTTTGATTGAGGGTGGCATTTGGTCGAGAAGCACTGCTTGATGCCAATTTCTTCGTAGAATTTTCGGAAATTTTTGTCGGTGAACTGGGTTCCATTGTCGGTGATAAGCACCTGAGGGATTCCGAACCGACAGATGATGTGCTTCCAGAAGAATTGCTGAGTTTGGTGCTCGGTGATCGAGGCCAGTGGTTCGGCTTCGATCCACTTGGTGAAGTAGTTGATGGCCACCACTAGGTACTTCCTCTGGCCCATGGCTTGAGGAAAGGGGCCGACGAGGTCCATCCCCCACATGGCGAAGGGGGTCGGACTGGCCATGTATCGGAGGTTCTCCTGTGGGAGTCTCTTTATGGAGGAAAACCTTTGACAAGGGCCACACCTTTTAATGAGGTCTTGCGCATCTTGCAGCATTGTCGGCCATTAGTATCCATGATTCAGGGCTTTCCGTGCGAGCGATCTGCTCCCCATGTGGCATCTGCCGATCCCCTCATGCAATTCCTTCAGGGCATACTTGGCTTCGTCAGGTGCTAGGCAGCGGAGGTATGGTCTGCCGTCAACCATCGTGTACGAGTGCTTGAAGAGCGTTCCACTGATCAGGGTGAATCTCTCGGATCTGACTCTGATCCTTCTTGCTTCGGACCGGTCTTGAGGGAGTTCGCCTTCCGAAAGGAACCTGAGGAGGGGCATTGTCCAGTCATCAGGTCGGAGATCGGTATTAAGGCAGGCAGCTTTCGGGATTTCGAAGCTAGGTTTGAGGAGGACCTCGATAAGAATAGTGCGATCAAGCCCCTAGAAGGATGATGAAGCGAGCTTCGACAATGAATCCTCCTGGGCATTCTGCTTTCGGGGAATTCGCTCCACCGAGTGGGAATCAAAAGATGACAAGAGATTTCAAACTACCGCCAGGTATTATACCATCAGTGCGTCCCTAGCTTCATACTCCCCAGTGATCTGATTGACCACGAGCTGGGAGTTGCTGAAGGCCTTGATGTGTCGGGATCCGGCCTTGTGTGTGAGGGTGAGCCAGCGATCATAGCTTCGTACTCCGCTTCGTTGTTCAATGCTGGGAAACTTAGCTGGAGAGAATATTGGAGGACGAAATTATCGGGGCCCTTCACGATGATGCCTGCTTCGCTCCCTCCCTCACAGGAAGAACCGTCGACTTAAACCTCCCACACTGGGTTGGCTTCCAGGACCACCGGGGGTTCAGAAATGGTGCACTCCGTGATGAATTCGGCGAGCGCTTGCCCCTTGATTGCCATCCTGGGGTGGTAGTAGATGTCATACTGGCTCAGTTCGATCGACCACTTGACTAGGCAGTCGGAGCTCTCTGGTTTGTAGAGGACGGTCTTCAGGGGTTGGTCCGTGAGTACATGAATAGAGTGAGCCTAGAAATAGGGTCGGAGCTTACGAGCCGCTGTTATCAGTGCATACGCCATTTTCTCCATCTTTGCATTCCTGGTTTCGGCTGAGAGGAGGACCTTGCTTACATAGTACAAGGGTTTTTGGACACTGTCTTCTTCTCGGACGAGCACGGTGCTGAGCGCACTCTCCGAGGCTGAGAGATACAGGAAGAGGGGTTCATCGGGTTCGGGTTTGTTTAAGAGCGGTGGATTGGCGAGGTAGGATTTCAACTGGTTGAATGCGTGTTGCTGAGGCTCGCCCCATTCAAACCCCTTCGTCCCTCGTAAGGCCTTGAAGAATGGAAGAGAATTCTCCCCTGATTTGGAGAGGAAGCGGCCGATGGCTGCTAGTCTACCCATAAGCCGTTGAACCTCCTTGACGTTTCGGGGCAGGGCCATGTCGATGATGGTCAGGATCTTCTCCGGATTGGCCTCTATGCCGCGCTGGCTGACGACGAACCCCAAAAATTTTTCGGATGAGATGCCGAAGGCGCATTTGGCGGGGTTGGGCCTTATTTTGTGAGACCTCATATCATGAGGTCTCATTTGGTGGGGTTGAGCCTCATTTGGCGGGGTTGCTCCTAACCTTCGGCGTCCTCAAGGTCGGCAACGAGATCTTTCCCCCGTCGGCTCTTGACAAGCATACATCGACGTACACTTCCATGTTCCGACTGATCTGATTTTTGAAGACTTGGTTGACGAGCCTCTGGTATGTGGCCTCGGCATTTTTGAGCCCGAAGTACATGACCCGGTAGCAGTAGGGGCCCTGGTCGGTGACGAAGGACGTCTTGGCGATGTCCGGAGGAAACATCCAGATTTGATTATAACCTAAGAAGGCATCCATGAAGGTTAGGAGCTCGTAACCGGACATTTCGTCGATCAGAGCGTCAATGCTGGGGAGGGGAAAATAATCCTTGGGGTGTGCCTTGTTGAGGTCGGTAAAATCAATACAGATCCTCCAAGTTCCGCTAGTCTTCTTGACCATGACGACATTAGCCAACCACTCGGGTAGCTGACCTCTTGAATGAATTGGGCTGATAACAACTTATGTACCGCCGCACGCACCGCCTACTGCCTTTTTGGGGCAAACTTGCGGTGCTTCTGCTGTACTGGTTTGGAGCTAGGGACGATGCTTAGCCGATGCATGATTAAGTCTTCGAAAATCCGAGGCATGTCGGACGGTGTCCAGGCAAAGAGGTCGACATTTCGGCAGATGCAGTTGATCAGACCCAGCTTCAGTTTGGGGGAAAGGGTCCGGCTCACACAGAACCATTTGGACTTGTTCCCTGTTTCCAAGGAGACCTCTTCCAATTCGTCAGCGGGCTCTGACTCGGAAAGGCTTTCTTCAGGCAGGAGCTCGACGGCGTCGAGGGGGAATACACCGTCTTCAACTACTGATTCTTGGTTGCCCCGAACGATCCCGACCCCGACGTCGGTCGGGAACTTCAGTTTCAGATGATAGGCGGAGGGGACGGCCTGGAGCGAACAGAGCCCGGGTCAGCCGAGGATGGCATTGTAGGCTGCCTTGACGTTGACAACCATAAAATCCATCGACTCGGTTCGGAGGACGGGGGCCGTTCCTGCAGTTACGTCTAGTGTCACAGTTCCCTCGATTTGCCCGGGGATGCCCGAAAATCTGTGGAGGGTGTAACAGGCCGGCTTCAACTTTTCTCAGGAGAGTTTGAGGTTCTCAAATGCTTCTAAGAAAAGGATGTTGACCGAACTGCCGTTGTCTACCAGAATTCGACGAACCAGGAAGTTGGCCATGTCAAGGCTGATGACGAGGGCATCGCAGTGTGGAAGCCGTATGCCTTCGAGGTCTTCTCCTGAGAAGGAGATCGCCCGCTGCTGAACTCGGGGAGAGGGGTGGTCTAAGACAGAGTTGACTTCTCGGATAAAGGCTTTTCGAGAGGTCTTAGACTCTCCTCCCATGGGTCTGCCGTGTACGCAGTGGAGGATGGCGTGTCCACCGATTTCCTCAGTTTTCAGGTTCCGATCCGGTCGTTGGCCGATCGTTCGAGGGGGAGGCGAACGCCTCGGGCTCCTCGGCTCTCTTCGGTCTCTGTTGTTAACCCGGGTGAACTCCTTCAGGTACGCTCGCTGTATAAGGGCTTCGATATCATCTTTGAGGGTTCGGCAGTGATCTGTATCATGCCTGGTGTCTCGGTAGAAGCGGCAGTAGAACCTCTGGTCTCGCTTCTTGCCATTCTTGGGCGGTCGAGGAGGAAACTGGACAACCCCCTTGTCTCGATTTCCATTAAAATTGCCGAGACGTTCTGAGTCAGGGGCGTGTATCTTTCAAATCGGGGGACTGGGGGGACTCTTTTCGGACCAGCTGCTTCTTTTCTGGGCCTTTTGAAGGGTTCAACATCATCAACCTTGCGCTTCCCCTTGGCAATGGCATCCTTCGTGCCTTCGGGATTGAGGGCCTCCTCGGCCCGGATATACTTCTTGACCTTGTTGAGTAGGTCAGGGAAGTCCACGGGGGGCTTTTTGGCTAAAGAGGCCTTAAGATGGCCGTGGCAGACGTTGTGTCTAAAGGCTGCGGAAGCGACCCCTGTGTCGAGGGAGGAAACCGATCTTGCTTCTGAGGTAAACCTCCAAACAAATTCTCGGAGGGATTCCCCGTCCTTCTGTTTGAGGTCTAGGAGGGAGGAGCTCATCTTCTCGATTTTCCTGCTGGTCACGAAGTGGGCAAGGAAACCCACCTCCAGCTGTTCGAAAGAGAAGACCGAACCGGGGGCGAGTTTGGAGAACCACTCCTGAGCCGGACCCCGAAGGGAAGTAGGGAAGGCGCAGCATAGGAGGGGATCCGCAGCGCTGCGAATCATCATGAGGGACTTAAACCCCTCCATGTGATTAGCAGGATCACCCTTGCCATTATAGGTCTCGAATTGAGGCGGTCTGAAGTTCCGAGGAATCACAACTTCGAGGATTTGGGGGCAGAAAGGCGGTCCGGTCGGACGATGGCTGCGACCCTCGTCGGCCCGCCCTCACCGAGATGGGCGAGGTAGTTCTCCATTTCTTCCAAACGGTGAAGGACGGGGTCCGCCGCTTCCCGGGGACGAGTTGATCTGCGGGACTCGCCGGCTCCCATCGCCGACTTGTGGGTGGAGCTGTGGTAGACCTCGGTAGCCGGACCGTCACGTATGGCTTGAAGGATCTCCTCCCGAAAGTTCTAGAATTCGACCTTCGTGACGGGGGCTTGTCCCCCCAGGTTCTGCAGGGGATTGTGCATCTGGGAAGGCTGACGGTGATGGTTTGAGGCAGAGTTGGAAGTGGCCTCTCCCGTAGTCCGGCTGGCCTGCCTGTCCGAAATGACGCGATGCAAATCCGACGTAACCGAAGGTCAGGCCGCGCCGTTGGCCCAGGGTTGGTTGGAACCCTGGTCATTCACGCGGTTATGGCGGTTGAGGTCCGGCTGTCATGCCGATGTGGCGGCTCTCCTAGGTTTGGGAGTCATGGATGGGCCTGGCCCAAGGTGGCGACCCTGGCTGAGCTTGGAAGGACGGTAGTACTGAGGAGTTAAAGTTTCCCACAGATGGTGCCAACCTGATGCGGTTTGTTTTTGGGGTGTGGGGGCAACAGGTGTGAGTTCTCTCAATTTGTATGGTGGAAGTACCTACGCGGCACTGGTGTCGGTCCGACTCCGGGTAGCGAGAGCGGCTCGGGAGAGGGAGCGCAGAAGGGCTCGGAAGGAAGGACGGGTGCTCGGCTCGGATCTAGGAGCTCGACTCGGCAGGGTCTTCTGTACCTGCACACGACCTGGAAACACCGGGAGAAACCCCGGCGATAGGCCCTCCGACGAACAAGTCAATCACTGGGAAAGAGACTGGGCAGCTAGGGTTCAGGTGGGGAGAATTTGATTACCTTTTACAATGAGGAGGGGGTGGAGTATTTATAGGCAGGGATAAATGGGTCTGGAGCCCTAGCGGGCCGGGTCGGACCTGTTTGCCCATGGGCCTGAGCTGGATAAGGCCCGTTACAATGTAGCTGGTCTGATGATCATGGTGGGGAGGATCCAGGGGAGATCAGAGGGCTCTAGTTGATGCTGCATAATTTATCCCCTATCAACATTGATGAAAATTTTAAGATGGGAAAGATTACACTGTTAGACTCGATAATGTTGCTTCAATAGTGTCATTTGGTTCTTCTTCTCAAAAGCTCATCTCTATGCAACTTACTTTTGAAATTCACAAATGCAAATCTTTAGACTGCACAATTTTCTTTTTGCAATTCACATATGCAATGCACCCATCATGTACTAGCGATGTTATTTGAAATTGATCTGGAGCGTATAAGATTTGACATTCATTGTACGGTATTTGATATGAGTCAGATGACGTGGCCCCTCCTGGGCCACAGGATCCCCTCAAAAGCCGTTCACCCCCGATCATCAGATCTGCCACCTCAGCCCTAAACCACCTGGGTTTCTGCCATGTTAGCTCTAAACCACCTGGGCTTCTGCCACGTCAGCCCTAAACCACCTGGGTTTCTACCATGTCAGGCCCACGGGCAACCAGGTCCAGACCCGGCCCCAAATGGGTCCAGACCTGGTTGGCACTGTCTATAAATACCAGGCCCTCTACCCCTTTAACAGGTAATCAATATTTCCCCTCTCAAAACCCTAGTTACTGTTACTCTTCAGTGACTGACTAGATCGTCGGAGGGCCTGCCACCGGGACCAACCCCGGTGTTCCTAGGCCAAGTACAGGTACACGAGACTTCTGGATTCGAGCCGAGCCTCTAGATCCGAGTCAAGCATCTGACCTCCACCTTGCTTCCGCCTCTACTCCCAAGTCGTCCCCTCTGGCTGAGGGTCGGGTGTACCGTCCATACCGAAGCTTTCGTAAAATAAAAATTGAGAAAAACTCACACTTTGTGCAGCCACCCCCCAAAAACAAACCGCATCAGGTTGGCACCGTCTGTGGGAAACCCCTCGGTACGAGCCTCAGTCCAAACCTAGTCATCAACGACATCCCATCAATCTGAGCTCAAATGGCACCCAAGCCCTGGAGAGCTGTCACCCCTACACGTCGCCAGGACGTTCCTCCTCAGGACATCCCCGTCGACACTCATGGATCCAACAATCCGAGGGTCAGCCTCGGACACCAGTCGGGCGCCTCTCGCTCGGTCGTACCCGACCTGCATCGGGTCATCCAGAACCGATAGTCAAGTCGGACTAGGGGAGGGGCCGCTTCCAACTCGGTCCCGAACCATCCCAGACCTTTGCCCCGAGAGCGGGAGCCGGCGCTCAGCCGTATTAACCAGAGGCCGCCGCCCCATCGCAACCCGGCTGAACGGGCTCCAGTCACCCAATGGGAGTTCCAAGACTTCCGAAAAGAAATCATGGAGGCTATCCTAGGGACCCCTGTAACCGAGATGCTTCACCGCTCTCACTCGCGATCGGATATCGGGGCAGGCGCGTCCCGCGGCCCGACAGTCCTGCCGGAGTATGACGAGGACATTCTAAAATGCCTCTAGGAAATGGAGAACGGTCTCGACCACTTCGGCGACGGCGGCGCGAGGCCGGCTCAAGGTCACAGGCCGACCCGACCTCTTTTCTCCGTTGCAATCCTACAAGCGAAAATACCCCGGAATTTCCGCCCTCCCCAATTCGAGACCTATGACGGCGAGGGTGATCCTGCTAATCACTTGTTTGGTTTCAGGACCCTCATGATGATTCACAGTGCTTCGGATCCCCTCCTATGCCGCGCTTTCCCTGCCACCCTCCGGGGCCTAGCTCGGGAATGGTTCTCCAAGCTCGTCCCCGGCTCGGTCTACTCATTCGATCAGCTGGAGGCCAATTTTCTGGCCCACTTCGTGACCAGCAGGAAAGCTGAGAAGATGAGCGCGTCCCTACTGGACCTCCGACAGAAGGAAGGAGAGTCACTCCGGCAGTTCGTCCGGAGGTTCACTACGGAGGTGAGGTTGGTCTCCTCCCTCGACGCCTGGCTTGCATCAGCAGCATTCTGGCACAACGTTCGCCACGGCTAGCTGAAGGCATCCCTTGCAAAGAAGCCTCCCCTCTATTTTCCTAACCTTCTCAGTCGGGTCGAAAAGTACATCCGGGCCGAGGAGGCCCTAAATCTAGAAAGCACCAAAGAAGTCCCAGGGAAGGGGAAGCAAAAGGCCTACGAGGCAGAGTCGGCTAAGAAGGTCCCAAAAGATGGGACCATCGCGAAGAGGGTCCCTCTGGTCCCACGCTTCGAGAGGTAAACACCGCTGAGATAGAACGTATCAACTATCCTCTTAGCAATCGAAGATAGGGACCTCGTCCAGTTCCCCCCTCCACCGGCCAACAACAAGAAAAGGGATCAGCGGTTCTACTGCCGCTTCCACCGAGACAACGGGCATGACACCGACTACTGCCGCGCCCTGAAGGATGAATTAGAGGCCCTTATCCAACGAGGGTACCTCCGGGAATACAAACGAGAAGATGCCCGGGATTAAAGGGACATGAGGAACCGGAGGCCTTCTCCTCCTCCTCGAACACCCAAACTGCGTCCCAAGCGGAACCCTTAGCATGAAGAAGCTGAGGGTCAAGCCATCTTGCATTGCGTCTATGGAGGGCCCATGGGTGGAGAGTCCAGCACTTCCCGCAAGGCATTCATCCATGAGGTAAATGCCATCCAGAGTCTCCCTTCTCCCCAGGTCCGGTAACTCCCTGTCTCCTTCTCGGGGGAAGACCGGGAGGGAGTTCGGCTTCCTCACTGTGATGCGCTCGTCATCAACCTCAGCATGGCGAACTACGAGGCCCGTCGGATCCTTGCAGACAACGGGAGCTTGGTGAACATTCTCTTCCTGGAAGCATTCGAGAACCTCAAACTCTCCCGGGATAAGCTGAAGCCAGCCGGATACACCCTGCACGGGTTCTTCGGTATCCCGGTACCAATAGAGGGGATCGTGACCTTAGACGTCACCGCCGGTACGACTCCTCACAGACGGACCGAGTCGATGGACTTCATGTTGTAAACATCAAGGCAGCCTACAACGCCATCCTCGACCGACCGGGGCTCTGCTCCCTCCAGGCTGTTCCCTCGGCCTACCACCAAAAGCTAAAATTCCCCACCAAGTCAGGTGTCAGAATCATCCGAGGAAATCAAGAAGCGGCACGGTCGTGTTATATGACGGCAGTCGGGGGCGGTGTGTTTCCCCTGGACACCGTCGAGCTGCAACCCGAAAGAAGCCAGTCAGAACCTGAGCCGGCGGACGAACTGGAGGAAGTCTCGTTCGAGACGGGGGACATGTCGAAGTGGTTCTGCGTAAGCTGCTCCCTCGCTCCCAGCCTCAAGTTCGACCTGATTGACTGCATTCGCCGTAATGTCGTCCTCTTCGCCTGGAAGCCCTCTGATATGCCCGGGGTCTCTAAAGACCTGATCATACACAAACTTAGTGTGATCCCCTGCTCGAAGCCGATCATCCAGAAGTGACGTAAGTTTGCCCCGGAGAGGTAGCAGGTAGTGAAAGCAGAGGTGGACAAACTTTTGTCCGCTCGTTTCATACAAGAGGTCAGCTACCCCGAGAGGCTAGTGAATGTTGTGATGGTCAGAAAGGTGAGCGGGAGCTGGAGGATCTGCATAGACTTCACCGACCTTAACAAGGTGTGCCCTAAAGATCCGTTCCCTCTCCCCTGCATCGACGCTCTGATCGACGCAACGTCGGGTTATGAGTTCCTTTCTTTCATGGATGGCTTCTCAGGCTACAACCAGATCCGAATGTTCCCCCCTGATATAGCCAAGACGTCCTTCGTAACGGACCAAGGTCTTTATTGCTACCGGGTTATGCCCTTCGGGCTGAAGAACGCCGGCGCTACTTATCAGAGGCTCGTCAACTGAGTCTTCAGAGATCAAATCGGTGGCAACATGGAGATATACATCGATGACATGCTCGTCAAGAGCCAGTAGGGACAGGACCACATCGCCGACCTGGAGGAAACCTTTGGGTCCTTCAGACCCACAATATGAGACTCAATCTGGAGAAGTGTGCATTCGGCGTCTCCTCAGGGAAATTCCTCGGGTTCTTCATCAACCAGTGCTGCATCGAGGCGAACCACAAGAAAATCCAGGCCATAATAGACCAGGCCCCTCCTAGAAACGTCAAAGAAGTCCAGAGGCTCACGGGAAGACTGGTGGCCATCGGCCGTTTCCTCTCCAAGTCCGGAGAGAAGTCCTTCACATTCTTCAAGGCTTTGCGCGGAACCGAAGGCTTCGAGTGGGGTACTCAACAATAAGAGGCGTTTGCCCAATTGAAAGAGTACCTCGCCAACCCTCCTCTCCTCAGCAAGCCCGAACCAGACGAGCCCCTCTGGCTTTATCTTTCGGCCTCGGAGAATGTGCTCAGTGCCGTTCTTATCAGAGAAGAAGATGGAGTCCAAAAGCCGCTATACTACGTGAGCAAGGTTTTGCTCGCTGTCGAGACCAGATACTCAAAAATGGAAAAGGTAGTATACGCCTTGGTCATGGCCGTGCGGAAGCTCCGTCCCTATTTCCAGGCACACTCAATCCAGGTGCTCACAGACCAGCCTCTGAAGGCCGTGCTCTACAAGTCCAATAGCTCTGGACGACTGGTTAAATGGTCGATCGAGCTCAGTCAATATGACATCGGCTATCAGCCAAGGACGGCCATTAAAGGGCAGGCCTTCATCATGGAATGAACCATCTCCGAGCAACCCGAAAGCGGGGAGGCCGACCAGACGTGGGAAGTTTACGTCGACGGCTCCTGCGAAGCGAGGAGTGGTGCGAGTATCATTCTGCGGGGTCCTGACAATTTCCTTCTTCAATATTGCCTCCGCCTCAACTTCCCAGCCTCTAACAACAAGGCTCAGTATGAGGCCGTGATTGCGCGCATCGGGCAGGCGCCAGACAGATCAGGGCCTTTAGACTAATGAAATGTATTTTTCACACACAAATCCAAGAGTTAATTTATTAAACTACAATATATTGTATTTTCAACATTGCCAAATAATTGATCTACTAATCTTTTTATTCAATGATTTCATAGTGATAATTTACTGATATTAGTTCTTAATTCAACCGATACATATGTTTGTAATAGTCCACATCCATATCAACATAAAAAGTCTATTCATCACAAGTCAACTACTAATTTGATGAGTAGTACTTTCATTTAATCTACCTTTGTCACAATGAAAAATACTCACTTATCAATTGCATAAATCACATCTCAACCATACAAGTATTTCATTTTTCTTCAAAATAAGGTGTACTCTTTCTTAATAAGTTCCATGTTTCAATTTCACAATTAACAAGCATTCTCATTCATGCATTATGTTTCAAATCATACTAATCGACATTCTTAAATAAGTTTAATCACCATCATAGCTTCATACTAATAATCATGGAGCATTCTACCCACATTTTAACTTTAATACTAGAGCCATATACAAATTAATCACCACATTTCAAACAATTCACATACTAACTACTCAATTTAAGTGGGCTCTTATTAGTATTTTTCATGCATCTTTAATAGTTAAAACTAGCATGGATCTATATTAGAAATATGAAATGTTTTACCCACCTTGAATGGAGAGAAAACACAAAAAGCAACCAAGTCCTTGTAGATGAAAGCACCTCCTCCTAGCCAAAAGCACGCACAAGCTCCAAGCCAATCCTCCTAGCCAAAATCGATGCTTCTTCTAGCCCCAACCGAAAGCTTCCTAGCCCCTTGTGATGCCGGCCACTCCAAGCAAACAAAAACCCACACAACTCTCTTATCTTTTATAACTCACACTATTTCAATACTACAACTTGGAAATATACTTTGCATATGAAAATTAGCCATGAGAGGGGGGGGGGGGGGGTATTTATACTAGGAAATGATGAGATGGAGGGCCAAGATTGCTTTGGTGGTTGTAGAATGAAGGGTCTAGATCAAAGTAGGAGTTAGAAAAACTACCCACTTCCATGAAACTACCCCCATGATCACCACACCAAAATCAAAATTCCCTCCAAAAGAATGAATCCCGGCCTCCCCCTAGGGTGTGCATAGCACGTGTACGTGTAGTGCACGTGCATGCAACTAGGCCAAATTTGTACATTCTAATTTTGTACAAAAATAAATTAGTTAAAAAAAAAGTCTTCTACATGACAAGTTTAATTAAAATAGATTAATTCATGGGCTTTCTTTTTGGGCCAAAATAGTTCATTAAAATAAATAAAATAAAATACATTTGGGCTTTTAAGAAAAAGGCCTTTTCATTAAATTAAAATAAGGCTTCAAAGAAAGGCTTTTTGTACAAAATAATTTGAGAACACTTAATTAAATGTTTATACACATCATTATAAAAATAATTCAATCCAGAATATTGCACGTGCACACTACGTGCAAAATAAATAATTTTTCATTAATTGAAAAAATCAGGGTATTACATCGACGCTCTGTCAAAGTTAGCCTCCTTGTCCTTCGTGGGTCTCGACCGCACCGTCCTGATCGAAGTACTCCTGAAGCCGAGTACTGACCTCCCCGAGACCCTCTACATCGAAGACGAGCTCATCCTGACGATTGGACCACTCCCATCAAGAAGTTTCTAATCAAAGGAGAGCTCCCTGAAGACAAAGCCGAGGCAAGGCAGGTCAGGATCCGTTCAGAAAGGTTCGCCATGATCAGCGAGACCTCTTCAAAAGGTCATACACCACGATGGACGGAAGACCTTATCTCCGCTGCTTAACCCCCGACGAGGCAAAATACGCTCTCAAGGAGCTCCACGAAGGAATCGGCGGGTGCCATATGGGAAGCCGATCGCTTGAACGAAAGGCTCTGAATCATGGGTACTACTGGCCCATAATGCTCCAAGACGCCCTGACCCTGGTAAAGAAGTGTGGCCCCTGTGAAAGGCTCTCCTTGGTGAAAAGAACTCCGTAAGCGAACCTTCGCTCTCTGGCCAGTCCTACTCCCTTTGCTATGTGGGGAATGGATCTGGTAGGCCCATTTTCGAAGGCAACAGGCCAAAGGAAGTTTCTTATAGTGGCGATCGACTACTTCACGAAGTGGATCGAGGCCGAGCCTCTGGCCATGATCACCGAATAGCAGACCTAACAATTTTTTTGGAAGCACATCGTCTACCGGTTCGGGATTCCCCAAGTGCTCATCACAGATAATGGGACTCAATTTACGGGAAAGAATTTTCGAAAGTTCTGCGAAGATCTCTGGATCCAGCAGCGCTTTTCTTCGGTATGCCACCCACAGCCCAACAGCCAGGCCGAGAACACGAACCGCTAGATCCTTGACGGTTTCAAGAAATGACTTGATAACTCTTCCAAGGGGTTATGGGTCAACGAGCTGTCGAGCGTTCTCTGGGAACACCGAACGACGAAGAGAATCCCCACAGGCCGTGATCCCCCTGGAGATCGGGCTCCCTTCGCCCCGAATCATGGCCTTCGAAGAAGCAAGCAACTCGGCACAACTACGTGTCGACCTTGATCTCATAGACGAGGTCAGGGAGAAGTCCGCCATCGGAAGGAACACCTACCAGCAGAGGATCGAAAGGTTCTACAACAAAAAGGTGCGTCCCACCGACATCAAGTTGGGGGATCTCGTCCTCCGGAAGAAACCGCGAGACACAAAAAGCTTCTCTTACAAGCTTAGGGTTCGGCGCTCGGAAGAAACTGCGAGCCACAAAAAGCTTCTCTTACAAGCTTAGGGTTCAGCACTCGGAAGAAACCACGAGCCACAAAAAGCTTCTCTTACAAGCTTAGGGTTCGGTACTCGGAAGAAACTGCGAGCCACAAAAAGCTTCTCTTATAATCTTAGGGTTCAGCGCACGGAAGAAACCGCGAGCCACAAAAAGCTTCTCTTACAAGCTTAGGGTCCGGTGCTCGGAAGAAACCGCGAACCACAAAAAACCTCACTTACAAGCCTGGGGCTCGGCGCCCGAAATGCACCTCAAGTCAGAAGAAGTCACCTCCAAGGTATGGGGGCTCGGCATCGGCCTCGAGCACAGTTTGGGTTTGTTCAAATCCATCAACCTACGCGCTCGGTGATGACCGCCAGTTACACCCGTGCTATCCACCCGAGAACAGGTGTGGGGCCTCGTCGTCGACCTTGAGCAAGGCCTTGGCTTTCTTCAAAGCCACGCGACCTTTATACTCGGCGGCGACCTCCAGCTACGCCCATCACTAGCTTCTCTAAGGTATGGGTGCTCGACATTGACCTCGAGCACGGTTTGGGTTTGTTCATTCCCATCAACCTATGCGCTCAACGATGACCGCCAGCTACACCCGTGCTATCTATCCGAGAATAGGTGTGTGGGCTCGTCTTCGACCTCGAGCACAGTTTTGGTTTGTTCAAATCCATCATCCTATGTGCTCGGTGATAACCTCAGGCTACATCTGTACTATCCGTGTGCACTCAGTTTCGACCTCGAGCAAGGCATTGGCTTTTTCAAGCCATCCCTATTACGCTCGGCGACGACCTTTGACCTCGCCCGTTCCAAAAGTTTCCCTTAAAGATTTAGGGCACTCGCCTTCGGCAAACGCCCCGAGCCCCGGACCGTTGGTTGACCCACCTCTCACCCGCAAACAACTCGGGGTTCACGGCTAACAGAGCCAAAACCCCGAATTATTTGCGGGCGGCAGGAGAGCCACCGACCCAGGGCCCTCTACTCCTTCAACGTACTGTCTATAAATACCAGGCCCTCTACCCCTTCAACAGGTAATCAATCTTTTCCTTTTCAAAATCCTAGTTACTGTTACTCTTCAGTGACTGACTAGATCGTCGGAGGGCCTTCCACCGGGACAAACCACATCAGTATTGATGCATATTGTATAATCTCGATAAGATCGTCTGTATCATTTGATTCTTTGATATTCACCCAAAAATTATTTTTGTGTGGCTTTTTCCTAGATGAGGATAGTTCACCCAGGTATATTAGATGATTCTATGGATTCTGGGAACAACTGCTTCTCGAAGAAAACTATCATGCCCATGTTCGGTGACATCTTTTGCTACACCATCTGGTTCCGCATCAATTAACGACATGAATGTTTTGGTATTAAATTTTCAAACAGGGATAGTTTCGTACATACTTACAAAAAGTGGGATACTTTGGTAAAAAAATTCAAGCAATGAACCATGCACATGCAGTCGGGTCGGATTTAGTTCATACTTTTATATTATTTATTTTTACTCCTGAAGTATGACACCGATAACCTCATACAAGGTTCTCGCCTACAATTTAAAAAACGGAATCCTCTTCTTCCCTTCTCACAGGCTGCTCTTCTTCCCTTCTCTCCAGATCTCCAACCCAAAAACCCTAACTAGAAAAACTTGATTTTGGTGTGTGGGGCGGTGGCTAGGGTGCGCCGCCACCGCCCCGGTGCTCCCCCCCCCCCCCCCGCGCCGTGCTTACTCTTCTTCCCTCTTCTTCCCGGTGCACCGTCGATCTCAGCTGCGACGATCTCATTCGACGCGATCTTGGATCTGAGAAGGGGGCTCCCGGTGGTCATCGCCGATGGCGCGTCCCTGATCTGAGGCCGACGACGAAGGCGGCGATGGCCCAGATCCGAACCCTTTTCTGCTCGGTGGTTTGGCAACCCCCCACCCCCACCGACGAAGACGACGACCCATTGGGTTGGAATGCCAGATCTGAGGCCAGCGGCGTGGTGCATCGTTGGCCCAGATCTGAGACCTACTGTGGGGCCCCGAATGTCGACAGCCCCCCCCCCCCACCGCCGGTGGTTTTTGGATGGGGTTGGATTTGGTAGGCTTTGTTTGTGATTGGCCCGGTTGTTCTTCGTGCTTTCCACCATGTCCACACTCTTGGAGCCATTCACGGCGATCTGCCACTGTGATTTGGTGTTTCCGAGGGTTGGTAGTGCGTGTGAAGCAGCCGAGTGTGCTTGGAGGTGTCGTAATCCAACAATAGGGTTAGGTTGTTTTGCACGATTGCGGAGCTTAGGCCCAAAGATGGGGTCCCTCCGTGATGTGCACTCACTTGCCTCTACTTCGGGATGCTTTTCTCAACCAGCGCGGAGTGACTATGTCGCGCCAGAGCATCCTCCCGCGCCGGTTGTCGCGAAAACCCTAGATCTGGGGTGCAAGTGTGTGAGTTCGGTGGTTCGGTTTGGGGCCAGGTGTTTGGGTGTAGAGTTTGGGTATGGTTGATCTGGCGCGTCCTACGATGTCGCCAGTGAAGTCTTCACAGTACCTACTATCGGGCTATTGAATGCACCTCAGCTTAGGCCACTGACTCGTGACAACGTCGTCTCTTTCCTTGAAGTGGGAGTATGAGTCGAGATAAGTCTGTTTGGTGAGAAATCGTCGGAGAGAGCTTGAGCGTGAGAGATGTGAATGTATCCTCTACACGGCTCTCTCTTGGAGTGTGGTGGTTGGTGGGGTGAGCGAGATAGTTGTGTGGTGAGAAATCGCCTGAGAAAGCGCTATCGTGTGAGAGGTTAAGGTATCCTCTTCACAGCTTTCTCTTTGGTAGCGGCCGTGGGAGCTACTGGCACGTTTGTAGGAGGTGTGGTGGAGATGGTGGGAGGGTGTGATCGCTGTGCGTGTGCCGTGGGATCAGTTTTCGTTTTGCGGGGCTTGGGCCCAAAGATGGGGTCCCTCCAGCGAGGTGAAGGCAGGGATCGGCTGGTGATAAAATCCTGCCAGACTTGTTTCAGGTGGGTGTGCATGTGCCGTGGAGGCACTGTACGAAGCTAATCTGACGTACTCACAATTTGGCTGGACCGAGCTTGTTTATCGGCCCACCCTCAGGATTGTTGGAGGGATTTGTTGTCTGTACGCGTCATGTTGCTTCATATATGTTTTATTTTCTGTTTGTAGTTTGTATTTGGGCCCAGTACTCTGCGTTTGTTTCGTTATGCACTTTTTAATGAAATAGGGTGGCCTTATTCCACCTTTTCCCTTAAATAAAAAGTTTCTCGCCTACCCCTTTCAAACAAGAAACAACACTCTTTCGTAGCCATAGAAGAAAAAAGAAGTCCCTTTGAGGAATACACAAGCCTTTCCTCACTCCAAATAGTGATAGATCATTCAGATACTCTTTACATGATATGCAACACCAAATCTTATAAACATTATTTTTGAAGAGGAAGGCAACAAAAAAATTGGATGGAGCTGAAAGTTAAAAATGAAACCTGTGTGAGGGATGCACCTTCTTCGCCACTGAAATCAGCCATTACCACCAATTGCTGCTGCTGCTGCACCTCATTTTTTCACCATCTGTTTCAATCTCTTAGGGTATCCACTATCATTTTCTAAAGCTATTGCTAAATATGGCATTTAAAAATAGCAATAGAAGGACCACGCTGCAGCTGCAGTGGTCCAAATCTTAAAAATAGCAATAGAAGGACCATGTTTTTATTTTTGTTTTTGTTTTTATTTTGTTTTTGTTTTTTTTTAATTTTTTTGTATTCGTTGATTTTCAACGAAAAAAAAATCAAAAAAATTCGAAAACCTCCCAGGCGGATGAACATCATCCTATTGGTGGGTTTTGACTTTTTTTTTAAGTTTTAAATTTTGTTTAAAATCATAAAAAAACCCAAAAAAAAAAAAAAAAAATTTTAAAAAATCATAAAAAAACACCAACATCATACGTTTGGATTTTTTTCACTGATTTTATTTTAATATTTGTTTTCGACGATCCGTCTTTCGGTTTTTTTAATTTTTATTCAACTAGACGGATGATCTTCATCCGTCTCTTTCGTCAAACGAATGAACATATTCCGTCTCCTATATTTAGCAATTGTTTAAAGCCTTTGCTAAGTTTAGCAAGCTACTGTGAGTTTCCATCCTAATTTTTGAATTTTTAGCAAACGACTGCAGTGCATTTTTTTAAACCTATTTCTAATTTTTGAATTTTTAACCTACCGAACAGTGGATGCTCTTATAAATAATTAATGCGTTAGATTTTGCTATCGACGGAATCTAAGCTACTTTTGTCTAGGAAGCATTGACACAAAGCCACTAAAACATACTTAACATTCTAAGAATCTTTTTGAAAAACTACATTTAAATAGCTAAAGTCAACGTCCAACTTTCAAATAGAAGCTGTCTCAAAACACATTGATAACCAAAAGCAGCAGACTCGAAAAGAGTTCGTTGTCATTCTACGTAGAACTAATCGAATGAGCGAAGGGAAACAACACACATAGTCTACAAAGTATACATACATACACACACAAATCACAAACATAAGCAGAAAACAGCATTCTGATATTACAAGCGAAAACTAAACACGGCCTTCCCATAAGCAGTCCAACCCACTCGAGCTTGACGACTCAGCTCTGGAGAGTAGAAGCTGATGAACATCCGAAGGCGGATCAAGACCCATCGAGTGCGCACGCTCCCATCGCTGCAGTCGATTCATCCCAATGCAAGGTCCGTACCTCATATCCATATCAAAACTCCTCAACCTCTCCCCCTCTTCTCCATACTCATCTATCCAATTAAAATATCAAATACTATTAATTAATATTAGTGTTTGAAATCAAGAACTGAATCAGAAAAAGGCGGAGTTTGAATTGAATTGATTTGATTTATTACTGTTGAGATCGTAGGTTCCATGTGCGATTAGAGCCGGAGTTTGTGGCGGATTGCCGGAGCCCAAGCTGGGGACGCCGCCCTCTTTTTTGCCGGATTTGATACTATGCTTGGACGAATAAGGTTTGGATTGTCCTCCTCCTCCTCCTCCGGTCCTCTTCTTTTGCTTGTAGAAACCCTTGATGTCGGTTGATGCCATGTTTGTTTTGTGTTGTGAATTGGGGAAAATGGTATATCTTTTATGTTGGCCTAAAACTGACAACATAGATGGAAAAGATTCATATGCACGTTATGTATATACTAGGTTTGCCCGTGGACACGTGCGTACGCCCGTGGACACGTGCGTACGGCACGTTTTCGGAACGGTGCACCTTATTTGATCATAAAAAATAGTTTTGGAGGTCCACCAAATTAATTGAAGTAGCAAACATAGAGCAAAAAATATATTATATGTTTTTTTTATTTTTTAAAATTATTTTTAAAGTTTATAAAATTTTAAATTGTTAAAATTTTTAATTTTTTAATATTTTAAAATTTTAAAAAATTTTATTTTCTTATTTTTTTTAATAGAAGAGGGAGGGAGAGAGAGAAAAAAAAAATTAAATAAATATAGGAGTTGTTTTAGGTGGGAGATTTGAATTTGAGTTTTGGGAGAATTTTTGGGGGGAAAATATGTTTTGCAAAGTTAGATCTGGGCCTTTGATTTTTGGGGGGATTGAAGGAGAGCCACTTGATAGCTTTCTTTGTGTTTTATTTTATATATATATATATATATATATATATATATATATATAAGGAAAATGTGGAATATGGCCACTCTGTTTCATTAATAAGAACTTAACGAAACAAACCCAGAGTACTGGATCAAAGTACAAACTACAGACAGAAAATAAAATATACATGAAGCAACATGACCCGTACACACAATACATCCCTCCAACAATCCTGGAGGGTGGGCCGACAAACAAGCCCGGTCCAGCAAAGTTGTATGAACGTCAGTTTAGCTTCGTGCACTGCCTCCACGACACATTCACACCCACCTGAAACTAGTCTGGCAGGATTTTATCCCCCGCCGAGCCCTGCCTTCTCCTCGCTGGGGGACCCCATCTTTGGGCCCAAGCCCCGCAGGCCCAAATTTGACAACCACCGAGCACAGTCTACTCGCTTGGGGGACCCCATCTTTGGGCCCAAGCCCTGCGGGCGGAGTTTGACAACTGCCAAACTCGATCTACACCTCCTATCCTCCCACCATCTAGAAATTATCACTCCATCACCAAGAACCGTAGTCAAGGAGAGAGCCGTGGAGAGGATACCTTCACCTCTCTCATGCCCTTGCTATCTCCAGTGATTTCTCACAAATAGATACCAGCACCAACATAGAGTAATGAGGAGCAACATCTTCACTCACCCACTCTCTCATTGTCTCTCTCAATCAGAAAACCAATACAAGACCCAGCTGATAGAAGTATCACCTTCTCCTCTCGCCACAATGGGAGATAGCATTGGGCGTTAGCGTCCATTATGAGGGCGTAGTGGTAGTGGTGCCCCGTCGACTGTGGTTATCAGGTGAAGCAACCCGGATGCAGCCCCCGTCCCTCTATATCACACCCCAACAGAACGAGGTACAAGCTCCAGTCTCTTTCTTGTCTCTGCCATCATCACAAACTCCGACCACTTCGCCGAATACACCAGCCCTGGAAGCCCAAATCATGGTTGCAGATCACCGTAATCGGCCCCGAGAGCGTGGACATGGTGGCAGCGGCAAAGGAACCGTTCCGACACCGAAGATTGAGACGAACGACGGTGCTGATAGACGGCAGAGTGCCGAAGAGACGACGGCTGGATGCAACGATGGCGGGATCACCGGCGAAGCAAGAGACCGGCGCACCGCCCGACGATGCTGCCATGGGGACTGAAGGGCGGTGAAGTCTCGAGCTCCCCACCGTGGGATCTCGCCATCTCCGACCAGACTCTTCGTCCCCGAAACGTAGCGACGTCGTGGACCAAGGGGGCTGAAGGGCGGCGAAGTCGCGAGCTCCCCACCGTGGGATCTCGCCATCTCCGACCAGCCACTTCTTCCCTGATGCGTTTCGACTTCGTGGAGCGGCGGGGTCGCGGCTATCGTGGGGGTTGCGGTTGGGGAGCGGGACGGGAAGGAAGGGGATGAGTGGTGGTGGGGGGGGACTGTAACGCCCCGAATTCCAAATCACTGAATTTGAGATGTTCTTCAGGATCTTTTCACTTTCTTTGAGTACAATTTTACAAGGAAATTCAAATTTTTCTTTTTACATCAGAGTTACAAAATCTTACATTAAATTTTCACAGCGGAAGCTAAGTATACAACATTTACATAAATGAACAACAACATGATAAACTCTTTATGCATCCATTCCTCTTTACATGTATTTTATCCTGCATACAAAACTGTGGGTATGTCAGTTTATTCAACCGACGATAATTATACATGGCCATCCTCTCTATGCCAGAAACAGTATAATGAATCTCATTTCTTAACAAATCACAACTTGTTCAAAATAAGCATGTAAATCAAAAAGGGAACTTTTAAAGATGTGTCGTGATTGTGCACTTAATCCTTAATGCATTTATTTAATTTTCACATGACACTAATGCACACTTGTTCGAATTCTATGCATCCCATTCTACATAGGTTCGAGGGCAAGCCTCTTATTCGTTCTTCATTTTATAGGGTTCGATCCCTCGCCATGATTTACTCTAATACTGTAATTACAATGAGTATCCTAGATGATTCTATGAGTACAAGCATGTATCCTGGACCCTGGAGGGGAATCCCACGCCATGTCTTGGCTCACCAAGCATGCATTCTGTGGTAAAATTCAAGCCTCCTCCCTGAATACAATCCTCTTGCAATCACCAAAACATCCCACAAGCGTTACTAAAGTCCGATCATTACTGAGTTGTGCCCGCGCCATGTCTTGGCTCACCAAGCATGTATTCTGCGGCTCACACACCCGCACCATAAAACTCTAGTTCTCATACTTATGTTTTTCTCTCATTTTCATCACCTCCACACTATGTATTAAAGTTATATTAGAATCATGAATAAAAATCAAGCTCTAGAGTTAGCCTCTCCATCAACCGGACTTAGCATTTCATTTCACATGACCAACCTTGGTCTATTTCTCAATATCATTTCATTTTACTGCCGGGGAGACTTAGCTACTCTTTCGTTCAATTTCAAATTCACAATATCCAATTGAGCATCCTCAGCCCATAATTCATTTTAGAGTCTCACAGACTTTCTTATCATGATTTAGCCCTTCATATTTTCATTTAATTCTCAATTCTCATCTATGATTCATTTATCTAATTCATACAGCCATAAACAGAGTCCATCGATTCAAATCATACAGTTCATAATTACCAACAGCAAATAACATGAAGTTCAAATATATCAAAGTCCACTCTGTACAGTCGACTTGGAAGAACACCAGTCGACTTATACAGTCACATACAGTATCATCGTAATTGCTCGGGATAGTCGACTGTTGTACACAACCAGTCGCCTGTCCCGCACTTTTCATGTCCACAATATTTGTCCCTGTGACAGTCGACTGTTCATCGATCAGTCGTCTGTCCTGGAGATTTCAACAGCACAATTCTATGTCCAGATCAGTCGACTTGCTACATGCATCGGTCGACTGGACAGATCCATTTTCAATTTAAAAGTTTATTTACAGATCTTACGTGCACTTGCATCATGATGTCCATTAACAGTATACATAAGTTCATGTTTCATAGACAGAGTCTCTTATCGTTCAGTAACATTACAACATGAATTACTAATATGCTCTTTCCTTTAGAGAAAAAATACTCTAAACATGCATTCACATTGCTTACACTTTCTTACGACCATGAAGATATGAATCCCAAGTCATCATACTAGGTCTACATAAATAGAATATCTTAATTCATGGAATTCCCAAACAGTCATACTCAAGTACGGTACCAGTCGGCTGAATCCAGTATCAATCGACTGCTCCGACCATTCTAAGTTATTAATCACTATTAGTTCTTTTCATTCATTTACCTTCCCTCCATCATATGTGTCATAGGAAAAATATACATTTAATAATCACACCATCATGTCTATTCACACACATGTTTATCAGCACATTACGAAAAATAGTGTCTCGTACCAGTCGGCTGGTTCACATGCCAGTCGACTGTACCGACAGTTCTGTTCTCAATATTAATAGCATGTTCAAGCAACTTCTACTACATTCAATTTACTTTTCAAAACATGGTAGTATTCAAATAGTCATAGTATAATTTCCTACATTAGAAGTCCTGAGAAACACCCACCTTTTAAGAAGAAATAACGAAATCCCGCAAAAACTCTTCAATATGGTACTGTACTCCTTGCTCCTTTGTTCCACACTGAGCTCCTCAGAATGCTGCTCGTCTCCACAGAAAAGCTCTCACACAGACTCACAAATACACTCACTTACAATAATAATCTTAGAAAATTTTAGTGTAAAAGAGATAGGGGAAATAGGAGGGGTATTTATACATAAACTAGAGTGAGATGGAGGGTTGAGATGAATTAGGAGGTTGGAAAATCAAGGGCTGAGATCCATTCGGAAGTTGAGAAACTACCCACACCCCAAAAGTAACCACCCATGACCCAAGTCCATCACTCCATAATCCGGCCAAGTTTGTGCCTTGTGCACGTGTACATGGAGTGCACGTGTACACACAAATCCCACTACATAAAATGTACATCAAATACCCGGCAAAATAGAAAAGAAAAGATGCTACACATACAAGTTGTAGGAATTAAATTTATGGGCTTAAATCCATTGGGCCAAAAATATTTAGAAAGGAAAAATAAATGAATCAACATTGGCTTTGAAAAATGCTTTAAAGGAAACAATATATTTTATTCATCATGGAGAAAATAATAGTCACATGCTACGCAAGCATGCCATATGAAGAAAAATAGATAATCTTTATGTATTAAGGAAAATGGGGATATTACATCACTCCCTCCTTAGAATAGTTCCGTCCCCGGAGCTACAGCCAAGAGCGAGAAAACAGAAAACATTAGCAAAACAAAAGATACAAAGATATAATCAAACAAAAATACAATCAAACAAAAATACAATCAAACAAAAAGCTCAGGATAGTCCTTCAACATCCTCTCCTCAGATTCCCAAGTAGCCTCTTCAACCAAGTGGTTTCTCCAGACTACCTTGACCATCAGTATCGTCTTATTCCTCAAGACTTTCTCCCTACGGTCAACAATCTCGACAGGAGACTCGATGTAATTCAGGTCTAACTGCAGACCTTCCGGCACTTCAGGCAAATGATGACTCGGATCTGGAATGTAACCTTTCAGCATAGATACATGAAAGACATTGTGCACCTGAGACAACTCTTCCGGTAATTCAAGCCGGTAAGCAGTTTTCCCGATCCTTTTCAATATCTTGTATGGGCCTATAAATCTCGGGGCTAACTTTCCGCCTTTGCCAAAACGAACCACACCTTTACTGGGTGATACCTTCAGAAAGACGAAGTCACCAACCTCAAACTCAAGGTCCCTTCTCCGGTTGTCTGCATAGCTTTTCTACCTGCTCTGAGCTTCCACCAACCTTTTCCTGATCAGATCAATCTTCTCAGAAGTCAGCTGTACAAGCTCCGGACCAAACAACTGACGCTCCCCAACTTCATACCAGCAAACAGGAGTCCTACACTTCCTGCCATACAAAGCTTCATACGGCGCCATCCCAATGCTAGCCTGGAAACTGTTGTTGTAGGCAAACTCCACCAAAGATAAATGCCTTTCCCAACTGCCTCCAAAGTCTAGTATACAACACCGAAGCATATCCTCAAGAATACGATTGACTCTCTCGGTCTGCCCATCGGTCTGCGGATGAAAAGCAGTGCTGAAATCTGTTTTGGTACCCAAAGCTGCCTGAAGACTCCTCCAGAAATGCGAATTAAACCGCGCATCTCGATCAGACACAATAGTCGAGGGAACACCATGAAGTCGGACAATCTCACCAACATACATCTCAGCCAACTTGTCCATCGAAGCAGTGAGTTTTATCGCCAAAACGTGAGCGGACTTGGTAAGTCGATCGACTATAACCCAAATCGCATCATTGCCTTTAGAACTCTTAGGCAATCCCGTGATGAAATCCATACTGATGTTATCCCACTTCCATTCCGGAATAGGTAACGGCTGTAATAGACCTCCGGGTTTCTGATTTTCGGCCTTGACTTGCTGACAAACCTCACACTTCGTGACAAATTCGGCCACATCCCGCTTCAAACCTGACCACCAGAAATGCTGTTTGATGTCCTTGTACATCTTAGTGCTCCCAGGATGTACTGACAAAAGAGTAGCATGCGCCTCCTGAAGAATACTCTCTTTCAGGTCCGCCTGATCTGGAACACACAGTCTATCTCCGAACCACAGTACTCCATCCCTGGTTTGAAATCCAGGCAACCTGCCAGCACCAACCTGCTCCTTCATCTCCAAGATATCAGCATCAACTTTCTGACTTGCAATGATCCTTGCATTCAAAGTAGGCTGAAGCTTCAACTGAGATAAAGATGCTCCCAATCCTTGCAAGACAACCTCAATACCTGCCCGATCCAACTCCTCAATCAGATGCCTCTGAGTTGTAATCAAACTGGCCAAACTGCTCTTGCGACTAAGTGCATCAGCCACAACATTAGCCTTTCCAGGATGATACTTGATCTCAGGTCGCATATCCTCGAGCACTTCCAACCATCTCCGCTGCCTCAGATTGAGATCCCTCTACTGGTATATGTACTTCAAGCTCTTGTGGTCCGTGTACATGTTCAACTTCTCACCGTACACATAGTGCCTCCATTGCTTCAGGGCAAAGATAATTGCAGCCAACTCCAGATCATGAGTCGGATAATTCTTCTCATGCGGTCGTAGTTGCCTAGACCCATAAGCGATTACTTTACCTTCTTGCATTAAGACACAACCAAGCCCCCGATGTGAAGCATCGCTATAGACATCATACTCAACTCCTGCTCTAGGCAAAGCCAAAATAGGTGCAGTAGTCAGTCTATCTTTCAACTCTTGAAAACTCGCCTCACATTGCTCAGTCCACTTGAAGCTCACATTCTTCTTGGTCAACTCAGTAAGCGGCACAACTATCTGAGCATAACCTTGAATGAATCTCCTGTAGTATCCAGTCATCCCAAGGAAACTTCTGACTTCCTTCACTGTAGTAGGCCTAGCCCAATCTCTCACTGCCTCTATCTTCTGAGGGTCAGTTGCCACTCCCTCCTTAGAAAGGATGTGACCTAGGAATGCCACTTCAGATTTCCAGAAATCACACTTGGATAACTTGGCATACAACCGCTGCTCTTCCAACTTCTGCAAAACTGCTGCCAAATGCTCAGTGTGCTCCGCCTCAGACTTGGAGTACACGAGAATATCGTCGATAAACACCACGACGAAAGAATCAATAAACGGCCTCAGAACTCTGTTCATTAAATCCATGAAGATTGCGGGTGCATTCGTCACTCCGAATGGCATAACTAAGAATTCGTAATGCCCATGCCGAGTTCTAAATGCAGTTTTGTGCACATCTTCAGCTTTCACTCGCACTTGGTGATATTCTGATCGAAGATCTATTTTGGAGAATACAGCTGCTCCTTGTAGACGATCGAACAAGTCATCAATTCGAGGAATCGGATACTTATTCTGAACAGTGACCTTATTCAGCTCTCGGTAATCGATACACATCCTCATCGATCCATCCTTCTTCTTTACCAAGAGCACTGGTGCTCCCCAAGGTAACGCACTAGGTTGAATAAAGCCTTTTCCCAATAGTTCCTCAATCTGCCGTTTCACTTCATCCTGTTCCACTGGAGCCATCCTATACGGTGCCTTAGAAATTGGTGCACTTCCCGGTTGAACAGTGATGCTGAACTCTACATCACGATGCGGAGGTAACCCAGGAAAATCTTCCAAGAACACTGTCGGATAGTCCCGAACCACAGGAATCCCTTGCACTTCCACAGGAGTCTCTTCCTTGCGGATAGTTGCCACCAACTTAGAACACTTCTGCTTCCCTTGGAAAGTGACTTCAGGTCCTCCTGGAGCCTTCACTGTTACGGTCTTGGTCTTACACTCGATGCTTGCACTGTATACCGACATCCAATCAATGCCAATGATAACATCGACTCCCAAGATAGTCAGCTCGATCAGATCAATGCCAAAGATTCGATCCCCAATCACTATCTCGCAATCAGCATAATACCGATCAGTGGTCAAGGTTTCCCCTGACGGAGTAGCTACTGCTAAGATCTTGCCTGGGAAAATCTTCGGTTCCGCTCCCAACACTTTAGCAAATCTAGGAGACACAAAAGTATGAGAGGATCCAGTATCGAACAACACAACAGCTTTCTTTCCATTAAGATAGAGTTCTCCTGTTACATAATACACACCATTACATAACAGTTTCACAATATAAACGGGAAGGAGAAATAACAAAAACCACACTAAACATCAGCCCTCGTACCAGAGATGACCTGATCTGCCTCATCAGCATCAGCTTCCGTCAAAGCAAATACTCGCCCTGACTGGTACGGCCTCTTCCCAGTCTGCTGTATTGGCACATTGTGATTGCCAGCCCGTGGTTTGAGACATTGAGATTGGTAATGTCCCACTTCACCACAGTTAAAGCAAGTGACTGCGGAAGGTCTCCCCACATTGTTTCCCGGTCCTCCAGCTACACTGATAGCGTTCGCCCCTGTCGGTTTGAACCTCTTTGCAGATGGTTGCCCCTTGAAACTCCCCGATTGTGCAGGCCTCTTCCCGGACTGCCATTTGTTCCTCCGGCTCTGAACAACTTGGAACTGCTCCATATCCGCCTCCGTCGCTGCCGCCCTCTTCACCAGCTTATCGAATCTCCTGATACCAAGAGGTATCATACGAGATCTCAAGCTAGGCCTCAGACCATGCTCGAACTTGCGAGCCTTCTTCGCCTCATCCATCACCAGTTCTGGAGCATATCTGGAGAGCTGAGTAAACTTAGTCTCATACTCCCTTACTGACATGCTGCCTTGCTGAAGTGACAGAAACTCCATGGCCTTCTTCTCCTGGACGTCGGAGGGGAAATAATGACTGCGGAATTCTTCCAGAAATTCCTCCCAGCCAAGCAACACGCCGCCCATGGTCCTCTTCATCGACTGCCACCAAACAGCCGCATCCTTCTCCAACTGCAAAGTCGCCAACTTGACCTTGCTGCCCTCCGGTGTCTCCAACACCTCGAAGATTGTCTCCACTTGCCGAATCCAGTTGTCAGCCGCATCTGGATCTGACTTTCCCTCGAACACTGGTGGTTTCATTCTCTTGAACGATTCCACTAGCTTAATTGCCTCGGGTACTGGATTCACCGGTCCCCTTCCTTGGTTCGCAGCCACTGCATTCAGCGTCTAGTAAACCCTTGCAAGCTCGGTCTCCAGGTCCAAACCTTCACTATTCCTGGCTCCCCTTCTCGACATATTCTGATGCAAAAGATCCATTAAATTCGAAGTATAAGACAAGAAATTAAACCAACTTTCATTTCATTGAATTCCAAAGTTTATACATTCGAATTAAAAGACATTTTGACATCAGAACAGAAGAAAATAGAAACTAGGACAATCTAATCTCTACGGGTCCTCTTCGCTGCTCGAAGTTCATCCCGCAGTTCATCCACTTGGTCTTTCAACACATCTGTCAGGTTCTTTCTCTTCTCAAGTTCCCATACTCGGTGACTGAGAACAGAGAAATCGGCCTTCCGCTGTGCCAGCTGAGCCTCCAAAACTCCAACTCTATACTTCAGGGTATCCACTTGTCTCTGAAGAGAAGCCACAGTGCTACTCAGAGCTGATCCCTCTTCTTCATCGGAAGAAGAATCATCAGATGAATCCGGCGGTGGGGTGATCTCTCGAGATTCAGGGTACTCCTCATCATCAGAATCTGCTTGCCCAGGGTGATACTCGTCCTCAGAATCAGCCTGTCCAGGATGGTACTCTTCCTCAATAATATGCCAGTCGTCGCCTCCAGCAGGGTCGAAGTGATCAGCCATCTTAGAACAGAGAGGAAGGAGCATAAATCATAGAGCAACACAAATGTAAGTCACTTACATTTAAATCTCTTAACTCAAACACACACTCTAATGTCCACATCTAGGGGGTCATTCCTTATAAACTTGTACAAGTGTGAAAGCGTAGAAAAAGCGTGGCTCTGATACCACTCTGTAACGCCCCGAATTCCAAATCACTGAATTCGAGATGTTCTTCAGGATCTTTTCACTTTCTTTGAGTACAATTTTACAAGGAAATTCAAATTTTTCTTTTTACATCAGAGTTACAACATCTTACATTAAATTTTCACAGCGGAAGCTAAGTATACAACATTTATATAAATGAACAACAACATGATAAACTCTTTATGCATCCATTCCTCTTTACATGTATTTTATCCTGTATACAAAACTGTGGGTACGTCAGTTTATTCAACCGACGATAATTATACATGGCCATCCTCTCTATGCCAGAAACAGTATAATGAATCTCATTTCTTAACAAATCACAACTTGTTCAAAATAAGCATGTAAATCAAAAAGAGAACTTTTAAAGATGTGTCGTGATTGTGCACTTAATCCTTAATGCATTTATTTAATTTTCACATGATACTAATGCACACTTGTTCGAATTCTATGCATCCCATTCTACATAGGTTCGCGGGCAAGCCTCTTATTCGTTCTTCATTTTATAGGGTTCGATCCCTCGCCATGATTTACTCTACTACTGTAATTACAATGAGTATCCTAGATGATTCTATGAGTACAAGCATGTATCCTGGACCCTGGAGGGGATCCCACGCCATGTCTTGGCTCACCAAGCATGCATTCTGTGGTAAAATTCAAGCCTCCTCCCTGAATACAATCCTCTTGCAGTCACCAAAACATCCCACAAGCGTTACTAAAGTCCGATCATTACTGAGTTGTGCCCGCGCCATGTCTTGGCTCACCAAGCTTGCATTCTGCGGCTCACACACCCGCACCGTAAAACTCTAGTTCTCATACTTATGTTTTTCTCTCATTTTCATCACCTCCACACTATGTATTAAAGTTATATTAGAATCATGAATAAAAATCAAGCTCTAGAGTTAGCCTCTCCATCAACCGGACTTAGCATTTCATTTCACATGACCAACCTTGGTCTATTTCTCAATATCATTTCATTTTACTGCCGGGGAGACTTAGCTACTCTTTCGTTCAATTTCAAATTCACAATATCCAATTGAGCATCCTCAGCCCATAATTCATTTTAGAGTCTCACAGACTTTCTTATCATGATTTAGCCCTTCATATTTTCATTTAATTCTCAATTCTCATCTATGATTCATTTATCTAATTCATACAGCCATAAACAGAGTCCATCGATTCAAATCATACAGTTCATAATTACCAACAGCAAATAACATGAAGTTCAAATATATCAAAGTCCACTCTGTACAGTCGACTTGGAAGAACACCAGTCGATTTATACAGTCACATACAGTATCATCGTAATTGCTCGGGATAGTCGACTGTTGTACACAACCAGTCGCCTGTCCCGCACTTTTCATGTCCACAATATTTGTTCCTGTGACAGTCGACTGTTCATCGATTAGTCGTCTGTCCTGGAGATTTCAACAGCACAATTCTATGTCCAGATCAGTCGACTTGCTACATGCATCGGTCGACTGGACAGATCCATTTTCAATTTAAAAGTTTATTTACAGATCTTACGTGCACTTGCATCATGATATCCATTAACAGTATACATAAGTTCATGTTTCATAGACAGAGTCTCTTATCGTTCAGTAACATTACAACATGAATTACTAATATGCTCTTTCCTTTAGAGAAAAAATACTCTAAACATGCATTCACATTGCTCACACTTTCTTACGACCATGAAGATATGAATCCCAAGTCATCATACTAGGTCTACATAAATAGAATATCTTAATTCATGGAATTCCCAAACAGTCATACTCAAGTACGGTACCAGTCGGCTGAATCCAGTATCAGTCGACTGCTCCGACCATTCTAAGTTATTAATCACTATTAGTTCTTTTCATTCATTTACCTTCCCTCCATCATATGTGTCATAGGGAAAATATACATTTAATAATCACACCATCATGTCTATTCACACACATGTTTATCAGCACATTACGAAAAATAGTGTCTCGTACCAGTCGGCTGGTTCACATGCCAGTCGACTGTACCGACAGTTCTGTTCTCAATATTAATAGCATGTTCAAGCAACTTCTACTACATTCAATTTACTTTTCAAAACATGGTAGTATTCAAATAGTCATAGTATAATTTCCTACATTAGAAGTCCTGAGAAACACCCACCTTTTAAGAAGAAATAACGAAATCCCGCAAAAACTCTTCAATATGGTACTGTACTCCTTGCTCCTTTGTTCCACACCGAGCTCCTCAGAATGCTGCTCGTCTCCACAGAAAAGCTCTCACACAGACTCACAAATACACTCACTGACAATAATAATCTTAGAAAATTTTAGTGTAAAAGAGATAGGGGAAATAGGAGGGGTATTTATACATAAACTAGAGTGAGATGGAGGGTTGAGATGAATTAGGAGGTTGGAAAATCAAGGGCTGAGATCCATTCGGGAGTTGAGAAACTACCCACACCCCAAAAGTAACCACCCATGACCCAAGTCCATCACTCCATAATCCGGCCAAGTTTGTGCCTTGTGCACGTGTACATGGAGTGCACGTGTACACACAAACCCCACTACATAAAATGTACATCAAATACCCGGCAAAAGAGAAAAGAAAAGATGCTACACATACAAGTTGTAGGAATTAAATTTATGGGCTTAAATCCATTGGGCCAAAAATATTTAGAAAGGAAAAATAAATGAATCAACATTGGCTTTGAAAAATGCTTTAAAGGAAACAATATATTTTATTCATCATGGAGAAAATAATAGTCACATGCTACGCAAGCATGCCATATGAAGAAAAATAGATAATCTTTATGTATTAAGGAAAATGGGGATATTACAGGGACGATGCGGTGGGGGTTTTCACGCCGGGGCGGGGGCGAAGATGGCTAGCCGCCGCCCCCAAGGAGATTTTAGATCTAGGGTTTGTTGAGTTTTTTTATGGGGGTTAGTTTCTCTCTCTAGAGTCTTTCTAGAGAGAGAAACTCAAATGCTCTACTCAACTATGATTCATATGCATAGTTAGGGGTGTGCACATGGCCGGCCCGGAGATGCGGGTTACCTTAACTAAGTCTATATTTTGTTATTCCTTAGTAATTTTTTTAATGATAACGACAATAAGTAAAAGTAAAAGTAAATAAAATATTTTTTTAAATAAAAGCATGATTACAACGGCTAGAGACTAAAGTAACTACAAGTCTATAACAGTATAATAAAAAAAAAGAAACTACAAAGATCAAACAACAACAACAACAACAACAAAGCTTTTTTCCCAACTAGTTGGGGTCGGCTACATGAATCCTGATTTTCCATTCAGCTCGGTTTAATGCAATATCTTCTGTAAGGTCACAAGCTATCATATCTTTTTTCACCATTTTCATCCAAGTTAGTTTAGGTCTTCCTCTACCCTTAACTCTACCCTCAATACTTATCAAATCATTATTTCTAACGAGGGCACTACTAGGTCTACGAGTGACATATTTAAACCACCTGAGGTGATTCTCTCTTAACTTATCTTGGGTTGGAGCTACCTTTAGCATGTCTCGTATATGCTCGTTTCTAATTCTATCCTTCCTTATTTTACCACACATTCATCTTAGCATCCGCTCCGCTATACTCATTTTTTGGACATGTTGTTTCTTTGTTGCCCAACACTCTACTCCATGAATCATTCCTGGTCTAACAGCCGTCCTATAAATTTTTTTCTTCAACTTCAAAGGTATACCTTTGTCGCACAAAACACCACTGGCACTTCTCCACTTAAGCCACACCGCTTGGATCCTATGTGTAACATCTATACAAATCTCCCCATCTCTTTGTATAATTGACCCTAAATATCGGAAATGGTTTCTCTTAGGTATCTCTTGGCCATCATGTTTCACTAATTTCTCAGTTGTGTTCCGAATATCACTAAAATTACACTCCATATACTCTGTTTTAGTTATGTTTATTTTAAAGCCTCTAGCTTCCAAAGTTTCTCTCCACAATTCTAATTTAGCATTGACTCCTGCTCTAGTCTCGTCAACTAAGACGATGTCATCGGCAAAAAGCATACACCAAGGCACCTCATCTTGTATTCCTCGCGTCAATTCATCCATAACCAAAGTAAAGAGGTAGGGACTTAAAGCCGAACCTTGGTGTAAACCTACTGTAATAGGAAAATCGCTGGTCTCTCCTATGGTTGTTCTAATTGTGGTTATTGTCTCTTCATACATATCCTTAATTACCTCAATATACCGAATAGTTACTCTTTTATTATTTAACACCTACCATATTATGTCTCCAGGGACTTTATCATATGCTTTTTCTAGATCTATAAAAACCATATGTAGATCTTTTTTATTCTCCTTATATTTTTTCATAAGTCTGCTCTTTACATAAATTGGTTCCATTGTTGACCTCCCCAGCATAAACCCAAATTGATTCTCAGACACTATAGTTTCTAGTCTCAGTATGTGTTCGATCAATCTCTCCAAAATTTTCATCGTATGACTTATTAATTTAATTCCTCGGTAGTTTGAGCAAATTTGTATATCTCATTTATTTTTATATATAGGTACTAAAATACTCTTTCTCCATTCATCGGGCATCTTCTTAGTTCTCAAAATTTCATTAATTTTTTTTAATGTGATACTCTGTGACTGTATCATTACAAATTCGTAAATCATGGTAATTTTTAAAATTTGAGAGAGAGAAAGTGGAAGATAAAATGAGATATGGAAAGTGGAAAATGAGGGCCTTATAAAAATTTGTTGTCCCATGAAAGAGGGGTTGCTAAAGCCAGCTGGCTTGTTAGGCTTACCCCTGGGCCGGCCCAAGGTGTGTGCTGGTTAGGTCGGGTGTGTAACACCACGCGAAATTGAATTATTATAATTTTTCCCAACGTGTGTTATGCACATGTATTTTGTACCCCGTAACATTATTAATACAATTATTTTCAACGTATTTTGTATTCAATTCTTATATATATTTTTTTGTTCCCTCGAATTCAATTATGTATTTGAATTTATTTTTTATCATCCATTTAAATTTCAACTCAAATATTTTAATATTTTGTTTTTACGTGCATTACACGTGTTTTCAATACACATGTTGACGGTATATTTTTATTATACAAAATTAACGAAGTAGGTATATTAAAATTTTATTATGCTTAATTTAAACATAGGGAAAGTTGGATTTGTAATAATCCATAGTATGGTTAATTAAACTCATTTTAACTAATGAATGATGTTACTTTTGTAATAATTTAAACCTATGTTTAATTAAACACATTCATAGTAATTATATATATATATATATATATTCATGAGCATGCGTGAGAAATTATACAACACGTGCACTCCCCACCTAGGCTAGTGGCCGGCCAATTTGAAGAAAGAAATGGCAAGACCTGGTCAAGAGTATGGGAGAGTGGGGAGACTAATGTGGGTAGTTATTTTAGGATCATGCTTAACCCTCCACTCAACCTCTCTCTCCCTATATGAATCCCGGCCATCAACTAGGAGAGAAAAAAATTTCAATTCTTCTCATACTTGTATTCGTTGAGAGCTTGGAAGTTGGTGTTGGAGTTGTGCTTAGGACGAAGGAGCTTTGGGTTTTTATATTTTATTTTTTTAAAATTTTTTTAAAATTTTTTAATTACAAAGGAATTCGTTTTAAAAGGTGCGGGATCTTTAATTTTCTAAATCTTTTGTAGTGTTGTTCTTGTAGATTGTAGTACACCATGAATAGATTTTGTATATAAAATTAGACATGCATGGGCGTTCTTCTATTTCTAGTCTTTGTAAAATTGTTATGTCTAGATCTATGTTAAATTGTGATTAAATTGACCATGCTTACGTGAATACTCCACCGATTGCTACCACTTTGTTAGTAATATGATAGTTGTAAATAAAAATTAGAATGGATGTATGGTTATTCTTGCTAATTTCCAAATAAAAAATATTGTTGCATGCTAGTGTGATTATTTTATGAAAAGTGCTTGAATTGTTATGGAAAGATTAAAGAGGTATAGACTATGATAACTATAAATTCATACATTTGCATTTGAATACAAGTGCTTGAATTGTTAGTATTGACAATAAATGTTAGATATTAACCATTGAGATTTCATGAAATAATCTAATACCTTGATTGAATGTTATGGTTGAAATTTGGTTATTGATATATTAGTTCTTGCTTAGAAATATAACTATTTTGTTCATGATTATGAACATGCTATTTGCAAGTGGTTGAATGGAGTGAAAATACTTCAAATAATGTCTTAATTAATGAAAAATATCATTACTGATTTCATGTTAGACGACTCAGAATTTAGTAATCAATAACTTGAAGAATTGGAGTTGTTTTCGGATTTAAAATCCAAGGAGGACTGAAAAACGGGAATGATGAACATTAAGTAATTTTACAAAGAGGGAATCAACAGCAAGTCCACTTGGACTTCCTGGTTGTTTGGTGCGTTTGAGTGCATTGTTGTGTTGGGTTCTGTCCATTTGCGAGTTCGAGTCGATGGAAATCTTTTCTTTCTGAAAATTTTGTTTATTTTAAATTGAGAGACAATAACCTTTATAAAATTTTGTGAGGTTGAGAGTTTGGTTCTAGTGCGTAGGGTTATGACGTTGTGATGTGCTTGAGTTCGAGCCAGAGTGGGTACAATTTGATTTTTTTTTGATATTTCAGTGAATTGATGCATTTTGAGGAAGTGTTCTTAATTCTAAAATTTAATCTAGTAAACTATTAGATTATTTTGAAATGAATATGTATAAAATTAAGATTTATTTTGGGACTAATTTAAATTGCAAATTAGATTTGCTTTTAAAAGGAAAATTTTAAAGTGGTTTGATCTAGATTCATTCTAGAATTTATATTGTTTTAAACTATGTTTGATTTGAATTTCATTCAATTTAGTTTGGAAGATAAACTAAGATTTAACTAAAATATTGATTTGAAAAATTAGATATGATGTATTTGATAAAGTTTTATCAAGTTTGTTGAAAAATTATATTATAATGGAGGAAATTGCTATATAGTTTTCTTTGAGATTGACTAATTGGAAGAATGTATAAGAGAATGAAATAAGCTATATGAATGAATAAGAATTTCATAAAAGAGGATAAGAATAACCTAACGAGGCTATGATTTTGGATGTGTGGATTCTAGAGGCTGAGTGAGACGCATGGTGCCGGCAAGATTGATAAATGAAAACGTGAGAAGTAGTCAGTATGGGCTAATTTTCTTGGTGTGTTGATTTAAGCCTGGTAGGGTAAACTAGCTCTAGGTTAGACTTATTATGAATCTTAAGGATAGACATTAGCTGGGAGATATGATGAAACTTAAGAAAATGTGAGTATGAGGGCCCAGAGTGATCCACGGGGTGAGATATTCCCATATGGGTTTGATCTCCAAAGTTTAGGGACGAGTGCGATGCTCACAAGGCATTCGCTTGATGAGGGTTCAAGAGTGACCTACGGGGTGAGATATTCTCCATTTATTTTCGGATGTGAGTAAAATAGTCTCCAGATTATCTAAGGAGTGAGTCTGACCTCCAGAGTTCCGGGGTGAGAACCAATACTCATAGTATGTCTAAATCTTGATCTTCATCATGGTTCTAGGTCTTCATCACGAGAGATTGACCCTATAATGAGGAGTACGTTAAGGGCTTTTCCTCCGACCTGTGTTGTATGGGCAGCATAGAATCCGAACAAGTGCACATTAGGTTTTCATTGTATGCATAAGTGTCTGCATTAGTCATTAGGTTCATAACATACACTGACATATTTAGGGTAGTGACATTTTTTGTTTGCATTCAAGTTTGTGATTGTTAAAATTGAAGATCGCTTTATTATAGCATTACATCTGTTGCATTCAACTAACGTTCTCGCAATTATCAAGTTTTGCAGAATTCGGATTAGCAAGTGACGTAAGCATGAGTTTGGTGTCGATGAATGTCGCAAGATTGAAAACTGATAATGATATAAATTGTATTTTATCTGAAATTTTCACTGTGTATTGTAAAAAATAACATTGTAATGAAAAAGTTTTAATTTCCTTATGTTTTTGTACAAAATTGAAGTAAAAATTCTAGTTGTCTTACGAATTACCTGTGTTTGGAATTCGGGGCGCTACAAATTGGTTTCAGAGCGAACTTCAATAATTAGTACAAAAATAATAAGGAAAACAAAATTAGGGTGGACATTAGATGTGTGACTGTCTGTTTTGAGTCATGAATGTTGTAGTTATTGAACTTCCATTCATGATACTCTCTTCGTATACATTGATGTGATACTGTATACAAGCATTTCTTCCTTTTGTATCATGAGTGCTATGGTTGGTGAACCTGCACTTATGGTACGTTGTACATAAATGGACTTTTCTTTTTTCTTTTTCTCTTTTTCATGAAATTTCTTTAAATGCAATTTTTCATCTTTAAGGCTTAATGCTTTCCAAATTTTCTTTCACTTTTAATTCACATTGATATTTATTATTTTTCTTTAGTCTTAATCTTTTATTTTTTTTGTCTTACTTATTTTCTTTCTTAATGTTTTGTCCTTCTTATTTTTATGTGCTTTTATGTTTACTATTTTTTTTTGCTATTACTTTGATTTAACTTACTATTCTTTCCTTATTCATTTTCTTTATATCTTCATTTTCCTGGACTTGCTTCATTTTCTTTTAGTTTTTTATATTTTTAACATTTTTTTTTATATTGTCTTGTTTATTTCAATATGTTTTGACATGATTTGCATATTCTACTATACATTATAATTCTACTTTTATTTATATTTTTGTTTTTACAACTTATATTTAATATTAGCGTTATTACATAGTATACATACTACTTATACTTACTCTTCACTGCTAATAACTACCTATTAATTTTTATTGCTTTATATTTTTTTTTACTTCTCTAATATACTATATTTACTTTCTACTTGTATTCTTCATTTTGATTTTAATTATTCTTACGTTTTTGCTACTTTTTTTACTACATATACTTTCTACTATTTACTATATATATATATATATATATATATATATATATATATATATATATATATATATATATATATATATATATTATATTTTAACATACTTATTATACATATTATTTTAAACTTATCCAATTACTACATTACTGTATATTTCATAATGTATAATTATTTATGTTTATTATGCTAACTTACTAAACTACATATTCAATTTTTCATTCACATTTGCATTTAAGCTTATGAATTTATTTTAATTTATTTTCGCCTTCTTACTTTTAATGTAACACCTCGCAAAATTGAGTAATGACAATTTTTGCCCTTCGTGTATTACGCACATGTATTTTGTACTGTTACGGGTAATATCCGTTGCGTATTTTAACATACATATCCTACGTATTTTGTATATCGATTATTTATACCTTTTCTGTTATCTCAAAATTCATTTTTAATAGTATTTGAGCCAACTCAAATATTTATCTTAATCTTTGTGTTTTACGTGTACTGCATGTGCTTTCGATACACGTGTTGATTACGTATATTCTTACGTGTACTATTATAAATTTTTTACGTATTTCAATTATTTATTTTTATAATTTGTTCGAATTCGTTTTATAAATTGAAATTCATTTTTCTCCTATTTTGGACTCAAATATATTTTTATACGTGCGATGCACGTGTTTTCTATGTACACGTTGATTACATTGTTGTATATATAAAATTAATGAAATTTATTTTTCATATGTTGTATTTCGATTATTTATAAATATGTCTCCATTAATCAAATCTATTTTGTATTTGAATATTTATTGATACGTTCGACGCACGTGCTTACAGTTCATGTATCGGTTGTATTCATTTACAAAATAAAATTTATGAATTGTGTATATTTATGTTTCTTTTTCTTAATTTTAATATACGGAATGTTAGATTTTTTGAACATTTTTGCTGCACGTGCTTTGCACGTGTTTCTCTTTTATGCACGTGCAATTGTGTTGTTATTTTACATAAATAACTAATCAAATTTGCACTAAAATTTTCATTATAGCTTATCTAAACTTTTCCTATTAAATTTATATTAAAATGAATAATGTATGCATGTACATTAAATAAAAACTACAATTTTAGTGTGTATTTCATGTGCACACACAAAGCACGTGCACGTGTCTTGCCCACTTTTTCCCTCTCGGCCAGGAATGCTTGAGAGAGAAGGTGAGTGGGTGTTTATTAATTTTGTGGGTGGTTAATCAACTTCCCATTAATTAACCTCTTATATAACACCCCACCCTTAATTATATGTGAACACACAAAAACAAAACAGAAAAGAGAAACAAAGTGGCCTTGCTGTTGGTGGCTTTCGGGTAGGGTTGGCATTCGGGTCGAACGGGCCGGGCCGGACAGGACCCGCCCGGGTTGGATGTTGACTTGGGCGGGTTCGGGCCGGGTTGGTGGCTTAACCGGGCCGGGTCGAAAAGTGGAAATGGTGACCCGCCCAACCCGTGAACCCTTTCGGGTCCAACCCGGGTCGAGTCGGGTCGGGTCGCGGGTTGGCCCGTTTAGATAGGTTTTTTATTTTTATTTTTTAAACTTAAAATAATAATAATAATAATAATAATAATAATAATAATAATAATAATTAAAAATCGTAATAATAATAATAAGATTGACAGAGTGAAATTGCCAAAAAAATATTGAAATATTATTCATATGATTTTAAGTTATACAAGTTCCACAATTTCTAATGAAATAAAGAATTCAGTTCACAAATTTATTTTATACACTAACATATTTCTTATATACAATTTCAATTTACTTCAATTTTTCTAATTTGAAATAACAAGCACAGATATAATACAATTTTTTTTTATCTATTTACAATTGTCTTCAAGTTGATGGCCTTGAATTTGTTGTTGTTGATATTGAATTCTTCATTTTGGTTGCTATTGTTGTTGTTGTTGTTGTTGTTGTTCTTCCGGCGAGATGCTCCGACTTGTAGACGTAGATAATGCTTTCTCTTGTGTCCTATCTTCAGCCTTCAGCCAGTCTTCTGTGCAAACGAGTATCTCTAACGTGTCGGGCTTCAAGCAATTTCTGTAATCAGTCAGAACTCTGCCACTTGAAAAAAATGCACTTTCAGAAGCAACTGTAGAGATAGGAGGAGATAGCAAATCTTTAGCCATATATGACAGAATACTATAAGTGTGTTCATGGTCTATCCACCATTGTAAAATATCTAGTGGAGAAGAAAAAGACTCAGAATCTTGTTGGTTATACCAATTTAATTAATTTGGTTGATTAGTCCTAGGTTTTTTTGATTGAATTTGGACAAGTAAATTAAATGTTCTATCATTAAATTTAGTCTTACCCTTACTTTTGGAACTACCAGAAGAAAAACTAACTACAGAAGTTATACTACTAGAAGCAAAAGATCGATCATAATAATCATACAAGTTATTTAATGTAGATTCAAATTTAACTAAAAAAGAAGTGCAATCAATTACTATTTCTATTTCTTCATTTTCCCCAAGTAATGAAAAAAGCATTTCAATTAAACTCTTCGTACCTTCTAATTTGATACGAGGATCCATAACGGTAGCAACACAAATCAACATAAGAGGAGGATATAAATACTTCAAAAAAAAATTGTATGTAGGTTTTACAATATCACCAACAAAAATATCATTTAACATTTCGTTAAATGTTTGCATCATACTAACTATTAAAATAAAATTCTATTAGAAGTAGTTTCATATGTTTTAAAAAATTTTAAAGTTGCGGTTTTAAAAGATTCTAAAAATTTCAACAAAGATTCGGCATAAAACCAATCGGTGGGAGTCATTCCAAAATTTGGCATATTTTTTGCGATACAAAAATTATTTACAACTGCTTTATAGTCGGTAACAACATGTAGTAAATCAAAAGTAGAGTTCCATCGGTGTTTAATATCCTTTGGAAATCTTCTAAAAGGTACATTTGAAATTTTACACCAATTTTTCCATTCTTGAAATACGCTGGGACTTAATGCAATGAAATGTACACAATTTCTAATTTTAAGTATATATGGATCGAATATTTTTAATGCATCTTGAACACATAAATTTAAAATATGATATGCACATCTAATATGAAAAATATTGTCAGATGGAGGGTTTAATGCGGATTTTAAAGCAGTAATTGCTGCATTGTTGTTAGATGCATTATCAAAACTAATACACATAATTTTATCGCGAATATGAAAAACATCACAAATTTCTAAAATATGGTTTGCAATTTCAGCGCCACTATGGGGATACGGCAACGCGGCAAGTGATATGATTTTTTTTTGAAGAATCCAACCATTGTCAATCCAATGACAGGTTATTCCCATCGTTGGAATATTGTTGACACCCGTCCAACAATCCGAAGTTAAACTAACTCTACAAGTTAAACTCCATAAAATTGCAATCAAAGCGTCCTTCATTTCATTGTACACTTTAAAACAATCCGATTTGCAAGTATTTCTCGGGATTCTTCTAAAATGAGGGTTTAAAGCCGTTTGATTAAAATTTTCCAAGTCCATACTCTTGGGATAGGAAAATGGTAACTCTTTCTTTATTACTAATCAAGCCATTTCCCGACGAATAAGATTGAGATCATAAGGGTGGCTATCAACTAGACCGGTCCTAGGGTTGATTTTTTGTTGGCCGGGTAGGTCAACAAGAAGGTCTTTATGGTTATGTTGGATGTGTCTACTAATTGTACCGGTAGCATCACCCATCTTGAATTTGTATGCCTTACAACATGTTTTACAAACTTTCAGCCCTATACCTGGATTTTCTTCGTCCGGGATAAAATCGTAAAATTTATGCCAATCACTACTTTCTTCTCTACTTTTCCTACCACTACGAGGTTGTGTGGTTTCTGTTGGTTTTTGTTGTTTTTGTTCTTCTTCTAATTGTATGTCTTCTACAACCTCATAGTGTGTACCCATTGTTGGGTAGGAGGATCATGGTACTCTTCGGCGGGCTCACTAATTGGGACAATTGGTGGCCTACGGGAAGTGTCGATGGAATCTTGCCCACTTTGGCTACGACCGCTATCGCGTGATCTAGACATAATGTAGTAATGTATGTAAAAGAAAAAACTACACAATGTAGGAGCGATGAGTTATAAAAAAAATCTAGAAAACAGGAGGGTTGAGATAAAGAAGATTAAAAAACCAACAAAAATTATAACTAGAACAAAAATTAAATAAGAAGAGATGTATGAAATTTTGATACCGTTCACCGTGGATACGCATATATAAAAAATTTTGTGAAAATAAGAATAGAAGAATAAGTAGAAATAAGCGATTCCAGAATTGAAGAGTTGAGGAGAGCTTGAAGGAGAATTGAAGACTTGATCACTTAGAGTTGGACGAGAGTTGAAGAGTTGAAGACGTTGTTGAATTTTGATTTGGATACGATCGGAATTTGATCGTGAGTATGCCTTGAAGACTTGCTTGTTGAATACTTCAATTGTTCACAATTGCTTAGAAATGAGTTATAATAGTAGAGAGAGTAAGAGAGTTTTTGGTGAATTTTTTGATAGGGTTTTGGGGGGGTATTTATAGGGTTAAAATAACAACAAAAAAAACCAAAAAAACCCAAAAAAAAGGGCTATTAGAGCCGTTGTACCGGCTCTGGACAACAGTGCCGTTGGGCACAGTTTTTTGCAACCCGTTTGACCCGCGGGTCAACGGTCGACCCGGGACGGGTCGAACGTTTGACCCGTTCGGGTCTAACGGTTCGCAACCCGCCCAACCCGGCCCGTGAACCCGGTTAAAAACCCCAACCCGACCGCCAACCCGCGGGTCGACCCGCGGGTTGGCGGTCGGGTTGGGGTTTTTAACCGGGTTCACGGGCCGGGTTGGGCGGGTTGGATCCGCTAATTCGGTGACCTGGGTCGACCTGTTACTGTTCACGAGTTCGACCCGAACCCGAACCGCTGTTTCACGTGCCGGGTTATACAGGCGGGTCGCGGGCGGGTCGCGGGCGGGTCGGCGGTTGACCCGGCCCACTTGCCATCCCTACTTTCAGGAGTGAGGGGTTTTTTGGAGTGAAGGGTTTTTTTGGGCTTTTGCTAGGAGTCTCAACTACTAGAAATTCTGCTCCTTGAGGTGAGTGTTTCTTCAACTTTCTAATATAGTTTTATTAGTAAAATGCTTGATATGTGTGAATTGTTAGATGCATGATAACTTATATAGATTGAACATTCATGTTTAGATTATTTGTTGTTGATTGAATGTGTGAAATTATGATATGCTTGATTTGAGGGCATTTTCATAAGCTTTTGTTTGAGTTCTAGTTGCACTTCAAAAAATTATAACTATTAAATTAGTTGAAATCTAAAGCTAAAATTTTATAGGAGCATCTCGTATATGTTAAGAACATCCCCTTAAAATTTCATGATATTTGGATGTCGTTTACTATTTTAATAAACTGCAAACTTAGGACTGGTTGACAGTTGGTTAGTTGCTGAAAATTTGTAAAATTTCATAATATTTGGATGTCGTTTACTATTTTAATAAAATGCAAACTTAGGACTGGTTGACAGTTGGTTAGTTGCTGAAAATTTGTACACATTTCGGATTTTGGTCATTTTTACTATGCTTTTCTTTTCAATTTATTTTTTTTTCAATTTCTTTCACAATTGATTAATTAATTTGTATTTTTCTTTTACTATGTTATCTAATATTTAACATATTATTATACTTTTGAAAATTCATTTAAATCCATATTATCTTCCATTGTCACATTTCTTTTTCTACTAATTTTTCTAGTTGGTTGACTACTTTCGTATTTCATTATTTTAATCTCTCTTCCTTTGTACTCTCACTTTGCATATCGTACTTGATATTCATATTTTCTTTATTATTTTTTTCTTTCTCATTCATATATATCCACTTTATTTTAAGTCTATTTTGTTTTCGGTATCGTGTATTTTTATACTATGTTTATTTTTCTTATTATTGGCAGCCGGTAGTAGACTTAGAGTGGTATCAAGATAAAACTTTTGCTCTAGTAAATTCTGAGGATCGAACTCTAAGGGGTGAAGAGTGTAACACCCTGCAAAATTGGATTATTATAATTTTGCCCCCGCGTATGTTATACACATGTATTTTGTACCCGTAACATTATTAATACAAATAATTTCTACGTATTTTTTATTTCGATTCTTATATATATATATTTTCGTTTTATCGAATTCAATTATGTTAGAAGTTTGTTTAAGTTTGAATAATTGGCTAAGGATTAGTCAAAGTTTGTTAGCTAGTTAGTAGGGCTGTGGATGAGATAATTCCCACAACCGAAGTTGTTATCTTTGTTCTTAGATACACAACCGAAGTTTGTTAGTTAGTTAGTAGGGCTGTGGATGAGATAATTCCCACAACCGAAGTTGTTATCTTTGTTACTAGATATCAGCTTCAACTCAACTGTTTGAGTTGACAGTAGACTTGTTATTTGGTTAAGTATAAATGCTGTAAACTGGTTGAATGAATTGATGAGCAAACATTTTGCAGCAGTCACCATTTGTCAATCATTTTTGAGTTTTCTCAGTTGAACTAACAACTGGTATTAGAGCCATTTTGCAGCAGCAAAATGTCAACTGAGAAAAATGAAACTTTTGTTCAACCTGCAATACCGAAATTCGACGGTCACTATGATCACTGGAGCCTCTTGATGGAGAATTTCCTGAGATCAAAAGAATACTTTGATCTTGTTGAAACGGGATATGAAGAACCAGCTGAAGACGTCGATATGACGGTTGCTCAAATAGCCAAACTGCAAGCATTAAAGCTGAAAGATTTGAAGGTGAAGAACTATCTATTTCAGTCAATAGATAAAGCAATTTTGGAGACAATTCTCAAGAAGGATACTGCCAAACAGATTTGGGACTCTATGAAGAGGAAGTACCAAGGAAGCTCAAAGGTGAAACGTGCACAACTTCAAGCTTTGAGGAGGGATTTTGAAGTGCTCCAGATGCAAAAGGGAGACACTGTCAATGATTATTTTGGCAAGGTCATGGGAATTGTCAACAAAATGAGAGTTCACGGTGATCAGCTAGTGGATGGAGCTGTGGTGGAAAAGATCTTGCGATCTTTAACACCAAAGTTTGACTATGTGGTGTGCTCAGTGGAGGAGTCGAATGATGTTGAAGAAATGACGATTGATGAATTACAAAGCTCTTTGCTTGTGCATGAGCAAAGGCTGAGTCGAAGGCTTGCAGTGGAAGATATGCAAGCTCTCAAAGTGTCCACACATGAGGAAGGCTCTAGCTCGAGAGGAAGAGGTGGTAGAGGCCGTGGAAGATCTGGTAGAGGCAACTATCATAGAGATGATTATCAAGACAAAGGCAAAGGGCATTTTGATAAATCAAAGGTTGAGTGTTATAAATGTCACAATCTTGGACACTATAAGTCGGAATGCTACACAAAGATGCCGAAGGACAAGGAGAAAGGAGAGAAGTCCAACTTCATTGAGAAGAAGGAAGAAGAAACTTGGTATGTTGATTCAGGTTGCAGTAATCATATGACTGGGAATAGGTCATCATTTGGAAACTTAGATGAAAGCTTCAAATCTGTGGTAAAGCTTGGAAATGAGTCAAGTGTTGAGGTGATGGGAATTGGAGATATCAAGATCAGAACAAGGAGTGACTTTGTAGAAACCATTGCAAATGTTTTCTACATACCTGATCTAAAAGCAAATCTATTGAGTGCTGGACAGCTGCAAGACAAAGGGTATACCATCACAATGAAGAATAGAGAGTGTGAAATATATGATTCGAAGAGGGGTTCAATTGCAGTAGTGAAGATGACACAAAATAGACTCTTTCCCATGAAGATCAAGACTGGGCATGGTTGTTTAATGGCAAAGGGAGATGGTGATAACTCTTGGAAATGGCATAAAAGGTATGGTCATTTGAACTTCAATGGTCTAAGAACTCTATACAAGAAGAATATGGTGAATGGACTTCCTGAGTTGGTTCATACTTCACAAGTATGTGAAGAATGCACAATTGGAAAGCACAAGAGAGAAGAATTTCCTTCTGGAAAATCAGTGAGGGCGCGAGCAGTTTTGGAGTTGGTGCACTCAGACTTAAGTGGACCAATCTCACCAAATTCAACTGGTGGTAAGAGGTACTTCATTTCTTTTATTGATGATTTCAGTAGGAAGATTTGGGTTTATTTTTTGGAAGCAAAGTCAGAAGCTTTCACTGTATTTAAGAATTTTGTAGAACTTGTTGAAACTGAAACTGAGAGGAAGATTAAAGCTTTGAGGACTGACAAAGGAGGTGAATTCTGCTCAAATGAGTTTAAAGAATTTTGTGAAGAAAAGGGAATCGAAGGCAGCTAACAACAGCTTACACTCCTCAGCAAAATGGTGTAAATGAGAGGAAAAATAGAACTATACTGGATATGGTGAGGAGCTTGCTCGCAACTAGAAAAGTGCCAAAGACTTTCTGGCCAGAAGCTGTTCTCTGGTCAGTTCATGTTCTTAATAGATGTCCAACCTTTTCTGTTAAGAACATGACTCCTCAAGAAGCTTGGAGGGGAAGAAAGCCATCGGTGGATTACTTTAAAGTCTTTGGGTGCATAGCATATGCACACGTGCCAGATCAAAAGAGAAAGAAGCTTGATAATAAAAGTGAAATGTGTGTGTTTCTCGGAGTCAGTGAATCCTCAAAGGCCTACAAGTTATACAATCCTGTCACAAAGAAGATTGTGGTGAGCAGAGATGTAATCTTTAAAGAGGATAGCACTTGGGATTGGGAAGGCAGCAGTTCTTCTCAAAAACAAATTTTGCTGAATGGAAAAGCTAGTGGAGAAGGAGATTCAAATGTGGAATCCGGTACAAAAGAAGCTCACATAGAGGAACAACATGTTGTAGCTGAAGAAGAATCAGGCTACAATCTTAGAAATCCTAACACAAGAAAAGGGCCAGCCTGGTTGATCGACTATAATGTAAATTATGGTGAAATTGAAGCTGAAAATATTAACTATGCTTTATTTATGGATTCTGATCCTATTGTCTTTGAGGATGCAGTGAAAGATGGCAAGTGGAGGTCAGCAATGGATAATGAAATTATGTCCATTGAAAAGAACAAGACTTGGGAACTTACTGAGTTACCCGAAGGACAGAAGGTCATTGGTGTCAAATGGGTTTACAAAACCAAGCTTAATGAAAAAGGTGAAGTTGATAAGCACAAAGCTAGACTGGTTGTGAAAGGCTTCAAGCAGATAGAAGGGATTGACTTTAAAGAAGTGTTTGCGCCGATAGCAAGGCATGATACAATCAGGATGGTGGTCTCTCTAGCTGCACAGAATTCTTGGCCTATCTTCCAACTTGATGTTAAGTCTGCCTTCTTGCATGGAGACTTAGAGGAACGAGTTTTTGTGGAGCAACCACCAGGCTATGTGAAGAAAGGAAAAGAAGAGAAGGTCTACAAGTTGAAAAAGGCATTATGGCCTTAAACAAGCTCCAAGGGCTTGGTACAGCAGGATCAATTCTTATTTTGTAAAGATGGGATTTCAGAAGTGTCCGCATGAACATACTCTATATGCCAAGGTTGGAGATGGAGGTAAACTGATTATGGTATGTTTATATGTTGATGATTTAATTTATACTGGAAGTGATGCTGACTTGGTGAATGAGTTTAAACTGTCAATGATGAAAGAGTTTGAAATGAGTGATCTTGGCTTGATGAAGTATTTCCTTGGAATAGAAGTTATGCAAACAACTTCTGGCAATTTCATTTGCCAGAAGAAATATGCTCAAGATGTGCTAAGAAGGTTGAATTTATTTTTGATCATCCATTTAAATTTCAACTCAAATATTTTAATATTTTGTTTTTACGTGCATTACAAGTTTTTTCAATGCACGTGTTGATGGTATATTTTTAATATATAAAATTAATGATGTAGGTATATTAAAATTTTGTTATGCTTAATTTAACATATGGAAGATTGGATTTGTAATAATCCATAGTATGGTTAATTAAACCCATTTTAACTAATGAATGATGTTACTTTTGTAATAATTTAAACCTATTCTTAACTAAACACATTCATAATAATTATATATATATTCATGTGCATGCGTGGAAAATTGTACAACATGTGCACTCCTCACCAAGGCTACTGGCCGGCCAATTTGAAGAAAGAAAAGGCAAGACTTGATCAAGTGTATGGGAGAGTGGGGAGAGTAATGTGGGATGTTGGTAGTTATTTTAGGATCATACTTAACCCTCCACTCAACCCTCTCTCTCCCTATATGAATCCCGACCATCAACTAGGAGAGAAGAAATTTTCACTTCTTTTCATACTTGCATTCGTTGAGAGCTTGGAAGTTGGTATTGGAGTTGTGCATAGGAGAGAGGAGCTTTGGGTTTTTATTTAAAAAATTACAACGGAATACGTTTTGAAAGGTGGGTGATCTTTAATTTTCTAAATCTTTTGTAGTGTATTTGTAGATTGTAATACACCATGAATAGATTTTGTATGTAAAATTACACATGCATGAGTGTTCTTCTATTTCTAGTCTTTGTAGAATTGTTATGTTATGTCTAGATCTATGTTTTTTTTTGAAGGAAAAGATGGAGTATGGCCACCCTGTTTCATTAATAAGAAATTAATGATCAAACCCAGAGAACTGGGCCAGATAACAACCTACGGACAGTAAATAAAACATATATGAAGCAACATAACCCGTACAAACAGCAAATCCCTTCAACAACCTTAGAGGGTGGGCCGACAAACAAGCTCGGTCCAGCAAAATTGTATGTACGTCAATTTAGCTTCATACAGTGCCTCTACGGCACATGCACACCCACATGAAACTAGTCTGACAGGATTTTAACACTCGCCGATCCCTGCCTTCTCCTTGCTGGGGGACCCCATCTTTGGGCCCAAGCTCCACAGGACCCCATCTTCGGGTCCAAGCCCCACAATCGTGCAATACAACGTGCAACACAGTCCCCACCTCCCACAGCAAACAATCACCGGCCTGGCCCCATGGGCCCCATACCGAACCACCGACCTCACACACTTGAGCCCCAGATCCATGGCATTCGCGACAACAGGCTCAGGAGGATGCTTTGGCGCGACATAGTCACTCCACGACCTGAGGAGACGAGAACCGCGATCTGGGAAAATCGTGAGAGAGGTAGTGGTGGTGGAACCCCGTCGGCTGTGGCCATCAGGTGAAGCAGCCCGCATGCAGCCCCCGCCCCTCAAGAAAACACCCCAACAGAATGGGGTACAAGCTCCAGCCACTATCAATGGCGCTGCCATCAGCACAAATCCCGACACTTTGTCGACTACACCAATTCTGGAGGCCCAAATCATGGCTGTAGATCACCGTAATCGGCCCCGAGAGCGTGGACATGGTTGTGGCGGCGAAGGAACCATTCCGCACCACTGAGGGAGACGGACGACGGCGTCGGTAGAAGGCGTAGGGCACAAGAGAAGTAAGTGAGCACATTCACCCATCTTCGGGCCCTAACCCCACAACCGTGCTACACCGCAATCATCACACCAAGACCCACCCCACTCAGACAACTCCACCAACCCCCACACAAATAAAACCCCTGCCGTCTCGCACTTCGGCACTGCCAACCTCACTAATTTGCTCAACGATGCGAATCGCAGAAAGAGAAGCACACCCGGCTTCTTCACACGCACTACCAACCTTCGAAAAACCAAATCATAGCTGCAGATCGCCGTGATTGGCCCCGAGAGTGTGGACATGGTGCCAACGGTGAAAAACATCCGGGCAAACATTTAGCAAAGCCAACCAACCCCAACCAAACCCAAACCCCAATCCCAATCAACTCACCCCCGCACAGATCAACAATCTACTCCACATGATGAAATACTAAAAACTAAAAAATCAAAACAGGGAAATGGACCAGAGAAGCTATAATCAGCACTACTAAAAGTCTATAACTGAGTTGAGACCTCGGGAGTATCCAACAAAATCAGCAAACTTGCCAAGATAAAAGGTGAAATTGGACTGGAACCCTATGATTGCTGATGTATGACAAAGGAAACATTTTGAGTTGCAGCCATGAAAATAAGCAGTGTGTGATGGCATGGCGTCGACGGGTCTGGGCATTGGTGGAACCCAGTTGGTGCGAAGGAGGAGAAGGGGACAGAGGCGAGCAGCAATGGAGGATGGGTGTGGGCAATCAACATCGACGTTGATGTCGATGGGTGTGGGCGATCAACGTCGATCAACGTCGAGCAACAACGGTGATGGGAGGGGGGCATCAACGACGACCGATCACAGGGAAGGAAAGGGAGTGGAGGTAGGGACGACGGCGATAGGAGGGGGCGGCGGCGGCGAGCCCTAGCCGTCGCCCCTGACTATTCTCTCTAGATCTAGGGTTTGGTTTGGGAGTTTGGGGGTAAGTTTCTCTCTCTAGACTTTTCAAGAGAGAAAAACTCAACTGGGTTCTATTACAAAGTTATGTCTAGATCTATGTTAAATTGTGATTCAATTGGCCATGCTTACGTGAATACTCCACCGATTACTATCACTTTGTTAGTAATATGATAGTTATAAATAAAAATTAGAATGCATGTATGATTATTCTTGCTAATTTCCAAATAAAAAATATTGCTGCATGCTACTGTGATTATTTTATGAAAAGAAAATTGTTATGAAATTAAAAGGGTAGAGACTATGATAATTGCATATTCACACATTTGCATTTGAATACTAGTGCTTGAATTATTAGTATTGATAATAAATGTTGGATATTAACCTTTGAGATTTCATGAAATAATTTAATACCTTGAATGAATGTTATGGTTGAAATTTGGTTATTGATATATTAGTTCTTGCTTAGAAATACAATTATTTTGTTCATGATTTTGAATATACTATTTGCAAGTGGTTGAATGGAGTGAAAATACTTCAAATAATGTCTTAATTAATGAAAAATATGATTACTGATTTCATGTTAGATGAATCAGAATTTAATAATTAATAACTTGAAGAATTGGAGTCATTTTCGGATTTAAAATCCAAGGAGGATTAAAAAACCCGAATGATGAACATTAAGTAATTTTACAAAGAGGGAATCAACAAGAAGTCCACTTGGACTTCCTAGTTGTTTGGTGCGTTTGAGTGCACTGTTGTGTTGGGTTTTGGTTGGTTGCGAGTTCGAATCGAGGGGGCTCTTTTCTTTTTGAATTTTTTTTTTATTTTGAATTGAGAGACTGTAACCTTTATAAAAGTTTGTGAGACATTTTCTGCATGAATGAGAGTTGAGAGTTTGGTTCTAGCACGTGGGTTATGGCGTTATGATGTGCTTGGGTTCGAGCCAGAGTGAGTACAATTTGATTTTTGTTATATTTCTGTGAATTGATTCATTTTGAGGAAGTGTTCTTAATTCTAAAATTTAATCGAGTAAACTATTAGATTATTTTCAAATGGATATGTATAAAATTAAGATTTATTTTGGGACTAATTCAAATTGCAAATTAGATTTGCTTTAAAAAGGAAAATTTTAAAGGGAATTTGTCTAGATTCATTCTAGAATTTATATCGTTTTAAACTAAGTTTGATTTGAAATTCATTCAAGTTAGTTTGGAAGATAAACTAAGATTTAACTAAAATATTGATTTGGGAAATTAGATTTGATGTATTTGATAAAGTTTTATAAAGTGGAAGTTTTGTTGAAAAAATAAATTATAATGGATGAAAATGCTATCCAGTTGTCTTTGAGATTGACTAATTGGAAGAAATGTATAAGAGAATGAAATAAGCTATATGAATGAATATAGAATTTATAAAAGAGGTTTAAGAATAACCTAACGAGGTTATGATTTTGGATATGTGGATTTTAGAGGCTGAGTGAGAAGCAGAGTGCCGGCATAATTGATAAATGAAAATGTGAGAAGTAGCGAGTGTGTGCTAATGTTCTCGGTGTGTTGATTTAACTCTGGTAGGGTAAATTAGCTCTAGATTAGACTTATTATGAATCTTAAGGATAGGCACGAGGTGGGAGATATGATGAAACTTGAGCAAACGTGAGTATGAGGGCTCAGAGTGAGCCACGGGGTGAGATATTCCCATATGGGTCTGATCTCCAAAGTTTCAGGACGAATGCGACGCGCACGGGGTATTCATGTGATGAGGGTTCTAGAATGACCTACGGGGTGAGGTTTTCTCCATTTATTTCTGGATGTGAGTGAAATTGTCTCCAGATTATCTGAGGAAGGAGTCTGACCTCCAAAGTTCTGGGGCGAGCACCAATAGTTACATAATGTCTAAATCTTGATCTTCGTCATGGTTCTAGGTCTGCATAACGAGGGATTGAATCCTATAACTTGGAGTACGTTAAGGGCTTGCCCTCGGACCTATGTTGTATGAGCGGTATAGAATCCAAGCAAGTGCGCATTAGGTTTTTATTGTATGCATAAGTGTCTGCATTAGTCATTAGGTTCATTACATACACTGAAATATTTAGGGTAGTCACATTTTCTGTTTGCATTCAGGTTTGTGATTGTTAAAATTGAAGATCGCTTTGTTATAGCATTGCTTCAGTTGCATTCAACTAACATGCCACAGTTATCAAGTTTTGCACGACTCAGATTAGCAAGTGACGTGTGCATGAGTTTGGTGTCGATGAATGTCGCAAGATTGAAGATTGATAATTATATAAGTTGTATTTTATCTAAAATTTACGCTGTGTATTGTAAAGAATAACATTGCAATGAAAAAGTTTTAATTTCCTTATATTTTTGTACGAAATTGAAGTAAAGATTCTGGTTGTGCTACGAATTACCTGTGTTTGGAATTTGGGGCGCTACAGAGTGGGATTTCTAATAACATTTAAATCCAACCCATTTTACATTTGCAAGCCTGAAATTTACCTAAATACATTGGGTTTTACTTTTTTATACCCAAACCCAAACCCATCGTATTCGGTTTGGTTCGGATGAGTTTCAGGTTTCGTGGGTCAGCTCAGTTTTAATGGATAAACCTTTTTTTTTTTGCTTTAAAAATTACTCATTTTTGCCATTTAAGATTAATGATCAGCCAATTGAGAGTAATATACTGAAAATCAATAATTTCAAACTTTCTAACAATTTAGATTAATGGTTAAAACTTAATAGCTAATGTATATAACAGAGAAGTTGAATGTTACATCAGAATAGTTATAAATTATTACTAATGTACATATGAATTAAATATACATCATTCAATCGTGTGGGATGCGGGTTCGGTTCGGGATTGAACAGGTGAATTTTCTATAAACCCCAAACCCAATCCGGAATTTCAAGTTGCATATTCAAATATGCCCAATTAGGTTTGGGCAGGTTTCCAATGCCAAAAAAGTCCACCCTTTGGGTTGGGTCGGTTCAGGTTCGGGTCAAACCCGACCCGGCACAAAACCCTATGCACAATCAGGCATACAAATGAAGTATGACAAAAGATCCGAGCCTTCGATTCCTTCTGTGCTCCCTACACCGTTACCCTGAATTTTGAGGGAGCTTTTTTAAGGAGAATCGAAGGTTAAGATATGTTATCGTACTTCTTTTTTATGCCAAATTATTTATTTGATTTTTTCCCACATAAAGGGCATAGGGGGAGAAAAATCATATGCCCAATTGTTCATAGAAAAAAAAAATGAGCACATATTCGGGCCATTGATTCTCCTCAAAAAGAATTGTGTCCTCTACTATGTCACTTGAGATCCGAGAAATCTTGGAGGAGGCACACTTTTATTACAATGTGAACAATATGAATTATTATGATTTCTTATCTAAGGGTTGAAGAGAATAGTTCAAGTGGCAATTTTACTGGTAATCGAATAGTTAGATAAGAACCCTTTTGGTATAAATTCTAAAAATAGATTGCCAACGGATTCTTGAAGATCCACACTCGACAGCACAACTTATATAATTTATTATATAAAAAATTATGTAAGTCGAAGTCCGTATAGGGTCTAAATATTTAGCTATTCTTCATATCAATTGTTCTTTTGTTAAATTCACAGGAGGGGATGTTGTAAATGTGAGGATATAGCTAAAGGCAACAAACAATCACAACGAATAACCAAGCAACTTAGACTAAACCAAACACACAAGCACACAATTTTGTCCTAGTTCGGTCAACCTAATCCGGGGGAGAAATAACGAGATATTAGTCAACGAGAGAAGATACACGAGTTACAATACTCTCACCAAGAACCTATCTATCTCATAAGCCTCACTAGAAGATATTCTTCTATTTATAATGGAAAACTCTCAGATGAAGTACTCACTCACCTCTCAGTGGCGGCAATTATATTGTTATATAGAGACTAGAAAAACCCTAAGTTGTAGTCTTGATCTAACACCGTCCGATATAACCTGAAGAGAAAGCCAAAAGATAGGAGCCGTACGATCCATCTTGGAGTACAAATTGATTCAATCAGATTCACAAAAAAACTCGACCCGATAGCTACTGCCGCCGCTTACGGTCGACTGCTCCCAAGAGAAGTCGACTGCACTGCAAGTCAAACCCAATGAGACCAGGTTGCAAAACAGTAGTCGACTGTTATCTTGATGACAACCAACTGTAACTCTTATTTCACCTCCATCTTCGCTTCGAACCTCTTCTCGCTTCGCCTCTATTGACATCGAATCTAGTATGCAAGACATACACCCAACAATCTTCACTTTGGATTACATATGTAACACCCTGCAAAATTGAGTTATGACAATTTTGCCCCTCGTGTGTTATGCATATGTATTTTGTGCCGTTACGGGTAATATCCGTAACGTATTTTAATATAAATATCCTGCGTATTTTTGTATTTTGATTAATTATATATTTTTCATCATCTCAAAATTCAGTTTTATCCTATTTTGAGCCAACTCAAATATTAATCTTAATCTTTATGTTTTTACGTGTATTGCATGTGCTTTCAATGCACATGTCGATTATGTATATTTTACCGTTACGGTAATATCCGTAACATTATTAATATAAATGTTCTACGTATTTTGTAATTCCAATATTTATGAATGTTTTTCATTCTCTCGAATTTATTTTGTATTGATACATGCAACACACATGTTTGTAGTGCATGTATGGGTTGTATCCTTTTTCAAAATAAAAAATTTATGAAGTGTGTATATTTATTTTTATTTTTATTAGTTTAAACTATTTTTACGTGGAATATTTCTTTTTAAATATTTTTGCTGCACATGTTTTTTTTCCTATGCATGTGCAAATTACGTTATTTTTATTACAAAAGTTGTGCACTAAAATTTCATTAAGATTAATTTAAACAAATTATAATAAATTTTTGTTAAGAAAAATAATATAATTATTTATTAAAAAAGAGGGTTTAAAATGAAATAAAATAGTAAAATGAAAATAAAATGAGAAAGTGTACAAAATACGTGCACACGCGCACACGTGCAATGTGCACACTTTCCAAAACCGGCTGCATATAGGAGGGAGTGGGGTGAGTGAGTGGGGTGAGTGTGTCAGTGGGTTAGTGGATGGTTGGTTGCTAAAACTACTCTCTAATTACTCATATAAATACCCCATATTCTAACCCCAAATGAAAAAAGAAAAAAAATGAAGAGAGAGTCAAGCGAGACGAGTTGTTGTTATTGGCTTTCGGGATCTTTGCTTGCGGGATTGCTTTTGTGGAGCTTTTGGAGCATTTTATTAAGGGGTTCAACCATTAGAAGGTCACTTTTGAGTTGGGTGTTCTCATTTTCTTCTAATTTTCAGTAGATTGTGCATGCTTAGCCATAACATGTGTAGATGCTAACTTCATTGGTGTGTATAAGTGTAGAAGTTTTCTAGAATTTTAATTGTGCATTCTTAGTCATAGTTAGTATGTGACTGTATGAGTGTTTTATTGTCTTCTAATGTGAATAAGCATTCATGTCAAACTAGAAATGTGAAGATGATAGTTAGTAGGTATATGTAAATAAAATTTCCTAGAAATCTTATTAGTACATGCTTAATTATAATCATGTAGTAGATAATTGAATTAATGTATGTGTAGGAGTTTTATAGAATGCTTATCTAGTAGAAAAATTTATAAAATAAACCCATGGAATTAAATTTCTCTATATACAATGTAGTAATGTAAAAACTCCCCAAAAATATAGTTGTATAGGGAACAATAATTTATATAGTTCGAGTTGTAGAACTATGAACAATTCATGCAAGTTGGGTAATAATTTCCTTATATTTTTTAGCATAGATTGTTATAGGATTTATTTCGGGCTAATACACTAATGATGAAGGAACTTATTTCTGGAAATGATTAGAAATAATAATGTATAGCGAATATAAAATTGAAATTTTAGAAAGGTAGAAGCAGAGAGTTTTAATACTTAAGAATAACACTCTAAAAGTGAGTTGGCAAGTTGGTTGTTGGTGCACTTTGGGTTGCAGTTTGGGTTGCTATGCGCCTGGGTTCGATTCTTGGTGTACACATTTGCCCTTTTTGTAGTCAGTGTGGGCTAACATTTTCTCGTGTGTTGATTTAAGTCAGGTTGGGTAAGCTAGCTTTAGGTTGTGATGATTATAATTAAACCTAACGACAGGCACTAGGAGGAGATGTGATGAAGTATGGGAAAACATGAGTATGAGGGCCTCATATGATTCGTTGTGGGAGATTATCTCAAGAATTATCGGGGTGTGAGGCATGATGCCCAAAATTGCTCGCGGTGTGGGATTCATCTTCAGAATTATCGGGATCGAGACGACGTTCATGGGATATTTGTGTGATGAGGTACCATATGGCTCGCGGTGTGGGTTTCATCTCCAGAATTATCGAGGTGTGAGGCGTGACATTCAAAAATCACTCACGGTGGGAGAACGTCTCTCAAGAATTATTGGGGTTATGACTCGCGATGGGAGAACGATTCTCAAGAATTATCAGAGTGATACTGGATACTCACAGGATATCTAAACCTTACATTAGTCACCGTAGTAGGATTTCATAACAAGAGATTGAACCCTATAATGAGGAGTAGGATAAGGGCTTGCCCTCGGACCTATGTAGTATGAGATGCATAGAATCCGAACAAATATGCATTAGTGTCATCGTAAGTGTAATTGTCTGCATTAGGCATTAAGTTCATATCATACACTGACATAATTAAGATAGTCACTTTTATGTTTTCTGCATTCAAGTTTGTGATTGTTAAGATAATGGAATCACTATGTTATAGCATTGCGTCGGTTGTATGCAACTGACGTGCCCATAGTTTCCTAGTTGCAGGATTGGATTTGGAATGGACTTGATGTCACTCAAGAATTATCAGAGTGATACTGGATACTCACAGGATATCTAAACCTTACATTAGTCACCGTAGTAGGATTTCATAACAAGAGATTGAACCCTATAATGAGGAGTAGGATAAGGGCTTGCCCTCGGACCTATGTAGTATGAGATGCATAGAATCCGAACAAATATGCATTAGTGTCATCGTAAGTGTAATTGTCTGCATTAGGCATTAAGTTCATATCATACACTGACATAATTAAGATAGTCACTTTTATGTTTTCTGCATTCAAGTTTGTGATTGTTAAGATAATGGAATCACTATGTTATAGCATTGCGTCGGTTGTATGCAACTGACGTGCCCATAGTTTCCTAGTTGCAGGATTGGATTTGGAATGGACTTGATGTCACTGTGATGAGTTGGCATAAGATTGAAGGGCTTCCACTATCATATGTTATATTGTACTTATTTATTTCTGCTATGTTATTATAAAGAACAATGTTGTAAATGAAAAAGCTTCAAATTCCTTGTAAATTTGTACGAAGTTGAAGTAAAAGATCATGTTTTTGCTACGAATTACCTGTATTTGGAATTTGTGGCGTTCCAGCATACACTTGCTTCCACACATGCGTGATTAATTGCTTTCAGACTATTCCCTTTCTCTTCTTGTAAACAACACGATTCAGTGACTTCTTTTGCTAGTCGAATTTACCTCCACCTGTCATTTCTCCAATCGTATGCCCCCTCAAGGACATACCCCAGTATGCATCAACACGGAGGCGTCACCTTCCGTACGAATGCTACTTACCCCGAGACATTCCCTACCTTTCGATGATATTCGAATGTCATGATCTTGCTTCAGTGATTCTAGTGGCGGCGAACTAGATGATTTAGGAACAATAGGCTTTAAAACACTCGGCCGAATCTTCCGTTCCCACAAAGCTTGTAGAGGTTGTGTTGAATACCCCTCATTCCTTCATCACCTTATGATGACCTTCCCAAATTGATAGAACTCCACATCGAGCTGTGTACCCGCAGCCCCGTGCTTCTACAGTTCCCATGGATATTAGTTTATGTTTCAACAAAGGAACATGCATGACCTTCTTCAATGTGAACCCATTTCCAACTGATATCTCTAACTCAACTGTTCCCTCACCCACTACGTCACACATCTCATCAGCCTCCATCCTCACACAACTCCATTTTGTCGACTTGTAATTAGAAAACATCTTTCTCTCGGAGCAAGTGTGAGGAGAACTACTCGAATCAAGAAACCAACTAGAATCCACATCAATAGAAACTGAAGCAAGAAGACAGTCTAAGTTATTACTTAATTCAGTGTCACTGACTATGTTGTCACCCTTCTGATTCAACAACTTGCGATAATTTCTCTTTAATGTCAATTCCTCTGCAATGGTGGTAATGGATCCCACCCTTACACGCACTACCCCTTCCAATTAAAGTTTTATCCACCGCTAAGCAACTCAAAGAAGTAGACCCTGGTTTATGAGTTTCATTCCTAAGTTCATCCTTCTTAAGCCCTTGATAACACCAGCCACCGAGAGCTTCTCCTTGGTAGATTTCCCATATAATATGGTGGTTATCAAATGACGAATCTGGCAGTGAATATATCAAGTTGAAAATTTTATCATATCCGCTTAGATCATATGCATTTATCGTCTTCAATTCAGAATAACACCTTATTGAATTTCACTATGCATTGCCTTTCTTCTGAGAAACGAAACAGTTTTCTCTTCTAGTACATCTGATCCAGTAATAATGATTCTGAATAGTCAATTCGGAGTCTCGCCTACAAACTCGCTATACTTTTTTCCTTAAGGAAGGTGCACTTGACATTGTTCGTCAATGATAGCAGGATTTAACTCAAGACTTTTAAACAAATCTCATCTTACTTCTCATGCTTCATGCCGGATGACTTCCCTTTATCTCCTTCGAAAGCAAGATGCAAGCACTATTGAACAAATACACCGTACATATCCACCATCCAGATTTTAAAGTTAATCTTTCCATCAAACAGCTTGATCTTTGCAAAACCATGATCTGCCATCTTCACCAAGGAACTCACGCAACATTTGCTCTGATACTACTTTGTGGTGAACCTTAGGACAATTTTTTTTGTAAGGAAACAATGAGAGGCGACAACCGATCAAAATGAACAACAAAGCAACACAGACCAAACCAAACACACAAGTAAACAATTTTGTCTGGTTCGGTGAACCTAATCTGAGGGAGAAATAACCGAGATATTATTCAACTAAAAAAGATACAAGAGTTACAATACTCTCATTAGAAACCACTCTATCTCTCAAGCCTTACTAAAAGATACTTTGCTATTTACATTGAAAAAAATCTCAGAAGAAGTACTTGCACATCTCTCAATGAAGGCAATTACATTGTTATATAAAGATCTAGAGAAACCCTAGGTTCTAGTATTGATCAAATACCATCTGATATACCCTGAAGAGAAAGTCATACGATAGGAGACGTACGATCTATCTTGGAGCACAAACCCATTCAATCATATACACCAAAAGACCCGGCCAGATAGCTGTTATCGTTGCTTGCAATCTACTGCTCCCAAGAGCAGCCGGCTGCACTGCAAGTCGACCCCAACGAGACCAGGTTGCGAACGACTGCTTAAAAGGGCAGTTGACTATCACCTTGCTGACAGCCTAACCTCAACTCTTCTTTCGCCATCATTTACATCATTTACCCATTCCGAACTCTTACCGTCTAAGCTATCAACTATTTATTTTTCAATTTCTGATAAAGTGAAATACAACCTTCCCTACCCCTAAATATATTTTTTGGTGTTGCAATTTCAGATTTTAGTTTGCAGTCGAGTTATTGCACGAGTGTACTGCACTTCGTCAAATCAGGTTCTGTTGTCCCATATATCCGATTTTGCTGAGTTGGGTGTTTAGTTGACTATTTGGAGGATTGAATTTGAATATAATCATGTCGATAAAATATGCCTCTGGAGCTTCAAAAAGAAAGAAGAAACAAAAAGGAAGAAAAAGTTGCAAAATCTCAAACCGGAGAATTTGATAAATTTCTTACCAAAAAACCTATAGAGAATGATAATGATAATTTTGGTAAACAAATGTAATTCTATTTCTAGTAATCTTACTCATGTTATGCATCTAATTTCCTTTTGGGCTACAGCTGCTGCTTCAGGAGCCAGAGGGAGAATCGCTAGGGTTTTCCAGGTGGATGATTTTGATGACGAGGAGATAGAGATCGGGCCAACTCTGGACTGATTAGTGGGCACCCGTCTCGCTACCACACCTTTTGTTCTGGCCTTTGTATTTTGTTTTTTGGTGGCCTTTAGGCTGGATGATGTAACCCATCCCCCAGGGTTTTGTTGGGGGTTATGTTTATTTCCTGCTCTGTACTTTGTTCTCCCGAGTCTTCGGGGTTGTTTATTAATCTCTTATTAATGAAACAGGGTGGCATTATTCCACCTTTTCCTCAAAAAAAAAAAAAAAATTCAAGAACATGAATATTTGAATGTGGGTGATTAAAATGCAAAACCAAATCAATTTTGTAAGTGAGAGTGTTAATATGAATATGGGGGGATCAAAGTGAAGAATACAGATTTACAAATATTTATGATCCATTATTAATTGAAAGTGGGCCTATTAGAGTTGCTATTGATTTTCCTAAGGATAATGAAGGTATGCATTTTTCATGTGTACACTACACTCGAAGTGGTTAAATGGGGAAAAACATGATAAGAGTTTTAGAAAATCTCTACTGAGTTTATGCGACACAATAAATACAAACCACCAAGTAAATAATAGATCAAGCCAAACACACCAAAATACATAATTTTGTCCCGGTTTGAGCGAACCCTAATTTGGGGGAGAAATAACAGACATGATCTTCAACTAGATAAAGATACAATTGTTACAACCACTCTCACCATGACCATATATATCTCTCAAGCCTAACTAGAAAATACTTGTTGTTTACTAAGAGAACTCTCAACCTCGCTACAATGATGTACTCTTTTTTGCTTTTACCTCTCAAAGAAGGCCAATAAAATAATATATAGAGATCTAGAGAAACCCTAGTTTGATATTGATACAATAAACATCCAATATATCCTGAAGAGATAACCATGCGATGAGAGCCGTATGATCATAGTTGGAGAAGAAACTGGGCTCAAACAGGTTCACCCAGAATCAGGCCCAATAAGCTATTGTGCCACTGTCGGTCGACTGCCCAAAGTGGCAGTTGACTGCAATGAGTCGGCCCTAAAACAGAGAGCCACAACGGTCGACTGTCAAATAACTTTTGACAAGTACAACCTTCTCCACCACTCCTTTTCGCCTCCAGTCTTCGCTTCAATTCATCTTCTCACTTCATTGTCTTTTTCTCATCAAACATAGTATGCAAGACATAAACCTAATAATCTCCACCTTGTATTTCGTACCCATGAGTCAACACCTGTGTGATTTAAACTCTTCTAGACTCTTTCCGGTTACTCTTGCAAACAACCCTGTTCAGTAACTTTTTCTATTAATTGTATCTATATCCACCTATTTTTCTCCAATTGGTATGCCCTTCGAAGGCACACCCCAGAAAGCGTTAACACAAAGGAACCACCCTCCACACGAACTCCATTTATCCCAAGGCACTCTCCACCTCTCGAAGATATTCGAACGTCCCAGTCTCGCTTCTGTAATTCTAGTGGCGACAAACTATATACTGTTTTAGGAACGTAGGGCTTCAAATCACTTGTACAAGATTTTTCGTTCCCATAAAGCTGGAAGAGGTTGTGCTGACTCTGCCGAATCCCCCTCTCACCTTTCATCACTTAACAATGACTTCCCTAAACTAATAGAACTCCACATCGAGATGTGTACTTGCAGCCCTGTGCTTCCAGAGTTCTTTAGAATATCATGCTCCATTTCAATAAAGGAATATACATGGTCTTCTCTCGTGTGTATCCCTTTCTATCTATCATCTCCGACTCAACTGTTCTCTCACCCATTACTTCACAAATCTGACAAGCGCCCGTTCTCATACAGTGATCTAATATAGACTTGTGAATAGAAATCATCAAATATGAGAAAAACTACCCAGATTAAAAGAACAACCAAAATCCACATCTAAAAAACTTCAAACAAGAAGACAGTCTAAGTTATCACCTGATTTAGCGGTACACCACATTGGCACCCTTCTGACTCTACCACTCTTGTAATGCCCAATTCCTCTACAATGGTGGCAACGGACCCTACCCATAAGTGCACTTTCCCTTCCAATCAAAGTTCCATCCACCGCCATACAATTGACAGAAGCATACCTCGAATTCGGACACTTCTTCCTAAGTGCATCCTTCTCCAAATCCTCCACCACAACTGCTACTAAAAATTTCTCCTTGACAACTTTCCCGTCTAGCATGGTGGTTAACAAGTTAGATAAATTTGGCAGTAAATATATCAAGTTGGAAAATTTTAAGATCATTGGCGCTCATCGCCCTCAGTTCAGGTAACTCCGTATTGAACTCCACAACATGATCTCGAAGAGCAGTACCTTACTTCATTGAGAAACACCACAACTTTCTCTTCCAGTGCATCCGATCATGTGGCAAAGATTCCGTGTAGTCAGTTCTGAGTCTTGCTCAAAAACTCGCCATGCTTCTCTCCTCAACAGGTTTGCACCAAACAAAACTCATTAATGATAGCCAGATTAGAACCAAGACTTCAGAATAAATCTCCTCCCAATTCTTTTGTTTTGTGTCGATTGGTCTCCCTTTATCTCCTTCTAGGGCTAGATACAAGCCTTGTTAAACCATTGCATCATGCATGTCCACATTCCAGAGATCAAAGTGGATATTATCGTTGAACTGCTTGAACTTTGTGAATTGATCTTTCATCTCCAAGGAACTTGAGCAAATTTTGAATGGGGAAAATTTACGACCTGAAGCTCTGACACGAATGGTTACGAAATCCCTGCTAAGTTTATGCGACACAATCAATACAAACCACCAAGAAAATAACAGATCAATCCAAAAACACCAAGCACACATAAACTCAGCAGGGATTTCTTAATAAGGAGATGACTTGCAGATTTGACTAGTTTGGATAAGGTATTTTATTTGTGTTGTAAGTTGTTCAGGAAAGAATGGAACAATAGTCAATTAACTACCGAAGATTTAAATATTGACATAATTGTAACGCCCCGAATTCCAAATAAGACTGAATTCGAGATTTCACAGGATCTTTACACTTCACTTCATATAATTTTACAAGGAAATTAAAACTTTTCAACAACATCAGAGTTCTTTATAATTTGTTTACACAGCGGAAGAATAAAAGAAATACAAGAATGAAATAAAATACAACTTATACAACTTTATCAATGTAAATCATCAACTGCATCATAACATCTTTATTTCTTCATAAAAAGTCCATTACCTGCATATTAAGCTGTGGGCACGTCAGTCACTACAACTGACGAAAATGTTATACTCGGACATCCTCTCTATGTCGTACATATAACGATTTCATACTTTAACAAACCATAATAATTGAATGAACAATAAAGTGTCAAAAGTGATTAATCTAAACATGTAAGTGTATGCGATGCCTTAATGCCTAATGCACACATTTTGTACTAGGATAACATTAATGAATACTTGTTCGGATTCTATGCATTCCAAACTACATAGGTCTGCGGGCAAGCACCTATGTACTCCACATTTAAGGGTTTGATCCCTCGCCATGAGAACTACCCAGTAATAAAATAAGGTTTAGATCATTCCACGAATATGGATCCCAGTCCCGGAATCCTCCGCCCGACTGTTATAATAGACCTCTTATCATGCGAATCATCCCGTAAGTGCCTCTCTAGCCCCGGTATGCGTATATACATTGGAGAACAGTAAACTATCCGCCCGACTACGCATAGTTCCGGATTTAAAATAAAAGGCAGTCTCCCACGAAGCAACCATAGTCCCAGAATCCTCCGCCCGACTGGGTCTATAGTCCCGGAATCCTCTGCCCAACTATATAGAGTGCCCCACTTACGTTTGCCCAGGTTTACTACATCTTCACTTATGTGCCTAATTATTTAGTTCAAGACATGAATAAATTTCCTAACCTAGAATTAGTTTTACCTCCTACCGGACTTAATCAACAAATATGCGATAGCTCCCTGGCCATCTTTCAAATATATCTCAACTCTTTTCAATTCAATAGTGTCGATACCCGAAGTCTCACTAACTCTAAATCACAACTTTTTTATGTACAAGAATCCACGGGTACACATACCCTTCAATAAACATGTCTTATACTTAGATATTTTCATCTTCAACTTATTCACAAATGATCAATATCTTGTCTTAACACTTATCCACAATCATTTCTTAGTCTTGACACTATTCATGATCTATTTATTCATTCATAATCTTTATAAGTAGATAATTTCTTTCAAGAACACAACTTTATCACATGAAATTCTATTAACAAATTCAAGCTCTTACAATGTCTCAATTCACTTCAAGGTATTTCTTAAACCAAATAAAAGTGTAATCTCTTCAAGAAAAATCTTTTCACAAATTAATACTTTACTTTTCTTCACAAAAGGAAGTTCTATCTCAAATTTCCATTTTATGCCTCAAATTACCATTTTATGCCTCAAATTATACAAGAAAATTTCTACAACTCTTTTTAATAAACTTTATTTTATTTTATATAAATTCTAGTATTTTCTCCCAAATTTTATTCTTATTTAAATCCATTGAAAATGTCCAAAAAAATATCAAAGAAAACCAAAAAAAACAAACTGCAGCCCACGGGTTTCGAACCCAGGGCCGCAAATCAGCTACAGTGACGCCCAAAGACCCAACCCGCTAACCATAAAGTCCATATGGACTCTGTGTCCAAATAGTCTCGCCGAAACCCCAAGTATTAAACTCCAGTGTTCTGTTTTTAAATTAAAGAATAAAAAATAAATGTGACTATCAAGTTTCGAACACAAGATCTCTTACAAACAGTGTTCTGTGGTGCACTGGCTAACCAGTAAGTCCAAGTGTAATTTCTGTTTAAGAGTTATATTATTATACTTTTGTTTAAACTGTTCAGAAATTGGTTATTTTTCATACAAACTTGTTATCGAAAGATCCAATCTGTTTAGGATTTTGAAATAAACTTTCTCTTGACTGAGAATGAATTTTAAAAACAGTAAATAACAAATTAAAACCATATCTCCATTTCTTTAAACAATTCATCTTCTCATTTTACATATAGGCTTGTATTTTTTTCTTAAAACTTGAACTTAATAATTGTTCATAAAACTAGTTTATGTTCTCACTTAGACAAATTAAAATTTTATAACAACACCAACATGTCTCTCAATCATGAGAATTTCACAAAAACCTCTTTCGTGGAGAAAATTATTATTTTCAAATACAATATAGCAAATATACTTATGTCAATACATTTCACGGCACTTACTAAATTTATTTTTGTTTTCTTTCTTCTTTCTTAGTCATTAGATTCTAAGGCATGATTTGAATATGACAAATTTCATATGCTCAACATGTATAAAATATTCACAAGCGTACTAACATGATTTATAGTATTAGTTCTTTAATAAATTTTTTTTTTTAAATTAGCATGGTATCTACTATTTGCTTAATCTTCACAAGACTATTCTCATTCATAACATATTTCACTAGCATGGGTTTTATCTACATATTTCACATCAACATCAACTTAGAGTACTCATTTATAATCTTTAGCATGCATATTCTACAACTAGAAAGTAAGAAATCACTCACCTCTAAGAAGAATGAAAATATCACAATGAAGAGACCTCTCCTAGCTCCTAGCTCCACTAGCACCTCCTTGTCCTTCTCCTCCTAGCAAACCTCCAAGCACAAGGTACTCTCTTTCTCTCTTTCTTTTTCTCTCAAATTTGCTTAGTTTAGGTGTGACAAACGGAAGGAAAATGAGAGTGTATTTATAGGATTAGGTGAGAGTTTAATTTCATGAGCATAGGGAATCTATATTCGAGCGTTTGACTTGGCCCCTGACAGGATAGGCGAGGAATCACTTGCATAAATCTCCACCTAATAACTCTCTCCTTAATTAGCCACTCAACCTTACATTTTCTAACTCCTTTTCAACCTTTCAAAATCTTAACCCCCATAACCCCCAACCTTTTCTCTCCCCCACTACCCAAAGATCCGGTCTCCCCCCTAGTGCATGACCGGCCAACACTTGTGTGCAAATGCACACATGCACAAACAAAATAAATACAATTTTTATAGTTCTAAATGTGTACTAAAAATTGTAACTTGTCATGTATTAGTCCAAGCTCAACTTAAAATAGGATTTTATTAATGAGCTTGTCCCATGGGCTTTCTTTTTAATCAATTTAATTAATTATTCTAGTGATCTCTTCTTTTAATTAATCTAATGGGCTAGAATTTATCTTTAAGTCCATGGATTAAAATAAAAAGGCTAAATAAGATTATGCATGCTAAAATTAGTAAATGAGGGTAGGAATTAGAGATGGAAAAATTAGCACGTGCATCATACTTGCAAAAAACGAAAAAAATGCATTTTAAAATAAAATAAAAATGTGGGGTGTTACAACACTCCCTCCTTAGAATAGTTCCGTCCCCGGAACTACACTTAGGAGTGAGAAAAATACAAAGAAAGAAAAGAAAAAGTTACAAAGATTTTAGTTAAAGAGTTCAGGGTGTTCTTTCATCATCTTTTCCTCTGATTCCCAAGTGGTCTCCTCAACAAATTGGTTCCTCCAAATGACCTTGACCATAGGTATTATCTTGTTTCTCAAGACCTTTTTTCGACGATCCACGATCTCAATTGGATGCTCAACATAGCTCAAATCCAGTTGTAAACTTTCAGGCACTTCTAGCAAATGATGACTCGGATCTGGGATATAGCCTCGTAACATGGACACATGAAAGACATTGTGCACTTGGGCCAACTCTTCTGGTTGTTCTAACCGATAGGCTGTCTTCCCAATTCTTTTCAATACCTTATAGGGTCCAATATATCTCGGGGCTAATTTTCCTCCCCTTCCAAACCGAATCACCCCTTTGGTCGAAGACACCTTCACAAAGATGAAGTCACCTTCATCAAACTCCAGGTCTTTCCTTCGGTTGTCAGCATAACTCTTCTGCCTGCTCTGTGCATTGACTAACTTCTTTCTGATCAGATCGATCTTTTCTGAGGTCTGCTGTACAATCTCTGGTCCATACAGGTGCCGCTCTCCCACTTCATACCAACAAACCGGTGTTCTGCACTTCCTACCATATAGGGCTTCATATGGCACCATCCCAATGCTCGCTTGGAAACTGTTGTTGTATGCAAATTCCACAAGAGCTAAATGCCTCTCCCAGCTACAACCGAAGTCCAACACACAACATCTCAACATATCTTCCAGCACCCTGTTGACTCTCAGTCTACCCATCAGCTTGAGGATGAAAGGTCGTACTGAAATCAGTCTTTGTCCCCAAAGCTGCTTGAAGGCTTCTCCAATAATGCGAAGTAAAATGCGCATCTCGGTCGGATACTATTGATAGCGGAACTCCATGAAGCTTTACAATCTCGCCAACATACAACTCTGCCAGCTTCTCCATTGACCAAGTAAGCTTCATCGCTAAAAAGTGTGCTGATTTGGTGATTCGGTCCACTATCACCCAAATTGTATCATTGCCTTTGGAGCTCTTGGGTAAACCCGTGATGAAATCTATGCTGATACAATCCCATTTCCACTCTGGGATGGGTAAAGGCTGCAACAAACCTCCAAACTTCTGATTCTCTGCTTTGACTTGCTGACAAACTGCACACTTGGCAATAAAATCGGCTACATCACGCTTCATCCCTAGCCACCAGAAGTATAACTTTATGTCCTTGTACATCTTGGTACTCCCTGGATGTGCGGATAACAAAGTAGCATGCGTTTCCTAAAAAATGCTCTTCTTTAGTTCCGCTTGATCTGGCGCACACAGTCACTCTCAGCACAGCATCCCTCACTTGGAACTCTGCTAACTTGCCAACACCAACCCGCTTTATCATCTTCTGGATCTTTGGATCTGTCTTTTGACTGTCGATGATTCTATCTTTCATAGTGGGTTGAATCCTCAATTGAGTTAAGGAAGCCCCCAAACCTTGCAAAAACCACCTCAATCCCTGCTCGATCAAGCTCCTCTGCTAACTTCTTCTAAGTTGTGATCAGTTGAGACAAACTGTACTTCCTGCTGAGCACATCAACCACAACGTTCGCCTTGCCTGGATGGTATTTGATCTCAGGTCGGATGTCCTCCAACACTTCTAACCATCTTCTCTGCCTCAGATTTAGGTCTCTCTGTTGATAGATATACTTCATACTCTTGTGATCCGTGTACATATTGACTTTCTCTCCGTACACGTAATGCCTTCACTAGTTCAAAGCAAAGATGATTGCTGCCAGCTCCAGATCATGAGTTGAGTAATTCTTTTCATGTGGTCTCAACTGTCTAGACCCATAAGCTATTATCTTCCCCTTTTGCATCAGCACACAACCCAAACCGCGATGGGAAGCATCATTGTAGACATCATATTCGACTCCTGCTCTTGGCAAGGCCAAAATGGGAGCGGTAGTTAATCTTTCCTTTAACTCTTGGAAACTAGCTTCACACTGCTCCGACAATTTGAAACTCACATTCTTCTTTGTAAGCCCTGTGAGTGGCACAACTATCTGAGCGTAGCCTTGAATGAACCTTCTGTAATATCGTCAAGCCCAAAAAGCTCCTAATCTCTTTCACTATGGTCGGTCTCGGCCAATCTTTCACAGCTTCAATCTTCTGCGGATCAGTCGCGACTCCCTCCTTAGAAAGAATGTGACCTAGAAAGGCGACTTTGGTTTTCCAGAAGTCACATTTGGATAACTTCGCATACAGTTGGTGCTCCTGTAGCTTCTTTAGAACCTCTGCTAGGTGCTTGGCATGCTCTTCCTATGACATGGAATAGACCAATATGTTGTCGATGAATACAACGACAAAAGAATCAATGAATGGCCACTGAACCCTGTTCATCATGTCCATGAAAATAGCCGGTGCATTGGTGACTCCAAACGGCATGACTAGGAACTCATAGTGACCATGCCGGGTTCGAAAAGCCATTTTGTGCACATCTTCTTTCACTCGGACTTGGTGATATCCTGACCGTAAGTCTATCTTGGAGAAAACTGCTGCTCCTTGTAGACGGTCGAACAGATCATCGATTCGAGGAATTGGGTACTTGTTCTATACTGTAACCTTGTTCAACTCTCTGTAGTCGATACACATCCTCGTTGATCCATCCTTCTTCTTCACCAAAAGAACTGGGGTTTCCTACGGTGATGCACTTGGCCTAATGAATCCTTTGCTCAGCAACTCTTCGATCTGTTTCTTGATCTCATCTTGCTCAACTGGTGTCATTCTGTATGGTGCCTTGGAAATAGGTGCACTTCCTGGTTGAATAGTGATACTGAACTTTACATCTCGATCATCAAGAAATACAGCTGGAAAATCTTGAACCACTGGAATCTGCTTCACTTCTTCTGGAACTTTCTGCTCTGACAAAGCTGCTACCAACTGCTTACACTTCCTCTTTCCTTGAAATGTAACTGCTGGTCCTCCTGGTGCCTTCACCACAACTTCTTTGCTCTTGCATTCAATAGTGGCACTGTAAATTGACATCCAGTCTATGCCAATAATGATGTCGACTCCCAAAACTGCCAACTCAATGAGGTCGATGCCAAAGAGCTTGCCTCTGATTTCAAGATCACACCCTTCATTGTATCGGTCGGTAGTCAAATTCTTTCCTGACGGAGTAGCCACAGATAGAACTTTGCCAGGAAATATTTTAGGTTCAACTCCCAACTATTTTGCAAATGAGGGTGACACAAAAGTGTGCGATGATCCCGTATCAAAAAAAATTGATGCTTTTATTCCATTTATTAGAATGTCTACTGTTACATAAGAGTACTCTCATTACATAACATTTATTACACAAGTGGAAAAAGCAACAAAACAACTAGGCTTCATCTTCCATACCCGTGATGACATTGTCTACATCATCAACATCTGCCTCTGTCAAAGCGAACACTCTTTCCTGTCGGAACTGCTTTTGCTCAGGGTCGGACTGCTGCTGACTCGGTCCTCCCCACTGAAATTGAGGGCAAAATTGCTTGATGTGGCCCTCCCTTGCCACAAAGAAAACAAGCTCTATTCGCTGGTGGCTTGGTACACCCAGAAGATATGTGGCATGCCTCTCCACATTTGTAGCAAGTGGGTATCCTGCCAGTTACTGCGACAACATTAGCTCAAGTTAGTTTGAAGCGCTGCGCTGGGGGATGACTCCTGAAACTGCTCGGTGCCGCAGGCCTCTTACCCATGCTCCAATTGTTCCGCTTGACCTGAACTGCCTGGAACTGGTTCATATCTGACTCGGTCGCGGCAGCCCTTCTGACCAACTTCTCGAATCTGCAGATGCCCAGGGGTATCATCCGGGATCTCAAACTTGGCCTCAACCCTTGTTCAAATTTGTGTGTTTTCTTGGCTTCATCCAGTACCATTTCAGGCGCGTACCTTGAGAGCTGGTTGAATTTGGTCTCATATTCCCGTACCGACATACCGCCTTGTTGCAAGCTCAGGAATTCCATAGCCTTCTTTTCCTGAACATCCATTGGAAAGTAGTGACTCCTAAATTCGTTAAGGAACTCTTCCCAAGTAAGTTGTACATTGCTCAAGGTCCTTTTTAGTGATTGCCACCAAATACCTGCATCCTTTTCTAGTTGGATGGTGGCCAATTTCACCTTGATGGCCTCTGGGGTTTCTAGTACATCAAAAACTGTCTCGATCTGTCTGATCCAGTTATCAGCTGCGTCTGGATTTTCCTGCCCTTCAAATACAGGTGGCTTCATTCTTTTGAACCATTCAACCAACCTGATTGCTTCGGGAACTTGCACTGCTGGCCCTGGTCCCCTGTTTCCAACAATATTTGCGTCGACAGCATTTAGGGTTTGATAGAATCAAGCTAGTTCCTACTCATGACTTGGAGTTAGCAGCAGTGATTTTTGCTTTGAAGCTGTGGAGACATTATCTACCTGGGGACCGAGTGGAGATCTTTACAGACCACAAAAGTCTTAAGTACGTCTTCACCCAGAAGGAGTTAAATATGAGGTAAAGGCATTAGTTGGATTTTATGGCCGATTATGACATCAGTTTGCAATACCACCCTGGTAAAGTAAACTTGGTGCCAGATGCTTTGAGCAGGAGACCGGCAGTTATGTTCTTGACTCTGCAGAGGGATCTGATTGAGCAGATGAGGAGGTTGGAGTTGGAGGTTTTGTTGCCGAGTTCTGATCGGAGTTGTTTTGTGCTTCAGCTGCAGTCGTCTCTTGTTGATCAGATTAAAGAGGCGCATGCTAGTGATGCACAGTTGCAGATATTTCGAGCTGAGGTTGAGTCTGGGTTCAGGACAGACATGGTTATTCATTCGGATGGATCTCTTCGTTTTGGGTCTAGATTATGTGTCCCGGAAGGTGATGTTCGTCAGAGGTTGCTTGAGGAAGCCCATCAGTCTTCGTATTCTGTCCATCGTGGTGGTACTAAGATGTATCGAGATTTGAAGCTTCATTTCTGGTGGTAGGGTATGAAAAGGGCTGTGGCTCAGTTTGTTGCTCAATGTTTGATCTGCCAGCAGGTTAAGGCAGAGCATCAGAGAACCGCTGGACTTCTTCAACCTGCTTCCTATTCCAGAGTGGAAGTGGGAACATATCACTATGGATTTTGTGACTGCTTTGCCGAAGAGTCTTAAGGGTCATAATGCCATTTGGGTGATTGTTGGTCGTTTGACAAAGTGTGCTCACTTCATTCCTTTCTGCATCGGTCACTTTACTGAGAGCCTTGCTGAGAGGTATATGCAAGAGATTGTTAGACTTCATGGGGTTCTAGTCAATATTGTATCTGACAGGGATACGAGATTCAGATCTCAGTTTTGGGAGAGTCTTCAGAACAGTTTGGGGAGTAAATTAAAGTACAGTACAGCTTTTCATCCCCAGACTGATGGACAGTCAGAGCGGACTATTCAGATTCTTGAGGACATGTTGAGGTCCTGTATGCTTCAGTTTGGTGGATCTTGGGAGGATCATTTACATCTCATAGAGTTCTCGTACAATAACAGCTTTCAAGCCAATATTAAAGCTGCTCCGTTTGAGGCACTCTATGGGCGGAAGTGCAGATCACCAGTGTGCTGGGATGATATTGGTGAGAGGAAGTTGTTGGGTCCAAAGTTGATCACCAAGACAGTGGATGCAGTGATTCAGATCAGGAAGCATTTGCAAGTAGCTCAGGACAGGCAGAGGCGGTGGGCTGATGTCCATCGTAGGGCTTTGGAGTTTGTTGTTGGTGACCATGTTTTCCTTAAGGTATCGCCGTGGCGCGGTGTCATTCGGTTCGGTGGCGGGGGCAAGCTTTGCCCTAGGTTTATTGGACCATTTGCGATTTTGGAGCGAGTAGGCAAGGTAGCCTATCGTCTTGCATTGCCGCCAGCTTTATCAGGAGTGCACGATGTTTTCCATGTCTCACAACTCAGGAGATATATCCGAGATGAGAGCCACGTGATTGACTATTCAAAGTTGACCATTCGGCCGAATTTGACTTATGAGATTCCGCCAGTTGCTATTGTGGATCGGCGGGAGAAAGTGCTTAAGAACAAGGTCATCAAATTGGTTCGTATCGCTTGCAATCCTCACTCGCCTGGTGAGTCGACTTGGGAGCTGGAGGAGGAAATTCAGCAGAAGTTTCCTCATTTGTTTCAGTAGATTGTTTGTGTTTTGCTTTTTGGTTGTTTTGTTTTGCTTGGGGTTACCCTATGTATCTTTCTTTTGAATTTCGAGGACAAAATTTTCTTGTAGGTGGGTAGGATTGTAACCCCTGTTTTTCACTTTATGTATTTTTGACTGTATGTTTCATTTTTGGTATTTTTCTCCCTTGTATTTTTCTGAACCGTATATTGGATTTGATTTCAATATATATTCGTTTTATTTCATTCTGAGCTCCTTGTGTTTGATTGTTTGTCTCTTTTGATCGTTTTCCATCATTTTGATCATTTCCTCTTTTTTGGTCTCGTTATCTTTATTTTATTGTTTCATGGTGTTGTGGTGGAGTTTTGGTGGTGTTTTTCATTTCCCATGACTTTTAACTCCTCATAAGATTTTTAAAGAGCCATAGAATTCACTCTAAATTGTATTCCTATTGGTATTTGACCCAATATCTATTACCCATTTGTATACCTATTACTACATGCAAATACCCACAACCCAATAACCCACATTTACACCCTATATATATACCTCCTAATCACAAACCCTAACCCTAACACCACAAACCCTAAACTCTCTCCCTCTCTCCTTCCAGCCTACACACAACCCGAGCCCTCAACCCCATCAACCGGCATCCATCTACGACACCCCCCTAGGCCGGCCTTCCACCCATCTCCGGCCATCTCCACTTTCGGCCATCCACACCACACAAGCCCAACCCTCCTTGCTTGCCGAACCCTCAAAACCACCACCATCATCAAGTTTGCACTTTTTGAACCCCATACTCTTTCTTCGTGGTGTTTCTCAAAGTGGGTGCTTTCCACTTTGTTCGTTGCATCAAGGGATTCGTTCGTGAGAGGATTTTGTTCGTAGTTGCTTGGATTCGTGCTTGGAGCGGATTTTGTTCGTGGGTTTTTCTTGTAGGATTATTTGCATCGTTCTTCATCCCTAAAATAAGGCAAGTAACTTATACTCCAATTCATTTGTTTGATGCAAGTACCAAAGTTCACCTATAGTGTAGTTGGGTCTACAGACAACCTAAGATTGTGTTTTCCTTGATGGGTTTTGTCTCTATTGTGATATTTTGGCCATAGATGGCTTATGTCACAAATCTTGATATGTGATAACCTAGGTTTTTCCCAATTCCTGATTTTTGACATGTATGTAAATATTTGTATGAATTTATGTTTGGATTAAGACTCATGTGAAATAATAGGTGTGGACATGTTAATAACCCTAAATCATGATGTTTAGATGCTTGGTAGGTTGTATTTCAAGTTTGGATGTGTTTGGATCAATATTCTTGAAGTTATGATGTTCTTGATTTGAAGTGTGAAATCTGTAAATTGTGGAGATTCTGTTTTGATTGCTGTTTTCGTCCATACTACAGCCAGTATCTTGATTCCTGTACAAAATATGAAATTTAGATAATTTTGTCTATTTTCAAACCCCACTGGTTTTTCTTGGTTTGGATTTCTTATGACTGAGTTATGACTGTTTTAGTACAGAGGTATCGATCTATTCCAGATTCTGTTTTGGGTTAATTTTGTTAACAAACTATCAAGAACTATTCTATACATATTATCTTAATCCAATATTTTGGTCAGTGTTTCTTTATGATATTAGGGACTACCCAAAATTTTGATGAATTTAATTGATAAGTTTATGTAGTGTTTCATGCTCGTTTCTAAAATCTATACATGCTATATTTTACTTGCTGTTCTGTAAAGAACTCTATTTTCACTATGATTTCTTTTACTGTATGAAAATTCTTTGTGAAATGTGAAAGTTAGTAAATTTTATTTATTTTTATATCTCTTTGGCAGAATTGAATTTCGTTTCACTGGTTGCGAGATATCTTAGTTTTCGTACAACAGTGTTGGGATTTCCAGATTCGCTAAACTATGTTTTCTTGATGCTTTCTTATTTTTGATGACTTATCTATCTTTCCTGGAAAATTCTGAAATTCTATATTTTGATTCTGTACATATTGGGGAATACCCCAGATTTTTCGTGGATTTATTTACTGTGTTTTCATGCTGTTTTCATGCTCTTGAATTCGTTTTCTTGATTTCTGGCTGAACCTAATTCCTGTGTTCAAATCAGTTTTGAGTTGTGTTGTTGTGAACTGGTATGTGAATTAATTATGCTCGCTGGATGCGTGTGGATATCTATTTTCCAGATCCTTCAACGGATCTAGATTTTCTTGTTTGTAACTCTTGGAATCACTGTTTTTTTTTACAGCATAGTCTTGCTGTCCTGAACTTAAGATGCGTTTACTTTATTCGTTTATGAGCTATCTTGCACTTGTACATGCTTATCTTGCTACTTGCACTTGTCACATGATCATGCCATGCTATTCTTGATATATTTTGCACATATACATGTTTGTTGGACATTAATAATAAATAACCAAGCCGGGGTTTAAGGGGCAGATCTAATAGTGGATAGTTCAGAAATGTGTACTCGGAAGGGGATCCACTGATCCTACGTGATACTTGACATGATTACTTGATACTTGCACGCAAGACACGATACTTGCCACTTGCACTACTTGACACGTGATTACATGATACATGATACTTGGAGCTTGGAGCTCAATTACTTGCTTGTCCCCTTTATGGTCCACTATGAAATCTAAAGCGAAACTGTTTTGTTGTAGCAACCATGTAGTATGGGCTGCATGAAGTATTACCTAGATAGTAATTCACTACAAGACTTGATACACGTTACTTGAACATGATACTTGAACATGATACGTGAACATGATACATGCTTGCTTGATACATGACAACAAGATTACATGAGACTTGTTTACATGAGACTTGAAACTTGATACTTGATACATGAACATATGACACTTGACACTTGATGCATGTTTATAGGATACTTGATTACTTGACACTTGATTTATACCATGTACACTTGACACTTTTACCATGCTAGTTGTTTACACTTGACATCATACTTATACCATGTGCTTGTATCCTACATTATAAGTGACCCGTGACTTGCTATTGACGGGTACTTGTGTTTTCTCTTTTTCTCTTTCCTGCATTCGATAAATTGCAGATTATGAAGAACAGGTTCAATATGGTATTGGAGACTTGAAGTATTAGTGCTATTTGTTTTATTATTATTTCATGTATCGTGCTTGAACAATAATTGTATTCGTGAGACTTGGATTATTCTTGTATTTGTGAGACTTGGATTTATTTCTTGTATTTGGGCAATGTGACCCAAGACTTGTGTTTTTTCAGATCATGACTATTTGAGATTTAAGTATTTGGTTTCAAGTATTCGTGATGGTATTTTGACTCATTATGTGCATGTGGTTGATAAATCGCTTCCGACTCTGTATATTTCTCGTGCATGTTGTTAAGATTTCTTGAACAGCTTATGGATGATGAAAATCATTCGTTAGGCTTTTGTTACGTATCCATATTTCGTATTCTTTTGGGAAGCGGGGCGTGACAGGGTTTAACCCCCCTTCAAGATTAAACTATCAAAACATAGATCTACAAATTCAAAACAAGTCCTAGCATGATCTTTACTAGATTCATCATAATAATATAAGTAAAACACATCAAGAGACAAGAAGTATCACCCACCTCAAAGAAGATCAACTTGAAGAACACTAGTAGTAATAAAGAAAAAGTCTTCTCCTGCTTCTTGCAAAAATCCAAAATCCAACTCCAAGAAAATAATGAAAAATAAAGTTTTTGGCTTCAGAACATTAGTGCAGCTACTGCTCCTAATATAGGCCGGGATTAGGTTCTTGGGTTTCACAAAGTTTACAAAAATACTCCTCAAGAAAATTATATTCACATATATGGATCCTTTCAATTATTAGTTAATCAAATTAATTTAAAATAAAATAAAATTAAATCTCCTCACTCTCCTGATTTGGCCGGACAAAATGCACAGCCCAGAAAAATCCAAATCTGGAGATTTTATTCAAGTGACAATTTTGCACAAAAGTCTCTCTATTTGTAATATTTGCAAACAAGCCATTAAATATTCGAAAAAAATGCAGAAAAAAATAGAATTATTATCTACTAACAAAGATTAGATTTTCCAAATAAATTTTCTGACTCCAGGAAGAATATTTTCAATAAAGTCTCCAACAATCTCAAAATTGCGTAATCATATATTTATTCGATTAAATCAATAAAAATCAACCAAATACGAAAATAGTCTAATTCCTTAGAGCCTTCACTATATAGTCGGCCCTAAATGCAACCACACAATTTTTAAGTTCAGTTTTCACCCCTAAACGACTTTTTACAAAAAAACTCTTTCTTTTAAAAAATTACGAAAGTAGTTTTCTTTATTCAGAAAAATACTAAAAATTCAAATGTACCCAATAACAAATAATAGGAGTTGTTCATCAACCCATAATTCTAAATTCACACTTCGAAAATATTTGCACGTGTGAAAATATCAATTTTACGAAAATTCAAAATAATTAAATAAATTGATTTAAAAATTATTTATTAGTTCAAAATATTTAATTAAAATTTACGGGGCGTTACATCACTCCCCCCTTTAGTATAGTTTTGTCCTCAAAACTATCCCCAGTAAGAGGATAACAAAAATACAAAAATTACACAACGGTTTCAGAAAATCATTCTATATTTATTTTCTAATTACATTGTGTTGATAACTAAAGAAAATAACGTATAATAGGAACAATAAAGTAAATACGAAAACTAACAGAGCAACAAGTATAACCAAAAAAATCCATAAAGCATAAAACTAATGCCAAGAAGATATATAAAATTGTATTAAAAAAATATGAACTATGCAATAACTTGTCGAAAGCATATAGATAGTCAATTAATGCATACAAATTTTTTACAGCATAATTATCATAACTAGCATAAATTAATCAATAATACTTTAAAGCACACAAAGAAATCAAAAGCTTCCTTAAAACTTGAATACACTATAAAAACAAGGCATTATGAATTTAAGGATTAATGAAAATAGACAAACGTACGTAACACGAAACTTAGACAGGAATACGAGTAAAGAAAACAATAATTTTAGTCAGTAAACAAAATATTAAGCACCCCAAAGGTCGTTGAAACATTTGGATGAAACCAGAAGATGCAAAATAGATATATGAACAGGTCAACAACAAAAAAATGATTATTGATCAAATAACATCGTAAAAGATCATTATAGTAAGAAGATAATAACGCCAACCATACAAAATAAGGAGCAAAAAGAAAAAGTTAAGAACACGAATAATGGAAAAAGTAAATAATAATAAAAGTAACATTTGCAAATGTCTCTGGTCTGGCCATAAATTTTAACAAGTCCTCTCTTATATACTTTGGCAAATTAAGAGCGAAGCTTCAGGCTTTCTTGACCATTCTGGTTGCAAGCAAGAAAGCTCACCAATTAACTACCTTGGCATGCTCCTCACTAGAGGGAAACTGAGCAAAAGAGATTGGCAACCACTCATTCTCAAAATTGAAAGAAGACTCTCAGTGTTGAAAGGCAAGATGCTATCTAGGGGTGGGAGATTAATACTAATCAATTCTATACTCAGTTGTCACACCCTGCTTCCCAAAAGGAATACAGAATACGGTACGCGACTAAGCCTAGCGAATAGTTTTCACCATCCATAAGCTGTACAGATCTACTTGACTAAGCACAACGGTAAATATAACAATATACTCAATCAGGCATGCATAAACAATTATAAATCAATAATATTCATTCGCAACAATAATGAATATTCCAAACAAATACGAGATCTGAAACAAAATAATATCCTGGTACTACAAGCCCAAATATAAGTCTCAATACAGTACATGAATAAAATAGTTCAAACTAAACATTAAGCAAAATTTCCAATGCGCAACTCAAAACTTTTGCTCACCAACTCCAGTAGGCAAGCTGTAACGCCTCGATTTTCACACACAGGAAAATCGTAGCACACCCAGAAATATTTTCCTTCAATTGAGTACATAAACATAATATAATATAGGAAAATGCGGAAATCTTAAAATAAATCCAAACCTCTTGGATTAAAAAGATGATGGGCACAGGATGTCACAACTCTATTCTTAAACTCCAGGTACTCTTACCTGCACAACACAATCTGTGGGTTCGTCAGCGTGTGAGGCTGACGGTAAGAATCACAACAGCTTTAACTAACTCCAAAAATAACATAATAACATACAAGGCATAATAGAAATAAAACTAGAATCAATAAATGTAAACAAGAAATAGTCAAATATACGATGTCATATGAGTGTGTTTATCAGCAATTTAGTAAAACATTCAACACATATTTATCATGAAAACATGCACAATTCAAAAAATGCTCTTTTTAATGCATGCTTGTTTGGAATGAGATGCCGCCCATACAACATATTTTCCGAATACAAGCTACTAGCGTTCATTACAAGGTTCAATCCCACGTTATGCAAAACATGCTCATGTATTCCACACTGTTTCTGACATTTATCTAGTGACTAGTAAGGTTGCAGTTGTTCGGTCAAATTCCGTTACTGTAGTCGGTAGTGGTCATGCCGGAAAACCCTGCGGTCTTTCTCCACTCCTGAGCATCTATAATGATGCCCAACCCTGGTGATCTCTCTCCGCTTCTCTGCCTTACATATTCCAACCCGCCCGAACCTAGAAATGTCTTTCTCCACTTCTGAGCATCCACAATGGTGCCCAGCCCTGTGGTCTTTCTCCGCTTTCGGACCTCTAACACTACATCCCAGAAATTAACAGTCGAGACAACGCCGCACGTGTCCCCTTGACAAGTGAATACAATTTTCAATAATTATATAAATCCCAATACTTGTGAAAATTGATTTCTTAGTCTCATATGAAATTTCAATGAGTCTACTAAAACATTATAGTTAAGAACCTCTAGTTTCACCCCAATTAAATCTGTCTAAAACCATTTATAAGACAGTAGGTCCAAAATTCAGAAATCGGAGCTGTTGCTACTTTAAAAATCACAAAAATTCCATACTTCTTGAAAATTGGATTTCTTAGAAAATAAGTATGATATTCAGCCAGAATTTACGAAATAAATTCTATTTCATTTCTAAAGCAGTAATGTATTCCGATTTTATTAAAATACCAAACAACATCCAAAAATTGTGAAATTTTTGAAGCGATGTTGTACACATATATATGATACACATACAAAAGTTTCAGTCTCATAATCAATGTATGTAAAAAGAAACGATTTTCTGAAGGGAGATCAAATTCCAGACAAAATTATAATAATGTTTATAAGATAATTATATCATAATCCCAATGATTAATTAACAGCAATTAATACCCATAATCAAACAACATTCATATGTAATCTAAACACGATTTCTCAATTTATTATCTAGCATGCATACATCCTATAATATAAAAAGAGTTGGTTAAAGTTGTTACCCACTTTTTATCGTTTCCAGTTTTGATCGATTCTACGATCAATTTGAAGACGACAGCAACACGAACAATGACAATGGCTCTATGGTCGGCAACCACGTCGATGATGACGGTATCACGAACTGCAATTGTTCGCCAAGTTCGAGAAGCGAATGAAGTAAAAATTGTATTAATATATATATATATATATATATATATATATATATAACAATATAATATATTCACATATATATAAAGAGAGGGACAGAGAAGGGGAGAGAGACGAACATAGAGAGAGTGAGAGAGAGCTAGAGAGAGAAAGAGAAAACAGAGAGATAAAGTGAGAGAGAGACAGAGACTGAGACTGAGAGATAGAAAAACATAGAGAGTGAGGGAGTTACAGTGGGAGAATCGGGGGTTGACGATGGCGACGGAGGGGAGCTCTGGGGTGGCGGCGGTGACAGGACTTGGTGGCGGTAATGGCGATAATTGCGGGGTGGTGCTTCGGGTGGAGGAAAGGTGGTGGTCAACCATGATGGTGAGCGAGAGGTTGGGAGCAGCGGTAATGGTGCTCGGTGAGGTGGAGAGGTGCTTCGGAGGTGTTTGGTGATGGTGGAGATGAGCACGATGGCGAAGTGGAAAGCTTGGGTGGCGATGTGAGCAGACAGGAGGTTGTCGATGAGGTCAGGATGGCGCTGCGGTGGTGGAGAGCGAAGGTGGTGGAAGACGACAACGAGGTGCTTCGGAGGTGATAATGGCGACGAGTGAGCTGTGGCGGAGCTCTGAGTTTCGATGGTGGCAGTAATGGCGATCGAGATCTCGGAGTTTTGATGGAGTGGAGCTCGGGGATGTGGTGAGGAGACAGGGTGGTGACGGAGGGGAGCAATGTGAGCGGCGAGGTGGATGACGATGGCAGTGGCGAGGAGGCCGTCAACTGCGATGGTGATTGAGCTTGGTGACGGTGCGGTGGAGCTTCGACGGTGCTACGGCAGCTAGGAGGAGAGGAGGAGAGGAGGAGATGGTAGCGACTGCGATGGAGCTCTATCTTGACGACGATGGTGAGCTTGGGTTTCGGCTTCGGTGAAGACGAACAGGAGGAGCACGGCGGTGATGGGTTCGATGGTTGCAGGTGTCGAGCTGGCGACAGTGAGAGGAGGGGGTGGAGGCGAGTGGTAGTGAGCGGCAATGGCGTTAGCGGTTGCGAGGAGTTGACGAGGTGGAGGCGAGCACGGCGATGGCGCTTGTTGTGGGCTTTGGGTTTTCGGAAGAGGAAACGAAGAAGAAGCGGGAGAAGGGAGAAGGTGAACAGGGTGGGTGACTGTATATATATATATATATATATATAATATAGGAGATGAGAGACAGTAAGAGAGAGAGAGTGACTGGGATAGAGAGAAAGAGATGCGTAAGATTGAGAGATCATGGGAAGGTATTTATAGGGGTGATGGAATGCTGCATATGTGCATGTCAAAGTTTAGCTATAGGTTAGAGTCATATAGGAAGGGAGAAAAATGGAAAAAGACGACAGTTCGAGTTTGTAGGAGGAGGTGGAGGCAGTAGGATAGGGAAGTGGGCATTTAATGCCGTTAAATGTGATTGGGGACTGTTGGATTAGGATTAGAGATTCAATTAGGATTAGGATTTAGGATTTAGGAACAACTTAGATTTAAGATAACTTACAACCTATAAATCAGATTGAGAAACTGCAAGATGTTCTAGATTCCAGACTCGATGGGATACGATTTTCATGTATAAAGTTTCTCAATTTGAATGAAGAGAACTATGTCAAATTCTCAGTGCAAGGTCAAGAAATCTAGCAAAGTTGGATATTCAAATCAACGGTCGTATTTTGAATGAATCAGAAAATATCTGGATTGGGTTCAAAAGAAATATCAAAATGAATTCGAAAGATCGAAAAAATATTTAGAAAATAGAAATAAAAATTACCAAAATTTAATAGTACACATATTATCCATAATGGTACAAAATACACATGTATAACATGTGCTGGGACAAAATTGTCATAGTTCAATTTTGCGGGGTGTTACACTCTCCTCCCTTAGAAAAGTTCTGTCCTCAGAACTTACTAGGGTGCGCGTCTGTAACAAGAACACTCCACCAACATAATTGATGGGGTCCTTAATTAAAAAAAGAGTATATTGAAATTCACAACTTCATCTTGTGACAGAAAGAGATTAAGAGGAAAAATGCATTTATTAAGGGAAACATCGAAAAGAACAAGCAATAAATAAGCGATCGTGTGCTACGATGTTCAACCACTTAAACATCCAGAGTGACATTATTCACTCCTAAATCAAAAACACTAAGACAACAAAAAATATTTGCATAGACAACTAGATGACTCAACAAATTAAAACTCGGGTTCGAAATCTGAACCCCCACTACTACTGGGCACTCCCAACATCCTAGTTGAGCTGGGTCACCAGCTGGTCCCGTTCCGGCACGTACTCCTCCAATTTCTTGATGAGCTCTTTCGGCGATGCAGCTGAAACCAAGATGCGTCTGGCCTTACTGGATACAAACTCCTCGGTCACATCGAATCTATGAAGGATAAAAGCGAGTCGTAATATCCCTCAATATTCAAAAGACCTACCGGCTTGCTGTGGATCCCCAGTTGAGCCCAGGTGAGCACCTCAAACAATTCCTCCAGTGTTCCATAACCTCCGGGCAAGGCTATGAAAGCATCGACAATGCGAGCCATCTCAGCTTTCCTCTCGTGCTTGTTAGAGACAACTCTAACCTCTCCTACATTCCCTCCAGTAATCTCCTTTGGCATCAAATCCTTAGGGATCACTCCCGAAACATGTCGGCCACCGGCATGAACAGTGTTGGAGACGCGACCCATTAATCCTATGCTTCCACCGCTATAGACCAGATCGATATTCCTTGCCACTATCTCCTTGCCGAGCTCGAAAGAAGCTTCGTGGTAACTAGCTCTCTTTCCAGAGCTACTGCCACAAAATATACAGATCCTGCCGAATCTTGAAGATGATGAAGATCTTCTTCTCCGCTTCAACTTCTTCTTCCACTGATTTTCTCTGTCACTGCTTCTCTTTCTGCCGATTGTAGATCTCTTCTTTCTTCTTCCAATGCCAAGCCGGTCTCTTTCTCTTCTTGATCCGCCGTTTTACTCTCTCTCTTCTTCCTCTTTCTTCTCCGACTTCTCTTTCGCCGATTCCTCTCTTTCTCTTCCCTTTTCTTTCTTTCTTCTCTCTCTCTTCCTCTCGTTCTCTTCCCCTTTCTTTCTTTTTCTTAACTTCTTTTATCCTTCTTTTATCTCTTATTCTTCTCATTAATCCTCCCTACAAAATTTTCACTTCAATCCCTACTGACTCTAAATTTTCATTTGGATCCCAAACTCCAAAATTTATTGATATAACTAACCCGTAAAGTCATAGTCAACGATTACTAGGAAATTCGAGATATTATATCCTTCCTCCAATCTTGATATCACAGCTGGCGTGATATTGGTCAGTAATCAGCATTTCTCACGAATGCGTGGCTACTGCCAAAATCCTACCGAATTTCTTAGGCTCAACACTCAACTCATTGCAAATTTGAGAGATACAGGAGTATATGAAGATCCAGTATCAAATAAACATTGGTTTTTATTCCAAGAGATATCTTGTTACATCAAAATATTAACAGTACATCCTTATTATTGCAAGCCTTAATAAAACATCACTCATTCGCACCAGTGATGACATTCTCTTAATCTTCTACACCTTGTTCGGAGAGTGCAAAGTTTCGCCCCAGGTTGTATGACTTTTTCTCCTGATTCGTGGGCTCTTGGTTTGGTTCTTTCTGCTGATATTGGGGGCAGTAGGGTTTGATGTGGCCCCTTTTGCCACAGCTGAAGCATGTCACTTTCTTTTCTCTCTTCGGGACACTTTGTCCTGTAGTGTCCGGCCTCTCCACAATCATAACATCTCATTACCTTTTGGGTGATCACACCACTTTTTTCTCCAGTTAATTTGAGCTTCTAAGTTGGTGACTGTTTTTCGTAGTGGTTTGATGTCAATTGTTTGTTTCTTTTGTTCTCGTCGTTCCTCTTGTCCTTACCCAATGGGTAGTTTTCCCTGTATGACTCGGCGACAGCAGTGCTGAACTCTGTTCGCAATTCGCCTACTTCTTCCTGTAGATAACTATGAGCTTGATTAGATTTCCTCTTTTCTCCTGCAAGCATGCTCGTGAGTTCACTAAATTTCCGCGCCGCTCGAGACTGGATTCTCCTTAGAATCTTGATCTCAATCTCCAGGGCAGTAATGCTCCTCTGGTCTTCCAATTGTTGTCCCTCTAGTTGGCCTGTCTTCTACTGATATCGGTAGAGTTGTCGTTGAATTGAGACTATCTTATGATCATTCCTGCTCAGTGCAAAAGGGACATCCGAAGATTCGTTTAAAGAGTAGACTGGAGGTGGAGTAAGTAGGTGCATCTCTTGGGGTTCTTCTTCCTCTTTCGGTTCTTCCTCAGGATCTTCCTTTTCAGGATCTTCCTCTTCTTCATCATTGAAAAACTCATCTTCCATAGGATTTTGGTCATCCGCCATCCGACAGGAGAGGGAGGGAAAAATCAATTCGCGTAGGATATCATAAATGCTAAGCTAAAAAATAATCATAGCATTCATGACCCCAAACTAAAAAAAATACATCTAGTGTCAACCTAAGCCCGTTTCCCATATTATTTTTAGTACTACCAATTGAAGTCAGCTCTGATACCACTCTGTAACGCCCCGATTTTCACACACAGGAAAATCGTAGCACACCCAGAAACCTTTTCCTTCAATTGAGTACATAAACATAATATAATATAGGAAAATGCGAAAATCTTAAAATAAATCCAAACCTCTTGGATTGATAAGATGAATGGCACAGGATGTCACAACTCTATGCTTAAATTCCAGGTACTCTTACCTGCACAACACAATCCGTGAGTTCGTCAGCGTGTGAGGCTGACGGTAAGAATCACAATAGCTTTAACTAACTTCAGAAATAACATAACAACATAAATGGCATAATAGAAATAAAACTGGAATCAATAAAAGTAAACAAAAAATAGTCAAATATACAATGTCATATGAGTGTGTATATAAGCAATTTAGTAAAACATTCAACACATATTTATCATGAAAACATGCACAATTCAAAAATGCTCTTTTTAATGCACGCTTGTTTGCAATGATATGCCGCTCATACAACATATTTTCCGAATACAAGCTACTAGCGTTCATTATAGGGTTCAATCCCTCGTTATGCAAAACATGCTCATGTATTCCATACTGTTTCTGACATTTATCTAGTGACTAGTAAGGTTGCAGTTGTTCGGTCAAATTCTGTTACTGCAGTCGGTAGTGGTCATGCCAGAAACCCTGCAGTCTTTCTCCACTCCTGAGCATCCATAATGATGCCCAATCCTGGTGGTCTCTCTCCTATTCCTGGCCTTACATATTCCCCCCCGCTCGAACCCAAGTGGTCTTTCTCCACTCCTGAGCATCCATAATGGTGCCCAACCCTGTGGTATCTCCGCTTCCGAACCTCTAACACTAGATCCCAGAAATTAACAGTCGAGACAACACCGCATGTCTCCCCTTGACAGGTGAGTACAACTTCCAATAATTATATAAATCCCAATACTTGTGAAAATTGATTTCTTAGTCTATATGAAATCTTAATGAGTCTACTACAACATTGTAGTTAAGAACCTCTAGTTTCAATCCAATTAAATCTGTCTAAAACCATTTATAAGACACTGGTTCAAAATCCAGAAATCGTAGTTGTTGCTACTTTAAAAGTCACAAAAATCTCATATTTCTTGGAAATTGGATTTCTTAAAAAGTAAGTATGATATTCGGCAAGAATTTATGAAATAAATTCTATTTCATTTCTAAACTAGTAATGTATTCCGATTTTATTAAAATACCAAACGACGTCCAAAAATTGTGAAATTTTGAGGAGATGTTGTACATGTTGGATCCTGTAGGCGAGACAACAAACCCTAGAGGGAGGTGAATAGTGTTAATAAAAAAACTGCGGAAATTTTCTCGGTGCAGTCGACTTGGTTGTGAGCCAGTCGACTGAAATGATCAAATAAAGGTAAATACAATAACTCGGTGCAGTCGACTTATAGATAAGGCAGGCGACTGAAGACACAAAGACAGTACAACTAATACGAGCCTGATCAGTCGACTGATAGTGCAAGGAGTCGACTGTCCAGACAAGTTTCACAGAACTAAAAGTAAACAAATAGTAAGTGCGAAATCAAGACAACCAATCACAGAGTACACAAGATATATCCTGGTTCGGTCCTCCCGACCTACGTCCAGTCTCCAAGCAACCCACTTGAGATTTCCACTATTCTTGAAAAAGTTTACAAGAATACCCTACGGCGTTAAGACAACAACCTTGTCTAACCCGTAGTCCTTTCTCTCAACCAGAGAAAGCAGACCCACTCTACTACCAAGAGTGAAACAAACCGACTCTACAACCTAGAGTCAAAAACCACTCTCCAACCGAGAGCAAAAAGAACAAGAAAAACTTTACAGTCAACCTATAGCCTTGTTGGTGTATTGTGTTGTTGCACGTGGCTAAAAACAAGGTCGACTTCTATACTCAGTCCAGAGCGAAATCGTTGCTATACTGTACTGAGTGTAGAGAACCAGAGAATTTGAACTTGAAAGCTTTTTCTCAAATTTTTCACTTAGAATTTTCTCAAGGAGTGCTCGGATCTCAAAAAATTGTTGTGAGATCTTTTCAGTGAGATCTGAACTCTAAATAGAGTTTGATCTCCTGAACGTTGGGGGACAGTTATTCCAACTGTCAACCAACGGATCTTTAGCTTTTGATTTTGAAAAATTGAATTTGAAAACAGAAAACGGTCAAAAGCACTCGAACAGTCGACTGGGTTGCCATATGAGTCGACTGGTCAGAGTTTGAATTAATTTAAACAGTTTTGTACTTGTCAGTCGACTGCCAGAGGTATCAGTCGACTGGTACTCAACAGTTAAACTATATCAAGTTGTTTTGACTCTTTTGTTGTTTTTGAAAAAACACACATTATGAAATTGTGAGTGTATGTGTGTGTGACAAGGCTTTACAATCAGACTAAGACTCAACAAAAGTAAAATACAATGTTTTACAAGACATAACAACTTGACACATTTGAGCTTGAGGTCTTGAGTCTTGATTTGAGTCTTGAGTCTTGTCTTGAGTCTTGTCTTGAATCTTGTCTTGAGTGAAGTCTTTGTCTGTAGCCTTTGAGCTTGTTCATTTGTTCAGCTGAAATAATCTTTTGTATGTGCAACTTGCAATGTTAGCTGTATAACATATACACATGTTGCAGTGTGTTGTGATCATCAAAATCAAGAATCTCTTCCTCAAGCTAATTATGATGATCCACGTACTCTCTATGATTGTGTCTCTTATCTCATGCAACATTCAGAGACTGTGGATACCCAGCTTCACAACCTTGATTCCAAACTTGATACCCTTGATTCCAAACTTGATCATCTCACTTGATCAAGTTTGGAATCAAGGGTATCAAGTTTGGAATCAAGGTTGTGAAGCTGGGTATCCACAGTCTCTGAATGTTGCATGAGATAAGAGACACAATCATAGAGAGTACGTGGATCATCATAATTAGCTTGAGGAAGAGATGGACCAGAAGAGGCAGAAGGTCTAGAAGGTCTAGCAGTAGAACCTAAAGGAGCTTGAGAAAGTGGAGGAGAACTAGGAGTGGGTTGGGGTTGTTGAGGTGGAGTATCAAGGAACTTCATACGTGCTAAACTGGCACGATCGAAACACTCATAGTGCGTAACGACATTGGTCTCGGAATCGAGATCAATACCGAAAGCTACAAAGACACGAGTGAGAAGCCCACCAAAAGGTAAGAAGTGAGTGTGGTTTTGTTCAAATTTAGAAAAGATGACACGACCCCAATTTACAGCAATTTTACCAAATATTGCATAGACAGCTTTTTTGTAATTCTAGAGAATACTGGTCATAACTTCCTCTTTTGGGAAGAATGTTATAGGCGAGTATTCTAGCTACTAGCTTAGCAATAGGGGTAATATTTTTGCTAGTCATTGGAGGGCTGTGATGGGGTAAAAAAATTCTGGATAAAATAGAAGCATCATCAAGAAGAACATCATTAAGATCTAATCCTCCGTCATCAAGACCCATTATTTGATTGATTCGCATGGGTGTGAGTGTCATTTTAATATTTTTCACAGATGAACGGATAACTACATTCCCATCGTGTTTTTGGACAACCCTCATATTTGTGTAAAACAAATAAATGAGTTGGGGATAATAGTTGGGTTGATTAGATAGAGAGAGATAGTCATAAAGACTACTATTTTGAAATAAGGGGATAAGATGAAATCGATCAAGATCATTGAAATTAACAAATCTTCCAGGGAAGATGACAATGGTACAAATAATGTACCATCGTTCAAGGAGGAGTTACAGTGGGAGGCTTGGGGGTTGACGACGGCGACGGAAGGGAGCTCGGGGGTGGCGGTGATGGTGAGCTTCGAGGAGGCAGGCGATGGTGGAGCTCGAGAATGACGACGATGGCGAGAGTTTGTGGCGGTGGAGTTGACGAGGTTGGCAGTCGAGAGTTCGGAGGGAGCTCGAGGGTGGTGGGAGCTCGAAGCTTGACGACGATGGTGAGGAGGAGTTTCGGTGGAGGTCAAAGAAGATGGTGATGGCGATGGCGGTGACGGGAGTTGGTTGCGGTAATGGCAATGATTGCGGGGTGGTGCTTCGGGTGGAGGAGAGGTGGTGGTCGACCATGATGGTGAGTGGGAGGTTGGAAGCAGCGGTATTGGCACTCAGCGGGGTGGAGAGGTGCTTCGGAGGTGTTTGGTGATGGTGGAGATGAGCACGACGGCGAAGTGGAGAGCTTGGGTGGCGGTGTGAGCAGCGCGGGAGGTTGTCGATGAGGTCGAGGTGGAGCTGCGGTGGTGGAGAGCAAAGGTGGTGGACGACGACGGCGAGGTGCTTCGGAGGTGATAATGGCGCCGAGTGAGCTGCGATGGAGCTCGGAGTTTCGATGGTGGCGGTAATGGCGATCGAGGGCTCGGAGTTTCGATGGAGTGGAACTCAGCAATGTGGTGAGGAGACAGGGTGGTGACGGAGGGGAGCATTGTGAGCGGCGAGGTGGATGATGATGGCAGTGGCGAGGAGGCCGTCGACTGCGATGGTGATTGAGCTTGGTGACGGCAAGGTGGAGCTTCGATGGTGCTACGACAGCTAGCAGGAGAGGAGGAAAGGAGAGGAGATGGCAGTGACTGCGAGGGAGCTCTAGCTTGATGACGATGGTGAGCTTAGGTTTCGGCTTCGGTGAAGACGAACAGGAGGAGCACGGCGGTGACGGGTTCAATGGTTGCAGGCATCGAGCTAGCGACAACGAGAAGAGGGGGTGGAGGCGAGTGGCAGTGAGCGGCAATGGCATTGGCGGTTGCGAGGAGATGACGAGGTGGAGGCGAGCACGGCGACGGCGCTCGTTGTGGGTTTTGAGTTTTTCGGAAGAGGAAACGAAGAAGAAGAGGGAGAAGGGAGAAAGTGAATAGGGTGGGTGACTGTATGTGTGTGTGTGTGTGTGTGTGTGTGTGTGTGTGTGTGTGTATAATATAAGCGATGAAAGACAGTTAGAGAGAGAGTGACTGAGATAGAGAGATAGATGCGTGAGATTGAGAGATCGTAAGAAGGTATTTATAGGGGTGATGGAATGCTGCATGGGTGCATGTCAAAGTTTAGCTATAGGGTAGAGTCATATAGGAAGGGAGAAAAATGGAAAAAGATGACAGTTGGAGTTTGTAGAAGGAGGTGGAGGCAGTAGGGTAGGGAGGTGGGCATTTAATGCCGTTAAATGTGGTTGGGGACTGTTGGATTTGGATTAGAGATTCAATTAGGTTTAGCAGTTAGGATTTAGGAACAACTTGGATTTAAGATAACTTACAACCTATAAATCGGATTGAGAAACTGCAAGATGTTCTGGATTCCAGACTCGATGGGATACGATTTTCATGTATAAAGTTTCTCAATTTCAATGAAGAGAACTATGTCAAATTCTCAGTGCAAGGTCAAGAAATCTAGCAAAGTTGGATATTCAAATTAACGATCTTATTTTGAATGAATCAGAAAATATCTAGATTGGGTTCAAATGAAAGATCAAAATGAATTCGAAAGATCGAAAAAATATTTAGAAAATAGAAATACAAAATACAAAAATATAATACTACGGATATTATCCGTAACGGTACAAAATACACTTGTATAACATGTGTTGGGGCAAAATTATCATAGTTTAATTTTGTGGGGTGTTACACAAGCGATCACCAAAACCTGCTCATATAGAAATTACGAGGAAAAGAAAGACAGGACAATATAATGCCCATTAAATGCAAGTTCTGGGCCGCAAGCAGTACAAGCAGGAAAAGGAATGGAAAAATATATTAAAAAAAATAGGAAGTACTGACATGGAGGAAAAGCAACAAAGGATGACAGTCAACGGATAACAGTAAACAGTAAAGAGTATAACAGTAACAGTGAAGTCAACAGTAACAGTGAAGTCAACGGTAACAGTAACAGGATGTGACAGTGAAAACAGTTGTTCTTATGTCTAATGTTCATTACTATGTAGGTAGCACTTCATGCGTCCCAAATTATACCACATGGTTGCTACATCAAACAGTTTCGTTTTAAGATTTCGTAAGGGAACCTATAGGGCCATATATTCAGACAAACAGTAACAGTAACAGTAATAAAAAACAGTAATGGTGTCATGGATCATGCCCTCATGCATCCAGAGATAAACAGTGGGTACCACAGTAACAGTGGGGAAAACGAGTTCCCTTCTGAATACACATTTCTATATTGTCCACTACTAGATCTTTCTCTTAAAACCCCAGCTTGATTATTTGTCATCATTATTAAACAGGTGTGAATGAACACAAATATGCTAAAAGACATGAAAAGAACAAAGGACAAGTCTAAGATAAATAGGAAGCACAAACGGGTGACAAAGCAACTTATAACAATAAAAACAACGAAACTTTCAGTTCTGGACTACAAGACACTACTGTACCAAATCTGAGATTCCCGTTGCTACAGATCTGCAAATCTAGATCCGTCCGAAAATCTAGAAACTAGACTCTTTGCCAAATTCAGCGCATATATACAAGTTATACAACAGCCAGATAAACATGGTTGGAAACAGCGTTTAATACAGAAGTTATGTTCAGCCAGAAAATACAAAATCTTGTTTATAAGCATAAAAAGGATTTGAAAACATCATAATTAATTCTGAGAAAAATCTGGAAGATTCCCTAGTATATCTAGTCTCAACATATAAAGTATCCTGAAATTATATTACAGATAGTATAGTTAAAAAAATTGGTAAAACAGAGTAAAATTTCAATTCTGAAAGTTCAGACACAGCAGTACCAAAATAGAGATAATTTGCAAAATATAATTCGAAATCTAGTTCTGTCAAAAGAGTGATAAAATAGAAAAATCAAGGTACAGTTCATATTCACAAAGTTTTCATAAAAAATGAATAGAATCTGGTTGAACACATAATTCTTTACTGAATAACATGCAGTTTGGAAATATATTGATTGGTTTCATAAGTATGAAATGCGATACAAAAGTCATTAATTAATTCCACAAAAATTAGAAATTGATTCCCGTCATATCTAAACATACTCAGCAAAATATAGAGTTCAAATTCTACTTTTAATATCATTTTAAAATAATAATTCATACAGAAATCACATAGTTCGGAATCTGAAATATACGATATGACTGTTGTAAAACAGCAATAACTCATGTATCGAAAATCGAAATTCAGATCCGTCGAAATTTCTGAAAACTAGAAAACAAAGCCTACAAATCATGTTCATAACTTTATTTATTTTACTGATGTTAACAGTGTCGAAATTACTATACAAAAATAGGGTAGCAGTGAAACAAAAGTTCTTTTATGCATATTATCAAATAGTTTAATCACAAACGATCCAATCTAAGATGGAATACAGAGCATGGTATATAGGTTACTCAAATCAGCATGGAATGTGAATAAACAATCTATAATAAGATAGTACATCATACAAACATCCATGAAACAATCATCTACAACATACGATATGTCACAACAAGCATAAGCATCAAGATGTACATCTAACCTAATTGTTTTCATGCAACGGGTAACAACTTATGGTGAACTAATCATGATCGAGAGATGAAGGAACGAATCAACTAACAAATATGGTCATCACGAGGGTACTAAACAATGTCATGAGAGACTACTTACGGTATTTAACTTGTATGATAAAAATTACATATAAGCTACTTGTCTGATAACGACAACAACGAAGAAGACAAAATAACGGTAACAGATCCCGAACAACGAACACAATGAACAAGAGAACGCACGAACAAGAGTGGGAACCAACACCAAAAAAATACACGTGCACAAGTGACGCACGTGCCCTCACACACAACCACACGACAACAGCACAGTAAGTGCGGCGACAACAACACAGGGGGTGGCGACAACGGCTAGGCACAGTGCCGAGGGTAGCTCGACGCTAGGGCGAGGAGCAACATCGGATGGAGCACAGGGTGAGGGTCGGCTTCGGCAAGAGAAGAAAACGACGACAATGAGGAAGTCGACAGCGACTAGGGGATCAGGATGGGGTGGCCAAGGGTGCACAGGGATGAGGGAAGAGCATGGTGTCAGGGATCAGGGTTGCCGACGTCAGGGGTCTACAGCGACGAGGATCGGGGTGAGGGGAGATGATGAAGGTCGGGAGTAGGGTAGATGATGGCTAGGGAGAGAGAGATGAATATTTGGGTTTGGTAATTAGGGTTAGGGTACAATTAGGAGGGTTATATAGAGTCAATATGTGTTTGGGCCAACTGGGTAGTATCCAATAAGAAGAAAAGAGTCTAATACGAGACAAATAGGCCATGAATTAGGTGTAGGCAATAAACAAAGACATGAATAAATTTGTAGATCTATCAAATGAGAATATAAGGGATGAATCAAACAAAAATGAATCATAAGGAGAACAACAACATACAATCAAAAGGGATGAAGAGAGATACAATCAAAAATAAAATGAAATAACCAGAAATTTAATTAAATACAAATAAAATACAAAAATGAGTCATAGGGGTTACATCAGAGCTTTGCCAGTCTACTTCTCCTCTTTCTTTAGGCTCCCCAGTTGGGTGATCAAAAGAATTGATTAGATTAGAAGTAGATTTTTTGGAGTGGTTCCGACGCTGATGTGAGAGGGGTGGCATGTATGCCGTGGAAGAATATATGCCAACCCAAGCAACAGGGAGGACTTGGAATTCTTGATCTGAAAGTTTTCAATGAAGCTCTACTCATGAAATGGTGGTGGAAGAATGTCTCTTCATACACGCTTGTTAGCCAAATGTTGTGGAGCTTATACTATAAAGGCCATTCTAACAGCTTGATATACTTCTCAAATGTTTCAAACTTCTGGAAAGGTATCTTCCTGCTCAAGAAGCAATTCTTACATAATGTAAACTGGAAGCTAGGAAATGGAAACCATATCAAACTCTGGACGTCAAGATGGATCAATGGCAACAACATCACCTCCATGTGCCCTACACTCGCCGCTGCGGCATGGAACCTGGATGCGGATGTTCTTTCCCAAGGAGCTTGGATCAATAACATCTGGCACTGGAGACCAAGGCTACACTGCGTCTCTAACCCCACCATTCGAGAGGAGAAACAGAGACTGCTAGGACTGATTGCAGACTGTCAACCTTCAAACTTAGGGGACCCCCTTCATGGATGTCACGCCCCGCTTCCCATTATACGGAAATACAGGCACGCAACTGAGGCCCAGCGAATGATATACATCATCCATAAGCTGTACAATTATAAGCTCAACAAGATCTTTATAACGCATTCACGCAGGGCATATATAATAATCACATGATTTGAAAATAGAATAATCATCATTTGGATAATACATCAACATCGGTCAAGATGCCCGGGAGTACAAGGTGGCAGAATTAAAATAATATGATAAGCAGTTCGCTATAACAACTAGATAAAATAGCGACTGGAAGAAAAACAACATGAAGTAGTAAGGAAGGAGCAACGATCATCTAGAGAGTCTGCTCGTCGGGTTCATCAGTACCTGTATAATTATTAACTCAAAGAAAAATAGAAAAGTTCCCATTAGAGCAAGTTTCGGGCAGCAATTAGCAACAAGTAGAAAAAGGGGTAATATAATAAGATATAATATGGAAGAAACAAGAAGTAGAAGTACAAATACAATATGGAAGTAAGCAAGAAACTGGGACAATATGATCATGTAAGTAATAACTGTAACTAGTGTATTCTAGACTTCAAGATATAAGCAATTGATAACCTAGGCTCAGTTAATCGATAATTATATAATCAAGGATCGAGAGTCATGTAATCAAGAGTCATGTAATCAAGAATCATGTAACGAAGAGTCATGTAATCAAGAATCATGTTTAGTGGAAATCTCGAGTTTATCTGTTTTATTAACTTATCTAATGCACGCAATCCTGTGTCCCATACCACAAGTTCGGTGCATATCAATCATGTGACGTTTAGACTTAATTAGTGAATTCTATAGGATTATGTACTCGGGTCTTCCAGTGATAGTATCAAGACATGTAATCATGAATCATGTAATCGAGAATTATGTAATCAAGAATTGTGTAATCAAGAATCACTATTTCGGGAAACACGGGTCCCCTTCCGAGTATACTCTCCTATATTGTCAACTATTAAGTCGTACCCTTATAACCCCGGCTTGTTATTCTTTTATGATTAATTATGAACATGCAGTTGGTACGACTAGTGGAACGGTGTAATCAAATAGTTTAGTCATGGAAAATATCAAGGGCAGTAATCATGGATGAGATATAACGGGTACATGTATCGAGAGTAGTTATTATAAATTATCAAGTGGTATAAAATGCATTCTATCAACCTATTATATATATGCAAGTTATTATTACAAGAACAATAATACACTCAGTTCATTAAATATGAAAAGTAATGGGTTTATATGCAAAACCGTAGAGATAAATTTTTAGACAACTTGACATATCTGCATTCAAATTCACTTTCCCGTTGTTACAGAAAAGCAAATCCGATTCCGTCAGAGATTCTAGAAAGTAGGCTCTTTCCCGGTTCTAACGCATATTCACAAGATACATTCTAAAGACAGTAGCTATGCGTACAAATTCATTCTTCGCTGGTTTCGATGTTTCGCGCGCATTCTAGAAATTCGGAGTTACAATACTAAAACTACGATATCTCACAATTTATACATTGGATTGAGAAACTGTAGGATGTTTCGGATATTTAGACTCGAAGGGCTACGATATTTATGTAGAAATATTTTCGTTCCAATGTCGGGAACATGGTCAATTTCTCAGTACGAGATACCGGTTAGTAATCCCGTGCAGGTTCAGAAATTCACAATATGCCAGTACTAAAATTGCGATAACTCACAATCTATACATCTGATTGAGAAACCGTAAGATGTTCTGGATTCGGGACTCGATGGGCTACGATTTCCATGTAGAAAATTTTTAATCCAGTATCGGGAACATGGTCGAATTCTTAGTGCAAGGTCAAAAATTTTTAGAGATAGTAAGGTTGAATATTCGATATTCGATAACACGATTCGAAATGTGTTAACGGTTCACTCTTGAGTTGATATAGCATGAAACAAGTGACTAGAACGGAGTTTGACAATAAAACATGATGATAACTAGACTACTTGCCACGAGTCAAAGAAAAATACTTGTACGAGAACAAAAAGAGTGTACAAGGTACTTGCCTTATAATGTGACGATTACGGTGGTAGTGTTTACCACGGAAAGAAGCGACATCGGCAACGGACGGCGGCACAACGGCGGTAAGAATGACGGCAAGACGGTAGCTAACGGTAGCAACGGTGAGTGACGACAACAACAAGGTGGCGCGGCGTCGGGTTGTTTTTCGGGGTTCACGGGATCGTAGAAGCGGAGTCGTTGGCTCGAATAAAGGAGAGCTCGGGTGTCACTTGAGCTCTCGGGTGTGAAGAAGGCAGAGGGTGTGAAGAAGGCAGAGGAAGAGAAGAAGGGAATGAGGTGGGAGGTTCTGCATGTGTGTGTGTGTGTGTATATATATAGAAAGGAAAGGATAGGAGGGGTGTAGAAAAATCAACGAAGGAATAGGAGTGTTGCATGTGGGGGTGTAGAAAAATCAAAGGAGGGGTGTAGAAAAATCAAATGTATGTGTGGAAAAAAATGAGAAGTTAGGCGTAGAAGGAGAAAATGAGGAGGGGAGAAAATGAGAAGTTAGGCATAGGATTAGGCAGGATTAGGATTAGGATTAGTATTAGGATTAGGATTAATCGGGGTTTGAAATTTATATTTAAACTCCGGTCGAAAATCACAAAATTATAGAATTGATCAGAAAAATATTCTGGCTTTAGATAAGAGTCCAAAGAGAAAAATAAAACTGATCTGAAAATTGAAGTACAAAAATTCACGTAATAAAATACGTACAACTGGAATAGGGAGTTACAATCCTACCCACCTTACAAAAAAAATTTCGTCCTCGAAATTTACTTAGGCGAGATATAGGATAGCTAAGAATGCAATACTCTTCAACTGAGAGTACAACGGAAGATAAAAGAAACAAAGAGTACAAAGTCACGAAAACAACTAAAGACAAATTGTACACCCTCAACTGAATGACTCAACAATTTGATGTTTGGAATCAGAATCTGAACCACCGACATCGCTAACATCCCAGTTTAGCTTAGTCACAAGCTCATCTCGCTCCGGCACATACTCCTCCAATTTTCTGAGTAATTCATTAGGCGATGGAGCTGAAATTAAGATGTGTCTGGCCTTACTGGATATAAACTTCTCAGCCATAGATGAATCTATGAAGGATAGCAGTGAGTCGTAATATCCATCAACATTTAAAAGACCTATCGGTTTGCTGTGGATCCCCAGTTGAGCCCAAGTGATCACCTCGAACAATTCCTCAAGTGTTCCATAACCTCCGGGTAAGGCTATGAAAGCATCAGCAGCTCGAGCCATTTCAGCCTTCCTCTCGTGCATGTTAGAGACAACTCTAACATCTCCCACAGTTTTCCCCCAGTAATCTCTTTCGGCATCAGGGACTTGTGAATCACTCCCAAAATGTGTCGGCCACCAACACGAACAGCGTCGGAAACTAGGCCCATCAATCCTATGCCACCACCACCATAGACGAGATCGATATTCTTTTCTACAAGCTCCTTGCCGAGCTCGATCGCGGCTTCTTGGTAGCTAGCTCTTTTGCCAGAGCTACTGCCACAAAATACACAGATTCTGCTGAATCTCGATGAAGATGATGAAGATGAAGAAAACTTCTTCATACCCACTTCTCCTTCTTCTTGCACCGATTTTCTCTTCATCCCTACCACCGATTCTTGATCTTTTCTTTCCATTTGCCAAGAAATCCGAGCTCCTACTCTCTCTTGCTTTCTTGCTCCCGCCTCCGCTACCGGCTTCTCACTCTTTCTTTCTTCTCCGACTTCTCTCTCTTTCTTCTTCCTCTTTCTTTCTTTTTTTCTTCTTTCTTTGGCTTCTCTCCTCATTTCTCTTCTTTTTATTTCTTCTTCTTTTTTTCTTTTCTTCATTAATTCACCGTCCCCTATAACCGGCCTGCGATCAGTATCTGCACTTTGGCCTCTATCCATTCCAAATATAACATCGAACCTTGAGTTATTGATGACGTTGAAGTTTGCTTTGATATTTATTCCACGAATCAATAAGGGACTCTGCCACGCTTTCGCTGCGCCACTCTGATGGTGATGTTTCTAGATGCACGTGATAGCGATCGATGAATTGAGCAGAATTAAGAGATTGGTAATATGAAGATGTTGGTTGTCAAACTTATTTAGTAAAGTGGGCCCCACCCACCAAACAATGTTGAAAAAAATTGTGGCAAGATTGGTACCGCAAACGGGAGAAACGGGAATGAAGAATTTGTCAGTTACTCATTTCTCATTCCTATAAATGAGAGGTTTAGGAAGAAGAAAAAATTAAGCAAGATAAGAACAAGAAACAAGCAGAAAAGAAGAAAAGAATAGAGTGTATATTTATAAGGTATAGTAATACCAGTTTTAGAAAATAGTAAAGAGTCTTCTTATTGGTATTCCAGTTTCCAATTTGTTTGCCATTTAGACCAACAAAGTTTCTACTCTCTTCGAACAGAAGATTCAAGAAAAATAGGGATAGAAAGAAATGAATAGTGTGGTACTCAATAATGGATTGATCGATGAGAATGAATGCAATGTACATAAGGTAACAAACGACGTAGGAACTGAAGCATGACTAGATCGAAATATACCAGCAATTGTTTCTTTAGTGATCTCTGCCTCCTCTGTATTCAGGTTATGAGCCTGATTATACTCTCTAGTCTGTCCTCCACTAGGATTTGATCCTCCTATTGGTGTGACACTCTTTCTCTTCGGGCAATCCCGAACCTTGTGATCATTCGCTCCGCATGCAAGACACAAGTTGTTGGCTTTCCAGCAATTCTTGCGTATGTGTCCAACTCGACGGCAATAATAGCACTTCCGGTCCTTCTTCGGAGTCGCCGATGAGTAAGGTGATGCTCTAGTAGTCAGGGTCTGAACTGGCCTCCGTATCGGTCCACCTGTAGACTGTGCGACAGTAAGAAGATGTAATGCCCCCTGAACGGCATTCCACCCTCTACGGATCTGCTCCTGGGTATCGAGCATGGCGGTGTAACTCTTATGCTGGTGCACAAACAAGTCCCAGTGAATGGAGTTTGCGACATCCTGTACCCTATCCAGATTAGCTCTCACCAGTTCATTTTGCTCTTGCTGTAACTCCATCATTCGTTGCATCTCCTGGAGAATGGCGACGATCTCCGATAGTTCATCCCTGGGTGTAGAAGTCGAAGAGCCTCCGTGAACCATAGTCTGAAATGCATATTCGAATGGGGTAAATCTCCAGATGGAAAGTTGGTTATTAATATTCATGTGATCCACGTGATGTGTATATTGTTGAGCTTAGCATGGTTCGAGCCTAGGCTCTGATACCACTAAAAACCTGTCACGCCCCGCTTCCCACTATACGGAAATACAGGCACGCAACTGAGGCCCAGCGAATGATATACATCATCCATAAGCTGTACAATTATAAGCTCAACAAGATCTTTATAACACATTCATGCAGGCAAATATAATAATCACATTATTTGAAAATAGAATAATCATCATTTGGATAATACATCAACATCGGGTCAAGATGCCCGGGAGTACAAGGTGCCAGAATTAAAATAATGTGATAAGCAGTTCGCTATAACAACTAGATAAAATAGCGACTGGAAGAAAAACAACATGAAGTAGTAAGGAAGCAGCAACGATCATCTAGAGAGTCTGTTCGTCGGGTTCATCAGTACCTGTATAATTATTAACTCAAAGAAAAATAGAAAAGTTCCCGTTAGAGCAAGTTTCGGGCAGCAAGTAGCAACAAGAAGAAAAATTGGTAATATAACGAGATATAATATGGAAGAAACAAGAAGTTGAAGTACAAATACGATATGGAAGTAAGTAAGGAACTGAGACAATATGATCATGTAAGTAATAACTCTAACTAGTGTATTCTAGACTTCAATATATAAGCAATTGATAACCTAGGCTCAGTTAATCGATAATCATGTAATCAAGGATCGAGAGTCATGTAATCAAGAGTCATGTAATTAAGAATCATGTAATCAAGAATCAAGAGTCATGTAATCAAGAATCATGTAATCAATGATCGAGAATCATGTAACGAAGAGTCATGTAATCAAGAATCATGCTTAGTGGAAATCTCGAGTTTATCTGTTTTATTAACTTATCTAATGCACGCAATCTTGTGTCCCATACCACAAGTTCGGTGCATATCAATCATGTGACGTTTAGACTTAAGTAGTGAATTCTATTGGATTATGTACTCGGGTCTTCCAGTGATAGTATCAAGACATGTAATCATGAATCATGTAATCGAGAATTCTGTAATCAAGAATCACTATTTCGGGAAACACGGGTCCCCTTCCGAGTATACTCTCCTATATTGTCCACTATTAAGTCGTACCCTTATTCTTTTATGATTAATTATGAACATGCAGTTGGTACGACTAGTGGAACGGTGTAATCAAATAGTTTAGTCAAGGAAAATATCAGGGGCAGTAATCATGGATGAGATATAACGGGTACATGTATCGAGAGTAGTTATTATAAATTATCAAGTGGTATAAAATGCATTCTATCAATCTATTATATATATGCAAGTTATTATTACAAGAACAATAATACACTCGGTTCATTAAATATGAAAAGTAATGGGTTTATATGCAAAATCGTAGAGATGAATTTTTAGACAACTTGACATATCTGCATTCAAATTCACTTTTCCGTTGTTACAGAAATGCAAATCTGATTCAGTCAGAGATTCTAGAAAGTAGACTCTTTTCCGGTTCTAACTCATATTCACACGATACATTCTAAAGACAGTAGCTATGCGTACAAATTCATTCTTCGCTGGTTTCGATGTTTCGCGCGCATTCTTGAAATTCGGAGTCACAACACTAAAACTGCGATATCTCCCAATCAATACATTAGATTGAGAAACTGTAGGATGTTTCGGATATCTAGACTCGAAGGGCTACGATTTTCATGTAGAAAATTTTTCGATCCAATGTCGGAAACATGGTCAAATTCTCAATACGAGATACCGGTTAGTATTCCCGTTCAGGTTCAGAAATTCACAATATGCCAGTACTAAAATCGGGATATCTCACAATCTATACATCCGACTGAGAAACCGTACGATGTTCTGGATTCGGGACTCGATGGGCTACGATTTTCATGTAGAAAATCTTTAATCCAGTATCGGAAATATGGTCGAATTCTTAGTGCAAGGTCAAAAAATTTTAGAGATAGTAAGGTTGAATATTCGATATTCGATAACACAATTCGAAATGTGTTAACGGTTCACTCTTGAGTTGATATAGCATGAAACAAGTGACTAGAATGGAGTTTGACAATAAAACATGATGATAACTAGACTACTTGCCACGAGTCAAAGGAAAATGCTTGTACGAGAACAAAAAGAGTGTACAAAGTACTTGCCTTATAATGTGACGATTACGGTGGTAGTGTTAACCACGGAAAGAAGCGACGTCGGCAAAGGATGGCGGCACAATGGCGGTAATCATGACGGCAAGACGGTAGCTAATGGTAGCAACGGTGAGTGACGACAACAACAAGGTGGCGCAGCGTCGGGTTGTTTTTCGGGGTTCACGGGATCGTAGAGCAGGAGTCGTTGGCTCGAAGGCAGAGAGTAAAGGAGAGCTCGGGTTGTTAGTGTAGGTGCCCTAGAGGCAATACAATAATATTATGTAATCAGTATTATTGACATTATGTTCTATTTGATTATATTAATAATTTATTATGCTTCGTATTTACTGCGTTATAAATGTTAGCATGATAAATGTCCTTAGATTATTAATACGAACTATATGAACATGAGATTATATATAGTATAATAATCTTAAATGTCCCTAGTCGAGTATTATTATAATTAGGACAGTAATAATACATTGAGACTAGTATGTTGATTGATTGATGACCACCTCTCATGGGTCATTAGTATAGAGATACTAAAATCAATACATAGGTAAATGTAAGAGTACATTGTACTGGACAGACCCACTGTGAGATTCAACATGGATAAGTGTCATAAGTAATCTCACTGTGATAATGGTGTAATGGTCCTCTGACCTGAAATCATTATATTTCTACACGAGAATTAATGTACTTTGATTCTATCAAAAGTTATCTTTAATTGGGTAATGATAAAGATAGTATTGGGTTCATTATGAATCGTGTGAGAAATGTGAATGATCTAGATGGAATTTAACCCTCCTAATTTTTAGGAGCGATATTATCGGCCTCTTGTTTGAGTGAGACTATGAAATGCATGGCCATGCTCAAATATTGATTTGTTTGAATAGTCTACTCATCGATCAAGAAAATAAAGATTAAATTATTAAGAGGATGACACGAACCATGCCTCTAGTTTAATCTATAATATCAAGGTTAAAAGGATTATATTACACGGAGACATTAGTCACGAAAGGTTTAATTGAATCACCAATTATTATTATTACTTGGGTAGCAATGATGTATTACTAGATGCCGCTCATTGTTTATAATTTTATTATTAGATAATAAAATTATTGCCAACGTAATAATAACCTAAAGGGTCACACACTTAGAACGTTTAAAAGGAGTTTTAATTTAAATTCGGAATTTAAATTAAATGATTATAAATTCGAAATTAGTTATTTAATTGAGTTGGACTTGATTAATTAAAGTATAATTCGAATTTAAATCATTAAACCAAACCAGTTATCATTAAACCAAATCAGTTTGGCCAAACCGATTAGGGTTAAGCCCACCTCATTCTCTCTTATAAATACATAGAGATGTATTGGTTTAGGGTTTATCTTTTGGCAAATTTGTTTTCCATAGAAAACTCTAGCCGCTCCAACTGTTGAGAGGCAAGAGAGAGAGAGAGATAGAGGCAAGCATCATCGGCTAGTACCGGCTCCCTTGATCGTTGGACGATCGGACGTTCGTGTGGACTGCTTTAGAGACGTGGATCTTGCTACAAGGGTCGCGTGGTGATTGTATAACAGGACCTCCATCTTTCAGCCTTCGTAAAGCTCTCAAAAGGTAAAATTTCGTTTCTCCATAATCAGCCATGTCTTGTACACGGATCCTAGGGTTAGGGTTTCGGATTTTTTTTTTTTTTCGCTGCGTTTGTGCCCCGAAACCCAACAATGGTATCAGAGCAGCGTGTATAAGGGGCTGATTTGGTTACGTGTTTACTGCATTCGATGCATGTATGCATGTTTTATGAATCTGCCTTGATACGGTTATATGATATGTCGATTATAATATGTTATGTCGATCATATATGATTCTGTTATGCTATATATTGTGATTTGATGATACAGGTATATTTTAAAATCTGCCATGACTAATCAGTAAGCGATTTTGTATGTTATGCATGATGTTTGGTTTATATGGTGATATAAACTGATGGACAGATTGTGTTTGGACACGATCTGTAAACTGGGATATGATATGAATGTATATGATACATGGTTCCGGAACTGTATATGATGCAGTGGCGGCAGAGACTAAAAGATATGATCTGTTGTTCAAAATCGATGATTTCTGAATAGGGATAGTCTTCTGGAATTAAAAAAATTTCTGATTTCGAGCTGACCTGGCAGCTCGACCCCAGCCAGGGGCTGCCGCCCCCGGACCCCTGCTGTATATTTTTTGTGTTCTTAATTGTTTACTTGAGCATGGTGCTGGTTATGGCCTTAAGACCCTTAGATTAATGGTTTATGGTTTTGGTTTTATAAATACGACTTGCATGTCGTTTTCTTCATTCTTGTAATTGTCTAATCTCGAATGTAACTCGAGTTTTATTATGTAAGTACATTAGTATAGGTTGTTTTCAATTATTCAATGTAATGTACTTGAAGATTGAAGGACGATCCAAGAACTGGAGCAACCAAGGAGAATGAAGACATATAATTGTATTTATATTTTCCACCATAGATTGACCTCGATCCTTTCATTAGCTTGAAAGGATCATGTAGAATAAAGGCCATAACCAAGCACGTTTACATAGTGCACTTTACATATTGATGTATGAATGCATGTGTAGAATACATTATGATGCATGCTTCAATTAGATTAATAATGTATTAATGGATGTACTAGATACATCACCCATGCCATGCCTGCTTAAGCAAGATAAAATCTGTAACGATTTAAGATGAACATTAAACAAACGATCATGAGATTCTCGTGTTTATGAAACACGGCAATTAAATATGAATTTTCATTGATTCAACGATTGAATGATTTTGTCAACAACCGATTACGAATCTGTAAGAAAAGGGGTGCCAATAATGTCGTCTGTGCGTTAACCTCTGATCTGGAAATCATTCATTCAACGAATTTTTGATTTGAAATATTTAGTTCCAAGACAAATTGGGAATCTCTTTATGATGGGATCATGATCGTTTATAAGTAAACCCCTTAACAAAATATTAAGTTAATTAGATGCTTTCCAATGCATTAACACTCATCAAAGCCTAGATCATAAGGGGTGGGTTTGCCAAAGTAGAGCACTCCTTTTAATCGTGGTTAGGTGCGAAAGAATAAATGTGATATTCGTCATGTTAATCATTGGGTCCAACTTAACTAAGTCGTCACAATAGGATTGTGGATAGTGAACTTAGAAGCATAGAGTTTGGCGAAGAATTTATTAGATAAATTAGAACAATAGTTGTTCACCAAACTATCCAAGAATTATATGTGATATAATTGACAAATGTTGTCTACCTAAATAGTTATGTTTTGGGAGAATTGGCCAACGCTGACTCAAGGCATAATGAAATATGGATCTTGGCTCACTAGAAAATTAGTTTCCGAATTGATAGTAAGGGCTATTAGTTTGAACAAAATAGTGGGAGGTATATTAAGTTGAATGTACCATAATCACTTGAACATAATTATTCATTATTTGACAATCTAACTTATCTTATGCATTTTAAACATTGTAGATACTAAATGGCGCAAAACACAAACAACTCTTTCTCCGTGCGATCAGTCCTTAAGAAGGACAAGCTAACAGGAACAAACTTCCTTGACTGGTCTAGGAATTTGAGGATTGTCCTCAGGCAGGAGCGTAAGCTCCATGTTGTTGAAATTCCTCCACCGGTCCATCCTGGTGACGGTGCAACTCGTGCTCAACTAAATGCTTACCAGAAGCATATTGATGATGCGACGGATGTTGCTTGTCTCATGCTTGCAACTATGAGTGCTGAGCTTCAGAAGCAGCATGAGCATATGGATGCTTATGCTATGCTTGAGCATCTTCAGACGATGTTTCAAGTACAGGCTCGTCAAGAAAGGTTCAATACGTACAAAGCACTTTTTAACTGCAAGCAAGGAAATAACCCGGTTGGACCGCATGTTCTGAAGATGATTGGGTATTTTGAATACCTAGACCGTTTGGGCTCCGGGCTTTCTCGAGAGGCTCAAATAGATATTATCTTGCAATCTTTGAACAGCAACTATGCCCAGTTTATTATGACTTTCACCATGACCGAGCAAGACAAAACACCCACTGAATTGTTGGCACTGTTAAGAACCACCGAAGCCAACATGCAAAAGGCACCTGAGAATGCTCCCATAATGATGGTGGGCGATAAAGGTGCTAAGGGAAAGGGGAAATGGAAGGGCAAGAAAAAGATTGGATCTAATGCAGTTGCTCCTTCCAAGCCCACCTTCAAGAAGGCTCTCAAGCCTAAAGGTGGTGCTGCTAAACCTGATAAGGGTGATTGTCACTGGTGCAAGAAACCAGGTCATTGGAAGAGAAACTGTCCAACTTATTTGGAAAGTCTGAAGAGCGTGAAATCTCTGAATATTTCTGATTCAGGTATTTATGTTATAGAAGTCAATTTATCTACTCCTACATCTTGGGTATTGGATACTGGTGTGGTTCTCACATTTGTATTAATGTGCAGGGACTTCAAAGGAGTAGATCTTTGGCAAAGGGAGAGATCGACCTACGCGTTGGCAATGGAGCAAAGGTTGCTGCTATGGCCGTAGGGACTTATTATTTATCGTTGCCCTCTGGGCTTATTTTAGAACTTGAGAACTGTTATTACGTGCCTGCGATTTGCAGAAACATTATTTCTATTTCTTGTTTGGACAAGAAGGATTTTTCGTTTATAATAAAAGACAATTGTTGCTCTTTTGGTTTAAATGATTTAACTTATGGTGTAGCGTGTTTATTTAATGGTTTATATGTTCTTGATCTTGATTATACTCCCGTCTATAATATGAATAAACGTCTTAAAGCAAATGACTCAAATCAAACATACCTTTGGCATTGTCGATTAGGCCATATAAATGAGAATCGCATATCCAAACTACATAAAGATGGATTTTTGGATAAGTTTGATTTTGAATCATACGATGAATGTGATGCTTGTTTACTTGGTAAAATGGCAAAAGCTCCTTTTACTAAACAAGGTGAAAGGGCCAACGAACGATTAGAACTGATACATAGTGATGTATGTGGTCCAATGCGTTCTATGGCAAGAGGTGGCTTTTATTACTTCATAACATTTACTGATAATTTCAGTAGATTCGGATATGTGTATCTTTTGAAACACAAATCTGAATCCTTTGAAAAATTCGAAGAATTTAAAGCTGAAGTAGAAAAGCAAATAGGCGGAAGTATTAAAACTCTTCGATCTGATCGAGGAGGTGAATACTTAAGCCATGATTTTAAGAATTACTTAAAGGAGTGTGGTATAGTATCACAACTCACTCCTCCTGGAACACCACAATGGAATGGGGTTTCTGAAAGGAGAAATCGTACCTTGTTGGACATGGTACGATCGATGATGAGTCATGCTGATCTTCCAATAAGTTTCTGGGGTTATGCCCTAGAAACGGCTACATATACACTAAACCGAGTTCCAACTAAAGCGGTTCAAAAGACTCCATATGAGATATGGACTGAGAAACGTCAAAGCATGTCATTTATGAAAATATGGGGATGTGAAGCGTTTGTGAAACGTATGATCTCTGACAAGCTTGGACCAAAATCAGACAAGTGTTATTTTGTGGGGTACCCGAAGGAAACTAAGGGTTACTTCTTCTATAATCCGACCGAGAACAAAATAGTTGTTTCTCGCACTGCTATATTTCTTGAACGAGAGCTAGTCTCCAAAAGAAACAGTGGGAGGAAAATAGAACTCGATGTAGCTCGAGACCCACAAGATAATGTTGAACCCGAATTGGAACTTGAGCAGGATATTCAAGATAATATTCAAGATGACACTGCTCAAGAAACACAGATTGTTCGTAGATCTGGTAGGATTCGCCAAAAACCTGAGAGATATTATGGATTTCTCTTAATAGAAAATGGTGATTTGATGCTCATAGATCAAGATGAGCCCCTCACCTACCAAGATGCTATGAACAGTCCTGACTCTGAGAGATGGCTAGAAGCCATGAAATCTGAAATGGATTCCATGTATGATAACCAAGTATGGACTTTGGTTGATCCACCTGAAGGGGTAAAACCTATAGGGTGCAAATGGGTTTTCAAAAAGAAAATCGACATGGAAGGAAATGTTCAGACCTATAAAGCTAGGTTGGTTGCAAAAGGTTTCAAACAAATTCATGGTATTGACTATGATAAAACTTTTTCACCTGTAGCTATGGTCAAATCCATTAGGATTTTGCTTGCAATAGCAGCTTATCATGATTATGAGATTTGGCAGATGGATGTCAAAACAGCCTTCCTTAATGGGAGCCTTGAAGAGGATGTGTACATGACACAACCTGAAGGTTTTGTCAGTCCAAGGGATGCTAGAAGGATATGTAAGTTGCGTCGATCCATTTATGGACTGAAGCAGGCCTCAAGGAGGTGGAATATTCGTTTTGACCAGACAGTCAAGGAATTTGGCTTTATTCAAAACGAAGATGAATCTTGTGTTTACAAAAGGATTAGTGGGAGCCACGTGGCATTCATAGTATTATATGTTGATGATATATTACTTATCGGGAATGACATACCTTCTCTACAGGCTGTTAAGACTTGGTTGGGAAAAAATTTCTCCATGAAAGATTTAGGCGAGGCGACCTATATATTAGGGATCAGGATCTATAGAGATAGATCCAGAAGATTGATCGGCCTAAGTCAGAGTACATATATTGACAAAGTACTGCATCGTTTTGGGATGCAAGATGCTAAAAGGGGATTTGTCCCGATGTCTCATGGGATATCGATCTCGAGTGACAATAGTCCTAAAATATTGGATGAAAAGGACCGCATGAGTAAGATTCCATATGCTTCTGCAATTGGATCTATCATGTATGCAATGATATGTACTCGTCCTGATGTGTCGTATGCTTTGAGTATGACGAGCAGGTTCCAGTCTAATCCAGGTGAAGGTCACTGGACAGCTGTCAAGAATATTCTTAAGTACTTGAAGAGGACTAAAGATTCATTCTTGGTATATGGGGGAGAAGAGAGACTAGTGGTAAATGGTTACACTGATTCTAGTTTCCAAACAGACAAGGATGATTCTATATCCCAGTCTGGTTTCGTGTTTTGTCTCAATGGAGGTGCTGTAAGCTGGAAAAGTTCAAAGCAAGAAACAGTAGCTGATTCTACAATGGAGGCTGAGTATATTGCTGCTTGCGAAGCAGCTAAGGAGGCAGTTTGGATCCGAAATTTCATCACAGGGCTTGGTGTGGTTCCATCGATCGCAGATCCTATCGATCTTTATTGCGATAACAGCGGAGCCATAGCACAAGCAAAGGAACCAATATCGCACTCCAGGGCAAAACATATACTTAGAAGATATCACCTTATTCGTGAGATTAATGAACGAGGAGATATACATATATGTAAAGTGCAAACAAATGATAACGTAGCTGACCCACTGACTAAGGCTTTGTCGCAGCAGAAGCACGAGGGTCACACTAGTTCTATTGGTATTCGATACATGAGTGATTGGCTCTAGTGCAAGTGGGAGATTGTTAGTGTAGGTGCCCTAGAGGCAATACAATGATATTATGTAATCAGTATTATTGACATTGTGTTCTATTTGATTATATTAATAATTTATTATGCTTCGTATTTACTGCGTTATAAATGTTAGCATGATAAATGTCCTTAGATTATTAATACGAACTATATGAACATGAGATTATATATTGTATAATAATCTTAAATGTCCCTAGTAGAGTATTATTATAATTAGGACAGTAATAATACATTGAGACTAGTATGTTGATTGATTGATGACTGAACATGAGATTATATATAGTATAATAATCTTAAATGTCCCTAGTCGAGTATTATTATAATTAGGACAGTAATAATACATTGAGACTAGTATGTTGATTGATTGATGACCACCTCTCATGGGTCATTAGTATAGAGATACTAAAATCAATACATAGGTAAATGTAAGAGTACATTGTACTGGACAGACCCACTGTGAGATTCAACATGGATAAGTGTCATAAGTAATCTCACTGTGATAATGGTGTAATGGTCCTCTGACCTGAAATCATTATATTTCTACACGAGAATTAATGTACTTTGATTCTATCAAAAGTTATCTTTAATCGGGTAATGATAAAGATAGTATTGGGTTCATTATGAATCGTGTGAGAAATGTGAATGATCTAGATGGAATTTAACCCTTCTAATTTTTAGGAGCGATATTATCGGCCTCTTGTTTGAGTGAGACTATGAAATGCATGGCCATGCTCAAATATTGATTTGTTTGAATAGTCTACTCATCGATCAAGAAAATAAAGATTAAATTATTAAGAGGATGACACGAACCATGCCTCTAGTTTAATCTATAATATCAAGGTTAAAAGGATTATATTACACGGAGACATTAGTCACGAAAGGTTTAATTGAATCACCAATTATTATTATTACTTGGGTAGCAATGATGTATTACTAGATGCCGCTCATTGTTTATAATTTTATTATTAGATAATAAAATTATTGCCAACGTAATAATAACCTAAAGGGTCACACACTTAGAACGTTTAAAAGGAGTTTTAATTTAAATTCGAAATTTAAATTAAATGATTATAAATTCGAAATTAGTTATTTAATTGAGTTGGACTTGATTAATTAAAGTATAATTCGAATTTAAATCATTAAACCAAATCAGTTATCATTAAACCAAATCAGTTTGGCCAAACCGATTAGGGTTAAGCCCACCTCATTCTCTCTTATAAATACATAGAGATGTATTGGTTTAGGATTTATCTTTTGGCAAATTCGTTTTCCATAGAAAACCCTAGCCGCTCCAACTGTTGAGAGGCAAGAGAGAGAGAGAGAGAGAGGCAAGCATCATCGGCTAGTACCGGCTCCCTTGATCGTTGGACGATCGGACGTTCGTGTGGACTGCTTTAGAGACGCGGATCTTGCTACAAGGGTCGTGTGGTGATTGTATAACAGGACCTCCATCTTTCAGCCTTCGTAAAGCTCTCAAAAGGTAAAATTTCGTTTTTCCATAATCAGCCATGTCTTGTACACGGATCCTAGGGTTAGGGTTTCGGATTTTTTTTTTTTTCGCTGCGTTTGTGCCCCGAAACCCAACACGGGTGTCACTTGAGCTCTCGGGTGTGAAGAAGACAGAGGGTGTGAAGAAGGCAGAGGAAGAGAAGAAGGGAATGAGGTGGGAGGTTCTGCATGTGTGTGTGTGTGTGTATATAGAAAGGAAGGGATAGGAGGGGTGTAGAAAAATCAACAAAGGGATAGGAGTTGCATGTGGGGGTGTAGAAAAATCAAAGGAGGGGTGTAGAAAAATCAAATGTATGTGTGGGAAAAAATGAGAAGTTAGGCGTAGAAGGAGAAAATGAGGGGGGAGAAAATGAGAAGTTAGGCGTAGGATTAGGCAGGATTAAGATTAGGATTAGTATTAGGATTAGGATTAATCGGGGTTTAAAATTTGTATTTAAACTCCAGTCGAAAATCACAAAATTATAGAATTGATCAGAAAAATATTCTGGCTTTAGATAAAGAGTCCAAAGAGAAAAATAAAACTGATCTGAAAATTAAAGTACAAAAATTCACGTAATAAAATACGTACAACTGGAATAGGGAGTTACAATGGAGGCTCTCACACCCTCAGAAATCTTCATTGTCAAGTCAGCCTACGACTTCTTCATCATCTTTGGGCTTGTGCATGTCCTCGAGATGACTTACCATATCTTCATTGCATGCCCAATTGCCATCAACACTAGGACCTTCTTCACTACACTCTTCCACATTCACACTTTGCCTGCTGATTTGCATGAATGCTTTAATTCATGGTGCTTTGGGTCATAATTACACAGACACGCCTGGCACCTACTCACAATATCAATCTGTTGGAGTATCTGGCTGGCTAGAAATGACTGCATTTTTTCTTCAATGATTTTTCAATCAAGGAAAATTATTTCTAATGCAATTTTTTGGTTTCGATCTTGGTTAGATGGATTCGAGAGCAGCAAGAAGAAGGAACAACTTGTACGCGAAGTGGAAATGGTTGGCGCTCAAGACGTCCTCCTCAAGCACGCTCTGACCAGGATAGATCAGACAGGAAGTGGAGAAGATAGTTGCTCGAGTTGATCTCCTCCCCAGTATTAGTTACTTGTTGTCTTTTGGAAGTTGTTTTTTGGGGCACTGTAATGAATTTTACTTTGAAAAGGCTATACTACTAAGCTATATTTTGGGATCAAGACTTCAGTAGAGGTTGTAAGCTGAACTAGCTTGATCCATTTGTGCATATGTACTTGTTTTTACTCTTCTATTAATATATATACATTACAACCGTCGATGGATTCACCGACGCTTTTTTATAGATTCATTGGCGCTTATAAGCGCCGGTGAATACTCTACCGACGTATCGAACAGCGCCACACCAACCGCCGGCGTTGCGCGTGCCGGGCATTCACGGCCAGGTTTCCCCGACGCTTGCAAAACCGCCGGTGAAAGCATTATAATGGGTGGCGCTTATAACAGCACCGATGGATATTTGTTTTTTATTTTTTTAAAAAAACGTATTTTAATCTACCCCGGCGTTTCGGAAAACATCGAGGTAGGTGTAGTTTTTTATAAAAAAAAATTTCATTAAAAAATTAAAAAAATAAACGAATTTTAATCTACCCCGGCGTTTCGGAAAACGGCGGGGTAGGTGTAGTTTTTTATAAAAAAAAAATTCATTAAAAAGTTAAAAAAAATAACGAATTTTAATCTACCCCGACGTTTCGGAAAACGCCAGGGTAGGTGTAGTTTTTTATTAAAAAAAATTTCATTAAAAAGTTAAAAAAATTAAAAAATTAAAAATTTAAAAATTTAAAAAAAAATTAATACAATTTTTTTAATGGAGAAATATATACAAAATCCATTATAAATTACAGTAATCCATACAACAAGTAAAAAAACTAATACAAAGAGTATTAACTATAGCAATCGTCAAATTTTCTACTTTCCGGCCCGTATTCGTTCTCAATCTGCATCAAATTCAACTCAATTAGCAAACTTCTTCTTTTCATTGAATTTTTTTGAAGAGAAAAAAGTACCTTAAGACGACATCATCACAGAAACTAATAAGAGCATGAAATAGGGTGCAGACCCACATGTCATAGTTTTTAGCATATGTGCTCCAAAGCGAAGAATTGTCAAATGAGATGCCTTTGTCTACCACAAAATGTTGAGAATATCACAAATAATTGAATGGAAATTTTATAAAATGTGAATAAAAAGTTGAAGAATGCAATGCCCATTTGTACACAAGTGCCATCTAACAACATATCTTACTAGGTGCCTTTAGCTTTTTGGAAACATAGCTTTTGCTCCCCAAAAACAGCATATAAGTAAGAGGCCTCTAAACCACTTGGTTTTGATACACAAACATCTTATGTAATGAAACTCATAATAGACAACATATATCCTCAATGGGGTGGCACCCCTGAGGGTTTATCATTACCATATAGGAGAAAATTGCAGTATGTATGAGGACCATGTAATGACCATCAAGCTTCTACAGCTAGCAAATAAATCACATAAATCTCTGAAGGACTGCAACCAAGCTATGTGCAACAATGGATTGGCTGAATTCAACAAGTTAGAAGACAAAGTAACAACAGCTACTTCTTTTCTTAATTGCAACCAAGCTATGTGTAAATCAACATTGACTGGCTGAACTCGACTAGTTAGAAGACCAAGCAATAGTGCTATATTCTCATGTAAAGCAGCTTGATAGTTTAAAGAGAAACACCTGAACTTTTCATGTATGTAGAATGATCGAAGAAACATTAAAGAAAAATTTTAATATATGTAAGGTAAATGATAACTGCTTTAATTACTCATCGTAAAAGTGAGCTCACCATATCCATAGAATGGCTATCCATAAACTCAAATGCTGAAATAACTTCACACAGGGCCCTCTTGGCTTCAAATAGTAATTTCTGGAAATAAGACAAGATGTCAACATAGCAAGTATATATCTTTTATATCAAAGAGGTACTCATGTCATCATTATAAAGATAGCCGATAATAAGTAAACAACAAGTGGTAAGCAAATATAAAAAGGTGGAAGCATGAGCCTATATTTAGAAGTGCACAATACACTAAAATTTACAGCTGCATGTATATTCTAACTTTGATAGTCAGGAGAGACATTTGTACCATTTATTTTGCAACTAAGCCATGTTCCCTAAAATTACTGTAAGTTTGAATGACAATCAGGCTGGCTACATACCAGATGGAGTTGGTACTTATTACCTACAGGCATAACCCTTATCAAACTATTTAAAGAGACAATCAGATTCACCCGATTAATCTTATTATGCATTGATTAATTACTCCTTTACTTTGTGCACTTCCCCAGGAAAAATTCACTTTTTTATGCGCATCTGCTATAGTCACTAAATAATAAGACTGTCTTGATGGATGAAATTAGATAGTAAAGGGCCGGGGTGCATGGGAAGAGATTATAAGTTACCAACATGCTAGAATGTCCAATAAATTTATTCTTTTGTTTGCATACTCTGAAGAGAATAGTGCAAGGTATTTAAAATTATTTTTTAAGGGTTCCAAACCACATCCTTCTTGGAAAAGGAAAGAGGTTGAGAGAATCGTGTTTTTGTTACTTCAAAATGATACAACATTTTAAAATAATTTTGTCTCCCTGTTTTTTGAGTTTCCTACTTCAGTTGTGAAAAAAGCTGACGACTATATTACCTTCATTTTGATCCTATTTGTCCTAAAAAGAGTTCCAACATATTCAATATCATAAACATATAGGCAACTTAACACTCTCAAAAAAAAGGGAACTTCAAACAATTAATAAATAAAACAAAAATCCCTTAGGAAACATTATTCTAATTGGAAAGGCAACGCATATTAAAGTTCCTTTGAATTACTAAAATTGAGACACAATCTGCACATACGAGCAAATGTATTAAGTATCTCCATCATGCCAAGACTGGAGAAGGCAGGAAAATAAACATTTTATCAGATTGGGTACACACCTATCTATATTCTATCTCACACACCTATTTGGTCGAGTTTGACAAGATAGCTTTCTACTTAATTAAAAACGAGTCAACTGTAACTTCATAAATATTTCAACTTACAAAGACCATAATCTGAGGTGCGATATAGTTATCTTTACTCCTAAATCAAAGCATATATTTGTTTGACTAGCCAATTTTGCAGTTCTATCTTGCAGACATAGACGCTTGTAAGTGAATCCAGTATGATATGAAATAAGCATGCTGACAGTTGCCAAATACAACAGAACCATCTCAACTTTATAAAAAAGAATGTTAGTACTTGACTAAAATAGAAGTTAACGGTTGCATATAGGATAAAAGTGCTGTCACTGGCTTATAGCCTTGTGTAAACATTAAGAAGAATACCCTTTCAAATGCGTTGGATACTGTTTTAAATGCACCATAGAAATCTCAACACATGTGAGTACAGGTGTAATTTGGTCAGGGGCTGGATTTCAATAATTTTATTAGAATTTGTGGATTTGAGTCATTTAAGAATTAGGGTCCCTATTTGCTTACCTACAACCTTATACAGCTCTTTGTGTGTGTGTGTGTGTGTGTGTGTGTGTGTGTCGGTCCAGTGTCACAACGTATCTATGTCCCAAGTGAGCGTCGATGCTTCCTAGGCTAATGCAAAAGTAGTTCTACAAGTCCATCCCCCTATTAACGAAACAATATAGTAAAATGTAATCAAATCTTCAAGTCTAGGGAAATAATAATACCTGACAGCATAAAAAATCCTTACACGCAAGGAAGGCAACATTAGTTGATAATAACTTAGGAGGGGTCAGTATCGAGACCTTTGTGACAATCCCCAGTGTACCTTCACTTCCTACACTAATAACATAAAAGACGTAAATTATGGATAATTATATTACTGCAGATATGAAGAAGAAAGTAAGTGCATATGGCTGTATACATACCAATAAATAAATGCTTCAGGTCATATCCTGTATTGTCTTTGCGTAAAGATGCAAGCATGTCAAGAATGGTTCCATTAGCTAAGACAACTTCAAGACCTGGACCACAATATTAATGTCGAAAATCGTGATGATCTTAAAATATGACTAAAACAAAAAAAAAGTCAATTCTAAAGTTAATGGATCTCTACGTGGTTCAGAAGTATTTACAATAATCAATATAGAACTAAATAGAAAAGAATCCACACAAAGGAAACTAAAGCTAACTCCCGAAAGCATTATTTAATTGAGGAGGAAAAATAGTAGAAGCCAAGAAAAAATGCAATAATAATGATGGACAAACTTGAACATACATGAATACAAGTTAAATATTAAATTTTGAGAGGAGGATGATTAATCATAAAGTCACTTGTCATGTTTATACAAAAGAATAAGCTAAAAGTGTTGTCAGCTAGCAATGGGTATCAAGGAATACTAAAACTCTCTTATTTATAAAGAAAGAAAGATTTGTAAATGCTTTTCCTAATTGAACTACATTAAGAGCGACATTGTTTAAGTGGCAATTTCTTAGCAACACGTACATCTTGGATAATATATCGAAATCATCTCAAATTTGTCCAAAAACTTTAGGGTACATCAAATGGTGCATCCAATAAGTATCAACGAAGTACTAAGAAGCGTGGTCACAGACAAGACGCACCAGCACATGAAACTGCTTCAATATTATATTAAAATAGTAAATGCATCGAGTGTCTGATACTTTGAGACGGCTTCTAAATGAAAGTGTCTGTGTTTAATAGACCTAGTACCGGAGTATTTGCAGATCTTTGTGCATGTCATACAAAATAGAAAATATGCAATGGTTTAAATTTTAATGCCCGGCTATAATTTTACATAGTCTTCTGAACGCAAATACATATTACAGCCCCTAGCTATTCTTCTTTGATTCTTATGAGAAACATGTCGGTGACATGCTACCAAACGATGCTCATTTTTCATCGATGAGTGTGCTTTTACTTATTTCCTTCACTCTCCCTTTAACATTTCTTGGTTTGTTGTGTAGATGGGGATGCCCTCCAAGCAATTTCCCATGGGAATATACAGCAAAGGAGAAGTGCTACCTTCTTGAAGGCAAGTTCAAAGTGTACCCAGATGGCCATGATAATGAGTACGTCGAGATTGGTGCAGGAGATTTCGTGGAGTTCCCAAAAGGCATGAAGTGCACATGGGATGTTTCCGTAGCCGTGGACAAGCACTATATGTTCGAGTAGTGTAGAGTTATATAGGTGTAGTCCCCTTGATTATTCATGCAAGCAGCAGATTATGTTCTGTTCTTCTCAATTTCTTCATTAAGTTCCCTTGTTGTGGGCCGTAACCTAGGTTGTGTTCCACATTATCTATTAAACATATGTATATAAGGTACACCTGATAAACAATGAACCTGGATACCTCTGCTGTCATGTAAAATGTCCCTACAACTAAACCAAAACTTCATAGCTGTGATGAGGTTGAGAGATTTATGTTTTCTAATGTAACAATTTCGAAAGTAGATAAGTACTCATTTATAAACTTCACGAAAAGAGAATCTGAAAAGCTTACCTAAAAAAAATGAAAACAGCCCAATATTTTTCTGTAAATTGGAAGAAATTAAATATTTTTCTGATAAACTTGATCATTGATGATTTCTTCCTCTAAGAGGGATTAAATGAAGTTATCAGTGGTTCTCAATGGTATATTATAAAAATCCATGCAACTAATCTCACATAATTTCCTTGATTTAACTCTAACCACACAATGCTCAAATAGTGACATACACCCAATAAATTTTTCGAGCATAGTACTTCTTTGTTACTGTGATACTGTAAAGAAAATGATGAAAAGGGAAGCTCAAAATCTAAACTTTTCGACAAATCAAGATCAACAAACCTGCGCTACATGAGGTCGGCGGATCCTTCTACAAATCCTTCAGTTCCTTCAAAATCCTCTTCGACACCATCGCCAATCAACCAAATCCTAACCTGCAACCAAAAAAACCAAACCTAAACAACCAAACATATCCAAAAAATCCCTAATCTAACCCCAAAACGACGATCAAACCCCAAAATAACCCCCAAATCGATCAAAAACCGAAACCCTAGATTTGGGGGAGAAATCGTACAGAATCGAGGTTCTAGGGTTTGAGAGCTAGAGAAAGGGGGAAAAAGATGGCGGGCAAGGGCGATGACGACGCCGGAGAGAATACGCGGGAGCACGCCGGAGGAGACGAGTGCGAGGATCGCAGGATTTGGGTTGCAGCGATGGTCTAGGGTTTACAGGAGAGAGAAGAGTGATTTGGATTTGGATCTGATCTATTGTTCATTGAGTTTGAGAGAGAGAGAAGCGAATAAGTTTATTAATCGACATAGGGGTATAGGTTAAGTATAGAAAATACCCGGCGTTTATTACCAAATGCCGGGGAACATATGACTACACTGGCGTTCCGTAGAAAGCGCCGGGGAAATAACGGTATTTTTATTTCCAATTAATAATTTTCTTTCGTCCCCGGCGTTTCTCGAAAGCGCCGGTGTAAAAGCGTCGGTGAAGACCTTTTCTTTTGTAGTGATATATAAGAGATCATATTGACTGATAAAAATACACCTCTACAATATATATACACCATATTGACTCTTTCTTTCATAGTGAAATTTCAAATAAGAAAACGAAATGTAATTTGAGACTGAGAATATATAGAGTTAGTCTATTATGAGATGGTGAGATGGGCTCCTTATCTTGAGTGGGAACTACCAGCCATTCAATCTAGTTTGATTCAGATCTAATGGCTGAGATCAGATCCCGTTCTCCATCCTGTTTTGATTAGGGTAAAATTGTCATTTACCCCCTCTCCTTATCTTTTTGGAAATATGGCTCCCAACTCATATCCCGCTCTCTCTTCGATCCTAAGAAACCCTAGTCTCCTCTCCTTTTCTTACTCCCAGTAGTCGTAGGCTCAGAACACACTTCTATATATTCATTTTATAAATCAAGCATTAAGAATGTGTCTAGGGCTGCATTATTATGCCGCGCCAACTAGTTCTAACTTATTAGCTTGTTATGGAGTGCATATCATCATTGCCTAGACCAACACACACAAAAACGGCCATGGACCTGATAAAAATACACCTCTGCAACATATATACAGTAGAGGTCATATTGACTCAATTTCTAATAGTGAAACTTGAAAGAAGAAAACGAAATGAAATTTGAAAGTGAGAATACCTGAGAATACCTGATAAGAATGATTGGGGGCTGCTAGGGTTTCTATTCGAATCGATGAGGAATCGAAACCCAGATCGTAAGCTGGGTTAGACGTCGAAGGGAGAGAGAGAGCCTCGCAACCCACAGTGGCGATTTGGGGCTGGTAAAGCTGGGTTTGACGTCGAAGAAGAAGAGAGAGAGCCTCGCAATCAGCCAGCGGACTGGGTTTGACGTCGAAGAAGAAGGGAGAGAGCCTCGCAATCAGCCAGCTGATGAGGGTGGATTCGATCGCAGGGAGAGAGAAAGAGACCACTGCGCGCAGGGATTTGGGGCTAGGGCATCTCGTCGAAGAGAGTGACGGGATCCATGAAATCAGCCAGCGGATTGGGGGCTAGGGTTTCAGTCGAAGAGCGAGAGCGCGGGAGAAAGACAAGGAGAGGGGGCTAGGGTTTTCTACAGATCGTAAGAGAGAGCGGGATGTAGAAGATGTGAATTGGGTAGCTCCCGCTCAAGATAAGGAGATGGGTAAATGACCATTTTACCCTCAACAAAAAGCATGGAGAACGGGATCAGATCTCAGCCATTAGATCTGAATCAATTCAGATCGGATGGCTGGAAGCTCCCGCTCACGATAAGGAGCCCCGCTCACCATCTCATAATAGACTATCTCTCTCTCTCTATATATATACTAGTATCATACACGTGCACACGTGCACGTGGAAAAAATTGAAGGGATAATGAAAAGGATAAAAAAAAAATAATTTCCAAACTGATCCACTTCCGAAAATATTTACCAAACTGGTCCACTTTCGAAAATATTTACCAAAGTTAGTCCATAACCCAACACGTGCGCTGCACGTGTTGGGTTCAAAATGTCGTCGAAGACAAATGCACGTGCGATGCACGTGGGGAAGAAGGAAAAAGACAAAAAAAAAAGGAAAATAATTTCCAAACTGATCCACTGTCGAAAATATTTACCAAACTGGTCCACATTCGCACGTGCATGCAGAAGAAGAAGGAAAAAAGACAAAAAAAAAAGAAAATAATTTCCAAGCTGATCCACTTCCGAAAATATTTACGAAACTGGTCCACTTTCGAAAATATTTACCAAAGTGGTTATTTTGGCAACACGTGCGCTGCACGTGTTGGCTTCAAAATGACAACAATGACCGATGACACTAACCCCTTCTCCCATTATAATAGTAGAGATATATATAGACCTTGGAAGATAGTCAATTAAAGACACGTCAAAATACCAACAATAATATAATATAAAAATTTTAAGTAGTTGTAGTAATGAAACAAGTATAAAAATAGTAAATGAAATAATGATATAATATTGGAATAATATATAATATTAATTATATGAAAAATGAAAATAATAAATAACTATGAATAATAAAAATCACATTATATAAGTAGCGAACAAATATAAGATAGGCCAGGAAAATGAAATGGTATGAAAATACAAAAATACAAACATATGTAAGGATAAAGTATACATACATACGTACATATATATATATATAAATACAAACATATGTAAGGATAAAGTATACATACATACATACATATATATATATATATATATATATATATATATATATATATATATATATACAAAACGATAATACTGAGATAGCGAAAATAGTTAATAGTAAACCTCAATAATATAGGGTGAAAAATAAAATAAAATAATGCATATAAGACAGTTATGAAAACAATTATAAATAATATTGTAATTAAATGTGTATATAAGCGTAACTGGATTATGAATAACAAAGTTGAAGTAGCATACGCTAAGTTTTAAAATCTTATAAAATGGTATGAACATGTGCAAATGAATAGGATAGTGATAAGTAATATATATATAAAATTAAAGGTGGGGTCATTAGAGTAGAAAATTTCTTTGTTATGGTTTCTTCTCATTGATGTCTAGCTGCAGACTTGCCTCCTTGACATCAAGTTGCAGATTGCCTCAACGACATCAGGTTACAGGTTGCCGTCTGGACATTCGGTTGCAGTTTTTTCCTCCCGACATCCAGTTGCAAGTTTGCCTCCTATTGGCGTCTAGTTGCATATTTGCCTTCTCGACATCCGGTTGCAACAAAACGATGAATGGAATGATGTGATCTTTCATATGTACTGGCATATTGGATGTTTAATTTAAGTGTGATGTTACCTTTTGAAATTAGTGATATAAAAATAGAAGCAAAAGTAGGAAATGGGGTCGAAAGTCATACGATAGAATATTAAAATAGATGTATAGATTATAAATATCAAACATAAATAGTAGGAATTAGTAGTAGTGAAAAATGATTTATAAAAGTAAGGAGAAAGACGGGATAAAATACATGCATAAGCTTAAATGTAATTGCGAATGTGAGATAACTAGGTAGTATAAATAATCATATGCCATAAAATATACAGTAAACAGTAGAAAGTGTAAGTAGTAGGAAAATAGCAAAGAGGGTAAAATTCATATTATTAAGGTAAAAGGCGACTACAATACATTATAGCAGTAAAACTATAAAAATAGTAAAATAAGGTAACAATAAGTAGCTATAAACGGTGAAAGTAAATATAACAAAGGTAGTAAACAATAAGTAATAATTAAGGTATTGAATATAAGGTGTAAAAACAAAATTAATAATAAAATAAAGATTTCAATGTCCAAAGGTATATCATATCTATATGAGTAAAAGTATTACAATCAAGTTTAAATACACCGAAAAAAATAAGACAATACAAAATAATGGAAAATATAGCATGAAAAATCAAGGTATGTATAAATGAATGTGAATTAAAATGCATTAGGAATAATAATAAAAAGATTAATAATTCAATAAGTAGGAATTGAAACTAATATAATGCGTAACAGTAATACCAAAATAAATGAGTAACCATAAAAGTACATAAAAATATGAAGGACAGAACTTTAAGAAAGAAAATAAAATGCAAAATATAAAAGAGAAGGGAAAAGGTAGTCTACATACAAAACATAATATATTCAAAGCAATAGTCGAAAGAAAACAAAATATAGGTAAATGTTGTTAATTATAATGCAATTATTGTAGTATCTGTCACTCAAAAGTGACAAGTGAAAATCAAATATTACGTCATTCAAAACTATAAACTGCAAACACCAACAGAAAAATAAAAAGCTTTATAAGCCACATTCCAAACTTCAATAATAAAACTTATTTCTATTAAACACAAAACATATAAAACAAATAGGCTAGAATTAGTAAAACATACTTTATAATTAGAATTAGATTTGTACAAAAATAGATAAGTCAATAACAAATAAAATTATCTCAATTTAACGTCAATAATAATATAAATAGTTAAAAGGTAATTATAACAGCAAGAGAAAATAAATCATTCATCTTCTATTTATGCAAAAAAAATCAACCCACTTACGATAAAGTAATTTTTAGTCGAATCTAGACATGCAAATAATTCAATTTTCACTACAAGCATTCATGATAAAAACAACAACTCACACATCTAATGTCCACATTAATAACTGACACTCACACATCTAATGTCCACATTAATAACTGACACTCACACATCTAATGTCCACCTAGGTACTCACACTTCTAATGTCCACCCTAGGTTCATTCCCTCTACAATGTTTAGTATTACTAATTGAATTTTGCTCTGATACCAACTCTGTAGCTCCCCGAATTTCCAATAAATAAAATTAGAATTAAGTGGCACAATTCCCAGCATCAACTTCAGTTTCAATTATAAACTTAGTACAAACACAGGAAAAATTAAAACTTTTCATTTGATTAACTTTCTTTACAACAGCATAACAGAATTTAAAAACTTTAAATTACAATTCTTTGAACAACACAACGGTATTTAACAGAACTATCAATACAACTTTATCTTTACAATCATTCCTTTTACAAAATATGCATAAATATTTAAATGTTCTACCACATGCTCCCAATTCCATGCTAATGGTACCTAACTGTAAAACATGAAGCTAGAGATATCCCTAACCCCCCAAACTACAGGGGTCGGCCATAACGGTGTGAGTAATATTAAAAAGAGTACAAACTTAAATGAAAACATACTGAATAAAAATCATAAATCAACAAATGGAACTAGGCTAAGGGTCGAGTGTATGGAATGACGCAGCATACATAAAACCAAGTCAAGAATACACAAATGCATATGCTGACTTCTAATGCATACTTGTCGGATTCCATGCATCCCATTTTACATAGGTCCGGTGAAAGCCCTTAACGTTCACCACTTTTTAGGGTTTAATCCCCCGTTATGCAACTAATCCTACTACGGTGATTACTTTAAGATTTAGATTATTCTGTGAGTATCTAGCCCATGCCCTGATAATTTCGGAGGTCAATCTCTACCAACAGATAATTCTGGAGTCTATTTTACTCACACCTGGGAATCTTCGAGAATACCCCACACTGCAAGCAATGGCGCCTCATCACACGAATATCCTATGTGCGTGCCTCGATCCCGATAATTTCGGAGATCAATCCCACAGCGCAAGTAATTCCGGAGACTATTTCACTCACACCTCGATAATTTCGGGGATTATCTCACACCGCAGATCATATGAGGCCCCCTACCCATGTTTGCTCACATTTCATCACAATTCCAACTAGTGCTTATCCTTAGGTTTATTTTTGTTAATTAGAATCACAATCTCCATAGAGTTGATGTACCCTACTAGACTTAACTTTTAAAAAGTCAACAACAAAAGTCCCGCTGGGCAAAATTCCACAAAATCTCATTTGCCGTCATGTCAGGGTCCCACCCAATCTCTACAGAGTCATAACTCAAAATATTATCAACAATTTTTCTAGGGTCCACATCATGACCCTAAGCCTCAAATCAAAACCCAACTTGGTTTAAATTATACAAAATACTCTTTATTAACCAAATTCCTTTTAATCAACCAATATTTCCATGAGAACTTGTTTATATGTATGTAAGCACATTTCATCCACGAAAATAGAGATTTTTACAAAATCTGAAAATTATACAATTTTGTCATTCAAAACAGTACACTCTAAAATCAATATTAAATTCTAGAAAAATTAAATTAAACCCAACACATATCAAGGAATCCACCATAAAAATCTGGACTCAAATAGATTAATTTAAAGGGTTGATATTCAATAAATTCTGAAAACTATCTTTTGTCCAAAAATATGAAAGTTACATGATTTTGTTTCTCGAAACAGTACATTCTATAGTCGATATTAAATCAATTTAAATTCGGCACATAAAGAGGAATTCACCATAAGAATCTGAACTCAAATAAATTTATTCAAGGGGTTCATATCCAGCAAATTCTGAAAACTAACCGTTTTTAAAAAATCTGAAACTACGACAGTACAGTGGTAGAAAATGCATATTTTACAATGTATGAGTCGGATTGAGGATCCGTAAGATGTTATGGAAACTAGACACAGTGAGCTACAGTTTCTATTTAATAAGTTTTAGGTAATTTTATTAGCAACTATGTCGAATTCTCGTTCCAATCTGGAATAGACAACAGTCCAGACCATATAATGACTTTAGAATCTCATCCAAACTCGATCGACACACTTAAATATATTTGTTTAAACCCATATATAGATGCTCCCATATATATACTAGATTCCAACAAACATAACACACAAATTCACGCTTGAAATCCACACGAAAACACCAAAAAAAAGCCCAAAAAAACAGCAGTGGCTGTTGCAGACCAGTCCGGGTCAGAACAGTAACCGGTGGTTACTGTTCACCCTGTTCGGGTTTGTTACTGTTCATCTGAACCCCAAAACCCACAAAACTTAGGGTTTAACCCTCCAAACCCTAGCCCCCATATTTTGATGTATTTTTATGTATATTTTCCCTCCATATTCGCAACTGTATGCATAATTGATTAGGGTTTATCTAAAAAAAAAACTATATTTGCATTAAACATCGAATTAACAATAAAAATTCATCTTTGAATCTTTTTAAACATGCCCTTGAATTAACCACCAAAATTCAACCACTACGATTACATATATTCTCATTAGATTTATTTCTTTAGGCAAAAATATTAATCTTTCATGCATAAACCACTTAATTCAAAATAAATTATTTTCGATCCATACAACAATTATTCAAACCCTAATATTAAGTTTCAATTTTTGATAATTAAAAACAATGAATAACATGAAAAGATCTCAACTTTATAATCAATCAAGCATGAATTAAGAGCATATAATAAGTTCTAATTATCTCTGCATATCTTTATCATCTACAATTAAACCTATAGATCCCAAATTAGATTTTTCATGCATCATCAATATTTAACATTCAAGATTAAGAAAACATGATCCCTTTCTCATAAAATTGCATCTTTAGTTCACGTAAACATCTAGAAGTTCATTCATCATGCATAGCAACCATTAAGATTAAAGTATCAAAACATAGATCCACAAATTCACAACAAGCCCTAGCATGATCTCTACTAGATTCATCATAATAATATAAGTAAAACACATTAAGAGACGAGAAGTATCACCCACCTCAAAGAAGATCACTTGAAGAACAATAGTAGTAATAAAGAAAAAGCCTTCTCATAAAATCCAAAATTAAAAATAAAGTTTTTGGGTTCACAACATTAGGGCGGCTGCTGCTCCTAATATAGGCCGAGATTAGGTTCTAGGGTTTCACAAAGTTTACAAAAATACTCCTCAAGAAAATTATTTATTCACATATATGGATCCTTCCAATTATTAATTAACCAAATTGATTTAAAATAAAATTAAATTAAATCTCCTTACTCTCCTGATTTGGCCGGCCAAAATGCAGCCCAGAAAAACCGAAACATGGAGTTTTTACTCCAAGTGGCAATTTTTCACATAATTCATTCTCTTTGTAATATTTGCAAACAAGCCATAAAATATTCGTAAAAATCTAGAAAAATTAGAATTACTATCTACAAATAAAGATTAGATTTTCCAAATTAATTTTCTGACTTTTATTCTCCAGGAAGAATATTTTCAATAAAGTTCCCAACGATCTCAAATTACGTAATTGTATATTTATTCAACTAAATCAATAAAAATCAACCAAATATGGAAAT